>CAJHZI010000532.1:800000-950000 GCA_905160935.1 Enchytraeus crypticus | reverse complement strand
GTGAAGTGTGGGTGTTAAATAAACTTCTAACTGCGGTCACCCAATAACTACCATAACGAACAGTTCAAGGCACAAATTTTCTGCTCATAGCAACTATACATCATACATTAATAGCGTAGGGGTATCGTCACGAAGTTTTAAATGACAGATCCAGAGGTGAATTGAACTCTTGTTGGTTCGAATCCTAGCCGCGCTTATCTTCGAGTAAAGTGTCGGATACGGAATATGATCTTAATTGCCTAACGGTTTAAACATGTTGTATTAAAAGTGATAGATATTAACAAAGTTGATCATTTCAGCATACTACGTGTTTACTTTACATGTATTTTCACGAAATATCAAAGGGGACAGTTTAATTTTAACTGGTTTACTTTAATACTTTGATATATGGGTCTATTTACGATTATTAGTACTTTTATCCGTCACTCTACAGTAGTAATCCTTCCTCGAGACTGTCCACCATCTATTGCTTGCAGTTTACGTCAAAAAGACTTTTAATTTGACTTCTTTCCAAGTTAAATTCGCATTAATAAACCTGTCTAAATATTGAGGGGTTTGTTCTGACTTGAATCACAGCGTCGAGAAGTTTCAACTTTTAGTGTAGTTTGGCTGGAGCCAGTGGCGCAGTCGGTAAGATATTCGATCGCGGATCAGTATGTGCGGGGTTCAAATCCTGGGCTCGCCCGTCACTGACATCACTTTCGAGTGAGGAAAGTGACGTTAAACTTAGCTTTACCAGCCCTTTTGCTTTTAGTGGAATCGGTTTTAATATCGGTTAAGCGCTTGACTGCGGGTCAGTGGAAGTAGGTTAACATTTAAAATACAGCTATCGAGGACATATCACTAATATTGTTACGAGTAGGGTTATGTTTGCTGGGGCTTTGGTAGATTTGTGACCCCTGATAAAATTTTAACACCTCCAGTTTTAACCTCCGTCCTATGACAAAGTCCTGATGATCCCTCATGGCAAGACTTCTGCCCTTCCCCCCAACGACCCCCTTGGAATTAAAAACAATACAACCATGATTGCGGAACTGGACGCCACTGTTAAGCTCAAAAATAAACAAGCATTATAGTGAAATGATCAACTATGTTGACATCTATCACTTTTAATACCACATGTTTAAACTGTTAGGTAGTTTAGACCATTTTCCGTGTGACCAGTCCAGTGAATATCCGAGATTTTACTCTCAAATCAGAGCGGCCGGCATTCGAATTTCAAACCCACGGGGGTTCAATTCACCTCAGGATCGGTCACTTAAAACTTCATGACGTTACCTATACGACATTAAGACATTGTTTGATACAATGCAATAGCGTATCCTATCATCACAATTAGACAACCGTAGTTAACTACTAATAGAAGTTCTCTTATTTATTTCTAGTAAGCTACGGGTTGTCAGATCTAAGTTGCAATGTGTGCCATCTCGCGCCAGATTTTTTCTCTGCTGCTATTTAATTTATACAGATTTAGTCCGTATCGTAGTTATATCCAAATGTAAACTTTTTTATTAATTTTACTCAACTAAATTAATCATATTCACAGAAGGTATTATGTAAATAGATTTAACATAATATATAATACATACTACTAGTTGATATTATCCTGTGTATTAGTTAGTCCATTAGGGTAGGCCTATAACATTGAGATGGGTGTGTATGTATTGACTTACACCCGTTGTACTGAAGCCATATAGATGTTAAGCTCTAAGCGATTAAACCCCAAAATGAAATGCATATCTACCGTTTCTAACTATACCTATCGCATTTAAAATTAGAACTCGTTTAAGCATTTACTCTAGGAGGCAGTATTTTATAGCAGGGTAGATATAGCGTTGCTACATTTTGGCCCATGATAAGTGAACGGCCCTTACAATGGATTAAGTTGCTTTACCGTTCCACTGTTTGGTCACGAGAAGTGAACTAAGTAACAGTGTGGCTACAGCGCTAAACCCACCGTATAGCGCTAATAAATTTAATAAATATCAATATACGCAAAATTTAAATAGGCGAATACTAGCAGTGATGTGAATTTTAAACAACACACTACAACTACTGCCATTAACAGTTCATGTCACTAACCTACCAGGGCAGTTTAGATCTTTATTGTAAGTTTCCAAATAGGCTTTTGGCAACTTTAACAGTACTGCTTCTTAACTAAATGTCCATTGTAGATCAATTTATAATTATATATATATATACTGTATAGACTATATATATATATATATATATATATATATATATAGATAGATAGATAGATAGATAGATAGATAGATAGATAGATAGATAGATAGATAGATAGATAGATAGATAGATAGATAGATAGATAGATAGATAGATAGATAGATAGATAGATAGATAGATAGATAGATAGATAGATAGATAGATAGATAGATAGATAGATAGATAGATAGATAGATAGATAGATAGATAGATAGATAGAGATAGATAGATAGATAGATAGATAGATAGATAGATAGATAGATAGATAGATAGATAGATAGATAGATAGATAGATAGATAGATAGATAGATAGATAGATAGATAGATAGATAGATAGATAGATAGATAGATAGATAGATAGATAGATAGATAGATAGATAGATAGATAGATAGATAGATAGATAGATAGATAGATAGATAGATCTAGATAGATAGATAGATAGATAGCTAGATAGATAGATAGATAGATAGATAGATAGATAGATAGATAGATAGATAGATAGATAGATCGATAGATAGAAGATAGATAGATAGAGATAGATAGATAGATAGATAGATAGATAGATAGATAGATAGATAGATAGATAGATAGATAGATAGATGATAGATAGATAGCTAGTAGATAGATAGATAGATAGATAGATAGATAGATAGATAGATAGATAGATAGATAGATAGATAGATAGATAGATAGATAGATAGATAGATACAGATAGATATAGATATAGATACAGTATATATATATATAGATTTATATATATTACACACACACACACACACACACACACACACACACCCACACACACACACACACACACACACACATATATATATATATATATATATATATATATATATATATATATATATATATACAAAATCTAAACTAATAATCTAAGCTATTTTTAATCTGTGGAGCCGCGCAGCTCTGACTTTTCGTATAGATGAGTTGCTACCTTACCTTGAATAATTGAATATACTGTATATCTTGCGCAAGATATTTAACAAAATACATGGGACACACATACACACACAGAGAGAGAGAGAGAGAGAGAGAGAGGAGGAAAGAATAAAAACCCTTGGTCTATTTTAATATACAGGGTGAGTAAAAAAAAGATTACACCTGCAAAAAGTTATGAAAGTTTCAGTAGAGCAAGCAACCCCCCATTTTTTCCTAACAATGTCGTTTGCTACAGCGGTAAGGGCAGATCGCACTTCATTGACGAGAAGGTAAAGGTGAACTCTCAGTATTACGTCATTACTTCGCTTCCGGAGCTGTTTGATGATTGTCATGCTCTTCTACCAACTGGTTTCATCTTTCAGCAGAATGGTGCTCCGGCTCATACATCTCGTCATGCACAGGAATGGATCAGCGAGAGAAACCCGGATTTCATCGAGAAGAATGAATGGCCTCCAAACTCTCCTGATCTAAATCCTCTGGATTACCATGTCTGGGGAACCATACTGCATGTCTATCAGAAACACCAGCCGAAGCCTAAAAGCAAGACAGAACTGCAGGAGGTGCTTTACGCCATTTTTAGTTAAAAATGGGGGGTTGCTCTGCCGAAACTTGTATAACTGGCCAACCTATGTACCAAAATTGATGAAAATTGGCCACCCTATCAGAAATTAGTCCTTTAATAATTGGTAAAAGTTTTATTTGAAAATATTAACAATAGCCTGAGATATTCAAATTTTTTGCAGATATAATCTCTTTTTTACTCACCCTGTACAGTTAAAGCCATTTGCCAATAAATTACGGGGTGGCCTATAATCATACTCAGAATATATATGTAAAAATAGAATACGTTAAATTTGTATAAATCATTTATTGAGTTATGTTTAATTATGTATAACTTTTGAAGTTGGAATTCGGTTGTAGTGTTACTGCTCTATTTTTATTTCGCCTTCCTATATTCACTTAGCTGTTCGCGCGTAGAATTGTTCGCGTTCTAGAATTTCCTTTGTAAGTAAAGTATCTGAATTTGTATCAACCGATATAATGTTTTTTAAAAATGTTCAGAAAGGTTTGAAAGATTGACAAAGTGACTAATTAGGAATGATTCGATTCTTGAAATTAATTTTCTATTCTATTCTTTGGTAACCTGTGGTATCAAAGTATGTCAGCAGAGATCTGCTCTTAGTCGTATTCTTTATGAACGAAATTGAACGCCATCTCGCTGAGGCCTGTGTTACATGTATATAACAGGTTCAACGAAGCAAATAACACAGCCTATACTATTATTGTGAATACAAATTAACTCTCTTGCAGTCTGCATCTATTACAATAAAATTTCTATAGGCTTGCATGTTGAAGGCCTCAGTGTGCCTTTTAGCAGTCAACAGGACTAGGTGAAACGGCAAATGTTATGGATTTAAAAGCCAAAATTTGAAGCAAAAGCCAAGTTTAACGTCAGTTTTCTGTTCTCTAGCATGTCAGTGACGGGGAAAAAACTGGATTTGAAGTCTATAATACATCTACCGATCCGCTTGTCGAACAACTTGCCAATGTATTTTATGTATGTTGTTGGACTTTAACATATTAACTAATTATTCATATCTGTCGCTTTTATCCTTTTAGCATTAATGCTTGTAACTGTTATGCTGTTTTTTATATTATAACTATCTGCATTTGTCAGATTGACACGATGGTGATCAAATAAAGGAATATCATTACATTTAATACGTTTAGCTTGGAAATCAGTAGTTAAACAATGGCGATAACATCATTCATCAATTGAGCTTATTTTACGGGGTTTAATGATTTTAATTGAATATATAAAAATATCATAAATCTCGGATCTTGAGCTTGCACTGTTTCGATCTCGCTTTCTCTTGTGGTCTTTGTTTACTCATTCATCATCGTAGTGTGAATTAACGAGTCAGCTTGAGACGTCTCTGATTTTGCCTTTTGACAAGGAACCTGACTTCAAATTCCTATTTCTTAATTGATAGATTGATTGTTGACTGATTGATTGACTGACTGACTGATTTGATGCTAATTCATTGAATCAATTAGTCATTTGACTGATTAATTGCTTCATTAAAAATTAATTTTCATTCAGTCCATTCATAAACTGCATATATGAGAGAAAGCAAGACTCTGACTATCAATTCTAGGCTCTCCCGTCACTGATGATTCTTTCTTGCGATAAAACGGAAGTAAAACAGCACTTGCCTATATTTCGCACAGCAATAAATATTTAACAGGCTTGTCTCTCTCTCTCTCTCTCTCTCTCTCTCTCTCTCTCTCTCTCTCTCTCTCTCTCAGTTTGCTCTGATCTAGGCTCGACATAGAGTTTCTACAAATCATTTAATTCTTCGCTCAGGTGTGACAGTAGCCTATGCGAGAGTTGGATGTGAGCGCGTAATAAAAGTCTAAAAGTCGAGCTTATAACGTCAGCTTTCTGTCCCGAAAGCACATCAGCGATGCGCGAGCTCCGGATTGAATCACAAAACCTACTCATCCACATTCTACAACTTAACCGATAAACCCAAAGGATGAGCCAAGTGAATTTGTTGCCGTATTTCAAATCAATCAATAAGAATTTATATTCCGGTTCCTCCCCATAAGGCAATGTCAGGGACGTCTAGATGTAAAAAGTCTGAATGTATAGAGCTCGTTTATTGGATTCGGTAAACTAGAGAAACGAACATAGAAAACTGTGACTGTGCTTAGAAGTATGAAACGGAAAGAGACTGTGGAGTGCAAAGGAAAACAATCTCAAAACTTGTATATTTTCAAGTTGCTGTCTATATTAAGAGGAGCCAGAAGAAAAACGAACTAAAATAATATTATAAATTAGATCAAAATTTCAAAATTTAAATCTATGAAATGCTCATTGTTAAGCGAGAAAAGTATTATAAGTGGCAATATACATTTTATCTGCGATATGCATATATATATATATATATATATATATATATATATATATATATATATATATATATATAATCTTTATTTCACCAAAGTCATGGCAGTAAACAAAAACGAAAACAGAAAACAAACAAGTATCATCTACATATACAACATAAGATATATCATAAATAAAACTAAACAGAACTAAAATTCTTACTAAATAGATAATTGTTTAAACCAAAATTTACCTATTCAGTATTTAAAACTAGACTTTCAAAATATGACCAAAACCTAAACCGAGTCACAGCTGGTGAATCTTTTGTCTGGAGTGCATATTTATTTTTTAAAACTTTGTAATTCAAATAGTCAGAATTGTCTAATTCTATTTTATCATTTAACTGATTAACGGCAATTAATTTACTCAAAAAGTTATACCTATGAAAATCAAGTAATATTTCAAATGGCCAGAAACCACAATACCATTGACAATTCAGTACAACATTTTTATCGTAAGATTTAAATGTTTTAAAGAAAATACTGTTATATACATACGTAAAGTCTTTTAATTCCGAAAAGGACAAACCGGAGGCCGCAATACCATAGAGTAAGATCGGCACCGCCTGAGCGAATATTAATTTTAATAAAACATCAATATGCACCTTTGTTCCAAGTCTCCCCAGTATAGTGTTAACTGAAGTATAAAATTTACATTTACTCTCTTTCCAACAACATTTAAAAGATTTAGCTCTTAAAATATTTATTCCCAAATACTTGATACTATCCACCCAATTAATACAAGTTTCTCTAATTTGCAATGGCTTGCACTGAAAATTGTGCCTAGGACCGATGCGCATACAGTGACATTTCGATACATTTATTGGTAAATCTAACTCTGTAAAAGCCATGTCACAAATATTAAATAATTTCTGAAGATCAGTGACAGAGATACTCAATAAAATAAGATCATCTGCATACATAAAACTATTATAACAGTTATAATTTATGAAACAACCTAATTTAGAAGCTTCTAATTTGTCTAAAACTGTGTCAACAAAAAGGGCAAACAAAGAAGGTGAAAGAACCCCACCTTGTTTAACTCCCGATAGCAGTTGGACACAATCCGATACAGAATCAGCCCAATTTACAGTTGTACTATTTTTGCTGAACCAATTTTCAAGAGTATTAATGATACATGCATTTACTTTTCTACATTGAAGCATATGTAATATGCCATAAACATTACATTTGTCAAATGCTTTACGCAGATCAATAACACCAACATTGACAGTACTCAGCTTGACATTGAAATACTTTATGACCTTTCTTACGGTATGTATTGCATTAATACATCCAACATTATCTTTGAAACCAAACTGCCTACTTGAAGTTGGTAATTGAATGAACTTTTTTATACTATGTTCAAAAACTTTGGAGATGACGGGGCATATAGTGATCCCCCTAAAATCATCAGCTGAGACGACCCTTTTACACCCTTTGAATTTTGGTATAGGTGTAGTTCTACCAATACCAAAAGCGTCGGGAACCAGTCCATTGCGAAGCATTATATTGAAGAGCGTTTTAATTATTATCAACACAGATTCATGGGCATACAACAAATGTTCGATCATCAGACCATCACTACCTGCAGCTTTATTTAACTCAAGACAATTAATAGCATTTCCCAAGGATCTTACATCGACAACAACATCATTTGCTTCGGAAGTATATACCAATTTTTGCTTTTCGTATGTCTCTTTAAATTTATTATGAAATATTTCAGAGTTTGGTGTACAAGCAGATTTGAAATTATTTGCTATGTGGTTAGCAATGTCACGATTATTTTGAAAGCCATCAACCTTTATTCTATTGAAAGTATTATTATTTTTAAAATGACCCTTCCAGCATTTCCAAAAATTATTGGCTTTCGTTTCTAAAAGCTGTTGTTGTAATTTATCAGATATTACTTTAGTTGAATTGATTTTAGCAAGATTAACAGCTTTCTTGTAATCCTTATGAGCTTTCTGCTTAGCATCATCATATATATATATATTATATGTATATATATATATATATATATCTATATATATATTATATATATATGACGATGTCGGTAAGATATTCGACTGAGGATCAGTATGTGAGGGTTCAATTCCTAGGCTCGACCGTCACTGACATCGTTTTCGAGTGAGGAAACTAATTTTAACATTAGCTTTTTATAATATGTACAAATATATACATATATAAGAATTGACCGATGCTCATCAGATACAGTTGTGTAGCTCACAAAGAGTAGAGCCCAGCCGAAGACCGACCGCTACTCTCACTGCCTCGTCATCCAGGCGTTGGCCACAGGAAGATAAAGGCAAGGCTTTCAACCAGTCACCACTATGAGGAATAGAAACAGCAAGCAGCCGGGCCTTTTCTTGTGGACTAACGCCTAACGCCTTCGCGAGGAGTTCAGAGTGCGCAATGCCAGAGATTTTTGAGTCCCAAGCCTTCATGATCTTGACACCATTCCAAGAGGCGCTTCCGATTATTATTATTATTATTGTTATTATTGTTATTATTATTACGAATTAAGTTATTGTTACTATTATTATTATTATTATTATTATTATTATTATTATTATTGTTACTATTAAAATTATTTTATAATAATAATAATAATAATAAAGGTTTAACGTCCGTTTCCTCATACAAGGATGATGTCAGGGACGTAAAAATACTAATCTTTATAATTATTTTAAATTTTTATAATATTATATTGTTATATTTTACTGGAGTGAATGCAATCAAATTGTATCAGTTTTCTGTTCTCTGCTCGGCAGTGTTACATTAGAAGAGAATTCCTCTCCACCATTGGGAACATGAGCAATGTTACGAGCGTCATGCCATCTCTCGAAGTCTACCTTAGTCTTCTTACTGCAATCAATCAATCAATCAAGCAATTAAACAATCAATCAAACAATCAGTAAATCAAACAATGAATCAATCAAACTGGAATTCAAGGAATGATGGAAAAAAGCTAAAGCTAATGTTAGCGTCAGTTTCCTCACTCGAGAGCGATGTCAATGAAAGGCGAGCCCAGGATTTGAACCCCCACATACTGATCCGCGGTCAAGTATCTTACCGACATCGCCACTGGCTCCAGCCCATATTATATCACCTAGTATTACCCTCTCTTTAGCATCTAGTATTATTAATTACAAGTGGCGCAGTGAGGAGCTTACTCTTTGAGACCACAGCAGCCACAGCAGTAGAGCAGCAGCAGCAGCAGTCCTAGCAGCAGTCCCAGCAGCAGAGCGCCCAGCAGTGACAGCAGGCCTGAAACATAGAGTCACTGCAGGGTTCAAGTCACACGTATGGAGAACATCCAATTTGACATAGAACATCAAATTAAACATAGAACATCAAATTTAACATAGAACATCAAATTTAACGAACATCAAATTTAACATAGAACATCTAATTTAGAACATACCATAGAACATCCAATTTAACATAGAACACTCCTTGCAATGAAATAAAAAACGTATAGTGACCACACATAAATCTTGACTGCAAATAATAATAACAATAATAATAATAGTAATAATAATAATAATAACAATATAATAATAACAATAATAATAATAGCAAACCGGCGATAAGCGAGAGACATCTTTTCTTTGGCAAAGGCTTCCATGACTTTGCAAAGATTTCATGCAGTCTGCTTCAATAATTCTTTTAAGCCAATTGATGACCTCAAGTAGCCGAGCGGCGATTCAGCACGTATTGCTTGAATCGTTTTTATCAAACCCCAGGTTCTTTACACCGGGGTAAAAAAATAATAGTAATAGTAATAATAATAACAACAATAATAAAGATTTAACGTCCGTTTCTTCATACAAGGATTGTGTCAGGGACGTAAATTTATTTTAGTTCTTTTTTTCATTTTTAATCATTTTTATTTTTAGGGACGTTATTTTTTTCAAATAACTGAATCATTTGGATGGTCGAATGGATAACAGGCTTAATTGCCAAAGAAGCAAGAGGCCATCGACTCAAATCCCAGTCGTAGTCTCCGACCTTTGAGATAGAGAAAGATTAACTTCACAATTAAATGATGTTTGTCTGAAGAAACTTAAATTAAATCTTCAGTTTTATGAAATTTTCTGATTTTTCTGATTTATTTAATTTTTGCTTTTAGATTGTGTGTTGATTGTTCATTTTTTAACATAATTATTTTTCCGCACACACTCTCCTCTAGTACTGCCTGTGACAATAGTTATTCTGCGATAAAGCTACGTATAGAATTCACTTAAGGTATTGATGTATTCATGTATAGAATTCACTTAATGTATTGATGTAGCCTAATCATGTATAGAGTACATTTTGATGTATTGATGTATTCATGTATAGAATACACTAGATGTATTCATGACTTGCAACGCTCTATGTTCTCTGCATGTCCTTTACTTGTACGCCAGCCAACCTATATATTTTATTGATATTATATTTCTATTTATTCGTAAATTCATTTTCTAAAGCTGAAGCTGGTAAAGCTAACGTTGGCGTCAGTTTCCTCAATCGAAAGCGATGTCAGTGACGGGCGAGCCCAGGATTTGAACCCGCATCAACTGATCCGCGGTCGAGTATCTTACTGACTTCGCCACTGGCTCCAGCCTGTGCTCTCCTGTCACTCTAATCTGTTTACCTATGGCCACTGGACTCCAGACTTGTCTATCAGTGGAGCCACCAACGATGACTGTGCCGTTGTTAGAGGTGGGCGTGGTTTGACTAGCAGAGAGGGTGGGGCCACCAGGCGGAGTGGGCGGCTCTCCAATCCATACGCTAGATCTGCCTGTCACTCTCTCGTAACCTAACGTCAATCAACCAATCAGACACTCGATTGATTCATAAGCAAATTAATTAACCATTAAAGCAGTAAAAATTATAATTTTTATAGTCTTCTTCAGTGCGCTGCCAAGTGGCAGGTCCAAGGTACATATTCATGCTCAAAGTCTGCTTTCTCGCTCCATAAGAGCACTCCTTAGATCAACAAGTTAATCCCTTCACAAAGTCTATGCCTTATCCATACCTTATGTAGCCTATAGCTTGGGAAAAATATGGCTTCTGAGGTGGTTTCCTGTTGCCTTCCTCAGTTTGATGGATTAATTACCATTTAATCCTGGGGGAAAATTTTCATGGTGAGGTGGGTCCCCTCTTGCCATCCTCAGCTCCTGCTTTAGTCACCTCTTACGTACACGCAGCAGATTGTTTGCGGTTGCCCTATTCTGCAGTGGTCCAACCACACCCGATCACAACACGATATAGTATTATATTATACTATAATTTTTATAGTATAATATAATAATTATAAATAATAATAATAATAAATAATAACAATTATAAATACCTAATAATAATAAATAATAATAATTTTTAAAATAATAAATACATACATAATAACAATAAATAATAATAAACTTCTCTCTGTTCCAAATATTCTCACGTCATTGGGCAGACGTTCATTTTCTTACGCAGCACCCACAATCTGGAACTCTTTACCTGCTAATCTTCGCTCTTGTTTTTCTCTTTCAACATTCTCTAGCAAGCTTAAAACTTACCTTTTCCCACCATATACATTATCAATCTACCTTGACCATTTTTTGATCACCGGACTGGCTTTCGTTTAGGACCTTACTTCTCCTCAGCACATTTCTTTCGCAGATTGGTCTGGGTGAATTGATCTGTAGTGATATTTGCTGTAGGGGACGTCCCTGACATCATCACTGGATGAGGAAAAGGACGTTAAAGCTCTATTAATAATAATAATAATGTTGAAAAAATATTATTATAATAATAATAAAATAAACAAAATTATTATTTATTATTTCATTAATTAGCTAATCAAACAGTAACAATGATATCGGATGAGCGATCTCTCGGATAGTCTAAAAACTACAAACAGTTACACTCTCCATCATCCAAACTTATAAATCGATAAAACAATCAATATTTTTTAATGAATTCTGTCAGACTGAAGATCAAGCTATTGGTTTGTTGTCAATTGCAAAATGTATTTCCTCAACAACACGGCATTGTGCCATGTGTTTTTTTTGTCACGATGCTTTGATGGTTCTTTTCTGTCAATACACACGTATAGACTCAATGCACTCATCTCTCTGACAGAAGTATTGACTCAATACACTCACATCTCTGACTGAAGTATTGACTCAATGCACTAACCTCTCTGACAGAAGTATTGACTAAATACACTAACCTCTCTGACAGAAGTATTGACTAAATACACTCACCTCTCTGACAGACGTATTGACTCAATACGTCTGTCAGAAACTTAATATATCTGACAATATTTATGTATATTTATGTGCACATTGCTTCTATTCTTTGAATTGATATAATTTTGATTTGCTTTGTTCATCTTTAGTTTGCATATTCTTGTTTTAGTTTATATTTTTATGCATGTATGATGGGTGATCAACTAGATAGGTTTTTAACCTCTTTGACGGCCCTGGTGTGTGTGTGTATTTGGGTGTATTTTAATTTTTTATAACTATATTTTGAAATAAATATAGTTCTCTCTCTCTCTCTCTCTCTCTCTCAATACACACACCTCTCTGACAGAAGTAATACTCTCTATTCTCACAGGACACACTCTCCCACTTATAGCCGAGCTGAGAGTTGATCCTCAGACATCTGTTCTCAGCCTCGAGGTCTTGTCCATCTGCCCAGTTAGTGTAGCTAAACGAGTAGCCTGTGGTAGCGCAGATCAGAAATAAGACAACGATGGTGATTATAACTGAAATAACAACAGCGTTATGATTGTAACTGAAATAACAACAGCGTTATGAGTATAACTGAAATAACACAGCTGCAGTGCCGATAACTGAAATAACGCAAAAGCAGTGACGCTTACGGAAATAACACATCGCGATGATAATGGTAACTGAAATAGCAAAGCTTTGATAAGCTCGACGGTAGCTGATATCGCTTTCAAGAGATAAAACTGACGGTAACATCGCCTTCATATTCGTGTTAGTTATAGTGTTAGTGTTACTCTTAACGCTAGTGCTAGTGCTAGTTATAGTGTTAGTGTTACCATTAACGCTAGTGCTAGTGCTAGTTATAGTATTAGTGTTAAAACTAGTGCCATCTATAGTGATAGTGTTAACGCTAGTGCTAGTGCTAGTTATAGTGCTAGTGTTACTGTTAATGCTAGTATTCCAGAATCGCGTCGTTTGGCATTGAGTTAGATTCTCAACTATACTAGATTTGAGAACTTCAGAGTACATTACTTAAGCTACGTAGATCTGAACCAACAACAAAACCGAACAATTACAGTGGTATCGTCGTCCATGACAATATCTCGCACTAAACCCATCAGTACCTGCTAGCCAGCTCCAGCCACCCTTGTAGGCGCCCACCCACACCCTATCAGCGCTGAGTCTTGGAAGGGAGTTGAACCAGTACCTGATGGCTAGCTGCAGGTTGTCGTTGTCTATGGACGCTAGCTCACCACCCAGTGCCTGACAGGCCGCACTAGCTGCTGACCAAGTGACCGCTTCCTGCTGTCCGGCTGTAGAGATGTAGTAGCAGTATGTGGAGAACCGGCGATAATTATCCTGATCCGTGGGGCAGGGTGTTCTCGCTAAATCTGTAGTCAAGTAGAATTAAAAAAACTTTATTTCACCAATGCATTGTAGTTTCGAACAAAGACATAGAAAAAATAAAAGAAAAGTAAACGAAAAGAAATAACACTTAGCATACAAGTACTGTAATTAACAAATTAACATACAAGTAATTAATGTGTAATGTTTTCAGTCGACAGTAAATGAAATTATTATAATAACAGTACGTTAATTTTTTTCAGTAATGAAAGTATTAAATGTACGTAGTCGACGAATGTATAATTTATAGTGTTATAACGACGATGAATAATTTATAGTGTTTAACACGCATTATAGTGAAAAGATCAACATGTTGATATCTATCTTTTTTAATGCCATATGTTTAAACCGTTAGGCAATTTAGACCATTTTCCGTGTGACCAGTCCAGTGAATGTCCGAGATTTTACTCTCAGATTAGCGCGCGCGCGAGAGAGAGAGAGAGGGAGAGAGAGAGAGAGAGAGAGGGAGGGAGAGAGAGACTATATTTTTATTTCAATAGCATAGATGAATAATATTATAGATTCATCTTGCATTGTATGCGTGTACCTCTAAGTTGATGACAATTTTATTAATATTTAACTTCGCCATTTTGTTTTCATTATGTATTACATGTTTATGTTGATTTTCTGTATTTGTTTGACTCTGTATGTTTCTGCTGCCATTAATTTGGTGATATAAAGATTCTATAGTACATAATACATTATCACATCCTACAAGATGACAATGAAGACACGCGGTGTAGTATCGGCAACGGCAACAAAGTTGATGTTACATCTATCATCGGGAACAATACGAAACAATGCTCATTTAACGTCCTGTTCCTTTCTCAAGGGAGATGTCAGATACGTATCAAGCAAAACGTAGAACTAGAAGCAGCTCCACACCTTCAAAACACACAATTGAAGTTGAAGCTTTTACTACTGAAAACGATGAGACTCTTATTTACTAAACAGCCGTGTCAATGAACAACCCACTTGTAATACATGCAAAAAAGTAAACACGCATTATAGTGAAATAATCAACTATGTTGATATCTATCACTTTTAAATACCACATGTTTAAACCGTTAGGCAATTTAATCCATTTTCCGTGTAACCAGTCCAGTGAATGTCCGAGATTTCACTCTCAGATCAGCGCGGCTGGGATTTGAACCCGCGGGGGTTCAATTCACCTTACGATCTGTCAATTAAAACTTCATGACTTTGCCCCTACGCTATTAGGACATTCTAAATAACATTGAAGTTAAACATTCAGACCTATTTGACAGAGAAACTGTAGAGTAGTGTTACACCGCTCATCCACGAGCAAGCCATTCTGTCGAGGGTCCAAGGCAGCGCAGCTGTTCCTGCCTGCAGCATTGCTGGGCATGCCTGCTGCCCATTTACCAGTCGAGCCTGAAGCATATGGGATTCAACATTTAGCGTCCGTTTCTCTTTGTTACATCCGCTTTCTGTTAGTCATTTGTTTATTTAATACGTAAAATTGCATCCCTAGATGATAAACAGACAACAACGGTTACTGAGGTCTTGTTCTGTAGCCAGGAAGGTTGAAGTTAGATAGCTAAATTTTTAGCGAAATTGATGATGAGCAAGAGACCACCGGTTCTAAAATAGCTAAGAGTTTTCTGATAAAATCAATGTGAATGATATGGAAGCGCATGTTAAATCTAGGCTAGCATTACAAGGCTACAAATAGAACAGCTTAAAGGTGAAAATAGTTTTAGTGTCTTCACCTACGCATAATCCATTATATAAAGCATTACAAATTCATGTAGATATCATCTATTGAACCTGCTGATTGCCTAATTACAATAATATAACAACAATTAGAGTGGTACTGTCGTCCATGACAACATCTAGCAAAATTTAGTCAAATCCAAGCCGGTGAGAAAAGAAATTTAAAGGTCAAAAACGATTCAAATTCCAATACCCAGAAAACCAGTCTATTTAATATTAAATATTATTAAGCCAATCTTAGCAAAGTTTAAGATATCATAAAATCCTCAAGTACATTTTAGTGCTAACTTTTAGCTAAGGATTAACATTAATCAACCCGATGGATGGCCGAATGATTGACAAGCTTGCGTGATAGCCAGGAGTCCGTCTCTCCAAATCTCAGCGGGAACGTCTCTGACTTTACGTATCATTTGTGCAGTAAATTATAAACTTTACTGCTTAGAATTTGCTATTGAGACTTCCATTGGCGTTATATTTGTACGAAAAAGCGGGTTTAATATTATAATGTATTGTCAAATTAGTCGGTCTATAACTAGTTACCTCCGACCTTGAAGACAGAGAGGTTATCATTATCGCCGCACCAGTCACTGATGTCAGATTTGACGGCACAAGCTGATTGACACCTGCCAATCATCGGGTTCTCTCCCGTGAACACGTTACCACACTTACACCTACCTCCTGCCTGCAACGATTAACAACGGCACAACGTTTAACAACGATACAACATTTAACGACGTATAACAGCGATGCAACGTTTAACGACGCTGTAACGTTAAACAACGCTGTAGCTTTAAAAAACGTTGTAACGTTTAACAACGATGCAACGTTTAACAATTCTGTAACGTTTAACAACGATGCAAATTTTAACAACTTTGTAACGTTTAAGAACGTTGTATCGTTTAACAACTCTGTATCGTTTAGCAACGATGCAACGTATAACCGTTGTTTAGCATTTAACTGAGTTACACAATGCTTGCGTCCTTGTTTGCCCTTGTTATTGTTGTAATTTGTTTAATTTTGTTATTATTGTTATTGTTTGTTCTTGTTGTTGTTATTTATACTTTAACGAATTTACGTGCAAAGGAACGACCCAAAGAAAAGATGAAAGAGAGATATGGATATATATATATATACACATGTATATATATATATATATATATATATATATATATATATATACATGTATATATATACATATACATGTATATATATATACATGTATATATATATACATGTATATATATATAGAGTATATATATATATATATATATATATATATATATATATATATATATATATATATATATATATAGACAGAGAGAAAGAGAGAGAGAGATTGAGAGGGAGATAGGGAGAGAGAGATGAGAAAGATGGGATGAAAAAGAGGAGAGAGTAAGAATAAGAGAGGTAGAGAGAAAAAAGAGATAGAAAAAAGAGACTGAAAAATCATGAGATAGAGAAATATATTCAAGAAAATTTTAAAAATAGTCACCATATAATCAAGGTATTTACGTCTCCTGCTAAACAATAGGTCCGCTCGAGGGAGACTTTCCAATTGCAGACAGACTAAAACTAAACGCAAAGCTTACGCCAAGTTTAATGTCAGATTCTTGCTCGATAGGAATTCAGTGAAGGGAGAGCACTGGAATTGAACCATGTACCTATACTGATCCTCTATCGAACAACATGCCAACAAGCCACCGGCTCAGCCCAGTCTGTTACCATGCTCGTTAAAATTAGTCTACAACCAATCGATCCATCACAGAGATTGTACAATGTAAGTACTCTCTCTCTCTCTCTCTCTCTCTCTCTCTCTCTTCAGTGCACTACCAAGTGGCAGGTTAAAGGTACATATTCATACTCAAAGTCTGTTTTCTCGCTCCTTAAGAGCACTCATTAGATCAACAAGTTAATCCCTTCACAAAGTCTATGCCTTATCCGTACCTTATGTATAGGCTACATAAGGTATAGGCTACGGGAAACCACCTCAGAAGCCACACTTTTCCCAAGCTATAGGCTAGCTTGGGAAAAGTGTGGCTTCTGAGGTGATTTCCCGTTGCCTTTCTCACTGTAAGTACAGCTATTTAAATTAAAGAGAGAGTATAAGAGGCTAAGCTCGCCTGTAGAGCAGCGAAGCCGAAGCCCTTATCATAGCACATGAGGAGGCATTCGTCCACTGAGTACATCTGATTGTTAGGGTCTGGCACCTGCGTGATATCATGTGATTTGTCAGTCACTGTGGCCGCGAAACAACCTTGACCCAGTACTACACGTGTATCTATAAAAATGTACATATTAACTTCCGTAAACCTGTAGTATTTTGCATACCTACAACAATTAAAGAATTAAAATATTAAAGATTAAGACTGTCATACTACAACACTCTGAAGAACAGACCAACCGTTAACTGCACGCATCGTAAGAGGAGGCTGAAACAAAAACAGAAAGAGGCAACGGGAACGCAACTAAGTTATGGATAAGCCATAGCAATTGTGAAGCGACTAACTTGATGGCTCATGAATGGAGTGCTCTTTCTGCTCTTTTTGGAGCGTCAAAGCATCCTCTGAGTATGAATAAGAACCTTGACCTTCCACTTAGCAGAACCCTAGCGACTACTACATTACGATATTGAAGATTACATTTTGCTTCCTTAGTTAACATCTCTCTCTTAGCGCACTGCCTATTGGCTGGTCCATGGTATATAACGCCTCCACTCTTCTCTGTCTTCCGCCTTCCTCTTCATTTCCACACATGAGTGGGTCTTTAAATCATCTAACATACCTAATCTCGGCCTGTCTCTGCCTCATGTCGAGAGTTGACACGTTAGATGATTTAAAGACTCACACATGTGTAACTACACGCATGTGTAGTTAACACAGCAACAATTACAGCACTATTCTCATCAATGACAACGTCGAGCACTGTTGAGACAAACCCTAACCGGTGAGCACATTGAAAGCCCCAAAAACGATGAAAGCTCAAAATTCCCGACAATCAGTTGAAAGACAACATACTAGCTTTCCAGTGCCAAAAGTTGTGTTGATTCGTAGCGCCCATCCAGACGTACCTGACCCCCTGCCAGCCCATCAGATCCTCTATGGCTTTCTGTTTCTCCTCAGAGCCGATCACTGCGAGGTGAGCCCCGGCATAGCCCGTCACCGAGTAAGTGTTGCACACACCCTCAGCCCCCGGCCAGTTGTTCACGTCCGGTCTGAACACGTGACACTGGGCGTTGATAAACTTACCCCCGTTACATTCAGGGCTTTGACTGTCTGCGGCTGTAGGTGTCAATCAATCAATCAGTTGGTCAACAAATCAATAGTCAGTCCATCAATCAATGGGCTGATCAATCAATCAATTGATCTGGCTGGCTTCGTCTGTAGGTAATAATCAATCAATCAATGGTTAGATTAATCCATCGATTAGTCAGTCAATCAAGTAATCAGACGATTAATCTGTGAAATATCAATCGATCAATCAATCAATGGGTTGATCAATCCATCAATCGGTCAATCAAGTAATCAGTCGATTTTAAGTAAAATATCAATCGCTCAATCAATCTGTGGGTTGATCAATCCATCAATCAGTCAATAAGTCGATTAATCTGTCAAATATCAATCGTTCAATCAATCAATAGAAAAAACAATTAATCAATCACCATTCCGGTCAGTCAATGAAATTCTAAGTTAAACGTGAAATAAAATAAGCGATCACTTATAACTTATGTTGCAGGCTGCAGCTAGTGGCGATGTCGGTAAGATATTCGATCGCAGATCAGTATTTGCGGAGTTGAAATCCTGGGTTCGCCGGTCACTTATATCGCTTTGAGGGAGGAAACTAACGTTGACATTAATTTTACCAGCTTTTTTCTTTATCCGAGTTATTCATATCTTTTCTTTTATTCGACAAACAATAAGCTTAGTGATCAGCTGATCATGCCTGGATGGGTTATTATGGCATATAACCTCTTTTAATGGAAATAAATATCATCCAGCTATACTGAAAATAATTCTATAATTCTAAAAATAAATTATTTATTAATCTATTATTTTAAATAATTCTATTTGTAGTAGCTTTGAAGTTTCAATCCCTTAATCATGGTAAATATTATATTATCAATAATTCACTAGATTTTGTCAGCCTTCGACACATTTATTATCTAATGTGTTCTTTAGATATTATTTAGGCTAAGAAGCGAATTACAACTCATAGTTACGACTTTAACCATGCTGAAGAAGTTAAGTTATTAAACAAATTAATAAATATATAGAATGGATAAACATAATTAACTAGATCAGCATCTTCCCTTAACTTTAGCATTACCGAAATATTTCTATTCTACCGAGTACCACTGGGGTACAAAAGTACCCCAATATATAATGCATTATTAGTTAACCGATTTTTGTATTTTCTATCTATAGCATTGAACTAATCATATATAGCTCATCAAATACATTAGATCTATACGTCTAGGCGCTCAATTGATTAGTCTTGTTACCAGTTCTCTATCAAAAAATTTGTTTTAAAACTACATAAAATACTATTATTATCTAAAACTATAGTGTACAGTAAAAGATTTTGATTTAGAATCTTCTTGTATCCCAGCGAGCTGCTTCCAAAGTTCATGAAAAAACAGCGTCTCTTGTGGCGACGATTTGTGTTCCAGTCGGGATTGAGAAGAACCAATACTATGTAGGCATCAAGAGCACTTATACCCAGCATACTGCTGAAGACGGCCACTGGCCATCTCCTTTTCATACGCTTTGTACTGTATGTTCGGGGCATTTTGACTGCAGTGTCCACACCTCCCTTAGTCGCATTGTACTGATTGTATCATTTAAAGCTTCTTCTTCGAGTTGGTTGCATCAATCGCACTGGAGAGTGAAGACTGCTCATTAGAGTGACAACCTTGCCCTTCTTTGGACAATACGATGCGACGGTAGCGTCCATGTTACAAGCAAAGATCGTCGACGTAACTTGTCTGCCTTTCACTTTCACCAGTTCAGGAGGCAGCTCAGCTTTATTCTTTCGAATCATGCCAAATAATGTCATTTTATCCTTTTTCATTGCCTTTATCAAGCTGAGACTTGTAAAAAAGTTATCTCAAGTTATGTTCCTGCTAGACCCAGCCAAATTTCTGCAGAGTTCCTGTGCCACACGCTGACCCTGGTTAGTCTCTCTGGGTGCTCCAAGCTGTTGTCCAGTATGCACTTGAACACGATTTATGTATGATGTTGACTGGCACTGAACTGAACTTTATTCCATACTTTCCTGATGTTGCGGGAAATGTACTGAATAGAAGGGCATCGTCCACGAAATGGCAACAGCTGTTCGTCAACTGTCACATCCTGAAGTGGAAAAAACGAGTCTTCTAATGTTGCCTCTCACATGTCAAACACAGTTCCAATTTGTGCAAGCTTGTCGGTTGATCGTCTCTGTCTGCGGCTGGACGAATCATCAAAGCGCAACACTCTAGATATTTGTTGAAACCGATTTTTGGATATACAGCGCGAAATGATTGGCCGACCACGTTCCTGGTTCCAGAGCTCAGACACTAGCTCTTTGTTTGATCGGTAGACGCCAATCAGAATCAGACACCAAGGTAGCAAAACATTTCGTCTCTGTCTATGTTCTTCCAGTTGTCGGCAAAGACATTATTTCCCTCGTTGTTTGTCCATTTCTCAATTTTATCCAGAATGGGACCTCGCATGAACAACTGAAATGCTGTCATCGGGCTATCGACATTCCTCGTTGCAAATCTTGTAGGACCTGGTTTGATATGCATCACATTCTGGGACGACCAGTGGCTTGTAGAACTGAGTGGAGTCATCCATAAAGTATCACCATTTTTGGATGTCAGCGTAGTCAATTGACCAGTGCAATTTACTCCAGTTACACCACCAGCCTCTCCTATCTCACCTGCTCCTTCTATCTCACCTGCCCCCTCCACCCTCACCTAACCTGGTATCTATCCCACCATTCCCTTTATCCGTTACACAACCACCCAGTCCATTCGCGTCTCCATCTTTGCTACCATCTAGCTCATATTCACGTTGAAGGAAAGCACAGCTTATATTTTCTTCATCGTTCTCGCTAGAACTATCATTCTCATCACGATCTGGTGAAAACTGTTTCTCTTTTTCAAAGATGTGATCATCTACATCAGATGCCGAAGAATCATCAATCAATTCACTTTCGCAATCATCACTTAGACTGCTGTATAAGCTAATAACAATACTGAACGCTGCTGGGGTATAATAGTACCCCAGCAGTATTCAGTGCTAGAACTGGTCGCTGCAGCTCTCCCGTGACAGACACACCTTAAAAATTAATTTTCTACGAAGATATGCCAGACCTAGGAAAAGTCATAAAAAACGAAGATTCTATCTTCAAAACTACCCAAAGGCCAAGGTTTCAAAGTCCGCTTGGGGTACAAAAGTACCCCGTCGGTAATGCTAAGGTTAAATCTCAGTGTAACTATGGAGTCGGGACACGAATAGACCTTCTCCAGTCCTCCCTTTCCCACACCAATCACCAGTCAATCCCCTATTTTTCATGTCCTTCTTAATCACCGCATCCCATGTTAATTGTGGTCTACCTCTCTCTAGCTTAACATTCAGCTCTTCCCTCCAAACTCTCTTTACTACATCCTCATCTGCCTTTCTCACAATATGCCCAGACCATCTCAATCTCGACTGAGCCAACCTATCCCCGATCCCCTCAACATTCAAATTCATCCTCTTAAATTCATTTTCCATTCTGTCCTTCCTGGTTTTTCCCACACATTAGACGCAACATTCTCATTTCTGCCACATGCAAACTCTGTTAATGTTTCCTTTTTAGTGCCCAACATTCCGAACCACGCATCATTACTGGTCTTACCACAGAACAATAAAATTTGCCTTTCGGTCTTAGTGGGATTCCTTATCACACAACATAACATAACGGCACACTGGGTCAGGAAGTACAGATGCTTGTTTAAGACCCATTTACTCTTCCTCTCCATGGTTATTAGTAATCGTTGCCTTTTGATGGCGCATCAGTTGCAGCCGGCGCGGATTTAAGAATAACCTTCCATCACCCTGAGATTTTTCCTTCCTAAGCTTTTACCAACACTCGGTCTTCCAAGGTGGTCACCCACAAAGTGCTAACCGAGGTCGATGCAGCTTAACTTCGATAATTGACGCTCAACGAAACCAAGTGCGCTAATCCCGCCGTCACAACACTCCACTAGCTGCCCTCCACTTTGCCCATCCAGCCTAAATTCTGCTAGTAACCTCCTTTTCCAACTCCCCATACTCCTGTGTAGCGGCCAAGCAATAACGTTACCAGCTAGTCAACGCTAAGTCAGTAATGATGCCATATTTTCTTAAATTTATATAAATTTAAGAGTTACAAAAGGAATGACATTTTTATGAGATCAATCCGCTGATCGATGAATAACTCTTTAAGCATTAAAAACAAAGTATTTTATGTAAAAGAAATTAAAAAGCTAATGTTAACGTCAGTTTCCTCACTCGAAAGCGTTGTCAGTGACGAGCGAGCCCAGGATTTGAACCCCGCACATACTAATCTATGTACTATTCTATGCTCCTAAACAGAACTTCTACATGTATATATTGATTGCGTCCTACTTCTTGTAGAGTGAGAAATACTGTAGAAACTAAAAGTCTCAGAGATTAATAGAGTGAGAAAGAGAGAGAGAGAGAGAGAGAGAGAGAGAGAGAGAAGACAAATTAGAATTCATTTAAATAGAACTGAATTTCAGTTGTGTTCTCTTAATATATACTGCTTTTTAACATTTACGCTGAGGCAATGATGGAGGAAACCATGAAAGACATGGAAGAAGGAATAAAAGTAGGAGGGAATTTGTTACAAGATGTACGATTTGCAGATGAGCAAGGAATGGTAGCGGGCAGAGAGATTGGACTGCAGAAGATAATGGATAGGCTGAATGATACGGCACTGAGATATGGCATGAAGATTAATATAAAAAGGACGAAGGTTATGAGAGTGTCCAATAATAAAGGTGAAGTTAATATCACAATAAATGGTACGAAATTGTAACAGGTAAGGAGTTTCAAATATTTGGGTCATATTTTAATCGATGAAGGGAAATTTTGAGACAGAAATATGCACTAGGATTGCACAAGCAAAAGAGGCCTATGGTAATAGGAAAGAACTTTTAACAAAAAATCTGAAGAAAGACACAAAGATAAAGATAGTGAAAACTTTGGTTTGGAACACTCTATTGTATGGTTGTGAAACATAGACCTTAAGAACGGAAGATATTATTAAACTGGAGGCATTGGAAATGTGGATTTGGAGAAGAATGGAGAGGATTAGCTGGACTCTAAAGGCTACAAACGAGGAAGTTCTGGAGAGAGTTGGCACAGATAGACAGTTGATAAATGTGTTAAGAAATAGGAAGAAGAGTTGGATAGGACACATTATAATGGGGGAAGGTCTATTAAAAGAGGTCATAGAAGGTAGAGTGGAGGGGAAAAGAGGCAGGAGCAGGCAGAGATTAGGTATGTTAGATGATTTAAAGACCCACTCATATGTGGAAATGAGAGGAAGGCGGAAGACAGAGAAGAGTGGAGGCGTTATATACCATGGACCTGCCAGTAGGCAGTGCACTAAGAGAGAGAGAGAGAGAGAAAGAGAGATTCTCTTAAAATTTCACAAAACTCAAGAATGAGATAAAGTGTCATAACTAACCGTTCATAAATGTAACGAATATCAGGCATGATGTGATCAACACTCTAGAAGTTGCTCCTGCCATAATTTTCGAAGAAAGACAAAGGTCACAAATAATTTAATAGGCTATAGTATTGGCTTGGGGCCTTCACTAGATGTTCTTGTACAGTTTCTATCCTTTTCACTTTATTTAGCTTCACAGATTTTGTTACTTATCCATTGCGCAAACTTATTCATTCCACTGGTCATTTGGCGTTACAGAAAGATTAAAAATTGACGACCCTGACTTTCAACCTATCACGTGCGTCTACGTCTAGACTTCTAGGCCTAGATGACGTCTAGACTTCTAGGCCTAGATGACGTCTAGACTTCTAGGCCTAGATGATAAAGATATCAATCTTAAAGACTATTTCACAGTGCTTCTGTTGATCTTTCTTTAGGCTTCGAGCGTCTCTGAAAAACTTCCAAAGTTATGAATTTATGTCATAATTGATTTGTTAATTTATTAAATTGTTTCAATGGTTACTTGTTGATTATCCTTCGTTTGCTTTAGTCTGTAATATACAAGTTCAATTCGGTAGCTAAGGTTTAAACCGTATGAAGTAGATAAAAGAGTTTAGAAGCGGACCAATATTGACTGACTACAAAAACAGAAGTTTAGTATAACTTTAGCACCTCTCTCGAAAGTATATTTGTAACAGAGCGATCACTGAATTTGAACCCTGTATCAAATAATCCTCTATCGGAAACCTTGACCCTTGACCTTGACTTACTCAAATAACTTGATTATTTTTCATAAAAGTGGTAAAGCTGATGTTAATTTCAATTTCCTCACTCGAAAGCGATGTCAGTGACGGGCGAGCCCTGGAATTGAACCCCGCACATACTGATTCGCGGTCGAATACCTTACCAACATCGCCACTGGCTCCAGCCAATGCCGATGTAGATTATTTTCCATGCAGTAGTTGTCATTATTTTTATTTTTCAGTTGTTACATCATTTTTTATGTAGTACTAATACCCATGATTGAAATGACGCTATTGTCAAGCAACCTCGGAATTGACTAAATCACTCACTAATGAGCACACCTTGCTCTATCACCTCACTCACTAATGAGCACACCTTGCTCTATCACCTCACTAATGAGCACACCTTGCTCTATCACCTCACTCACTAATGAGCACACCTTGCTCTATCACCTCACTAATGAGCACACCTTGCTCTATCACCTCACTAATGAGCACACCTTGCTCTATCACCTCACTAATGAGCACACCTTGCTCTATCACCTCACTAATGAGCACACCTTGCTCTATCACCTCACTAATGAGCACACCTTGCTCTATCACCTCACTAATGAGCACACCTTGCTCTATCACCTCACTCACTAATGAGCACACCTTGCTCTATCACCTCACTAATGAGCACACCTTGCTCTATCACCTCACTAATGAGCACACCTTGCTCTATCACCTCACTCACTAATGAGCACACCTTGCTCTATCACCTCACTAATGAGCACACCTTGCTCTATCACCTCACTCACTAATGAGCACACCTTGCTCTATCACCTCACTAATGAGCACACCTTGCTCTATCACCTCACTCACTAATGAGCACACCTTGCTCTATCACCTCACTCACTAATGAACACAGCACTCACGTTTGTGACGACTGAGATCAACTCGCTGAACTCAGCCGCAAAAGATTAGCTCGCGAGGACTTCCATTTTCAAAAAGTGAGGTATCTTGCAGAATTATGCCCATATTGTGTCCGAGTTTCTGAAGAATAGACTAATCGTAGACTGCACGTGTTGTAGCAGGCGACAAAGCACTAAGATCCAAACCAACGTCAGAAAGGACTTTTGGTTAGTGGTTGGCTAGGCTGAAGAAACTGCTGCACAATGTTCTAAAGGGAGTAATAGTACAATATTTATTATCAATTACTTAACCGAATCAGATATTAAAACTAATCAGTTATCCTTAAATTGTTAAGCTAATTAACTCTTATTATCTAAGCAATTAATATCATCCCGCTGTCTAGCAGTAATACAACGTTGTTCACGCACTAGTTTACTATAGACTAGCATAAGATGGGAACATTAATGAACTGATTAATAATTTCTGTGTATCGGCTTTAGGACACACTTTACCATACTATGTCACAGGTCAAAATAAATTAATTCTCGTCCTCTGATAGACGTTACGTAGGCGAGTGGGCTGACAGTTTTTGTCACACCTTTGACAAGACGTATTAGTGGATCATTATATGAGCAGTGGTTGCTTGATCAGCCTGCAGCTATGAACGTGACGTAACTATGACTCTCTGAGCGATTGTTTGCGAACAGCCGTCACACAATCAATCAATCAATCAAGCGTATCACAGTATTTAACGTGATTAGTAGCTCAGGCCAGGAAATGTTATTAGCATGTAAAAATATTCATTGTAATGAATATCAGTATAAACCCGTGTTGTGTCCGGGTTGCTGAAGAGTAGACCAATCTTGGCAGTACGTGTCACAAAAGGCGATAAAACACAATAATATGGGTATTCGGTTGCCTAGGCTAGAGAAATTGCTTCAAAACTTTCGAAAACGAAGGTTCCAGACCCCAGTTTAATCCTGGGCTCGCCAGTCACTGACATCGCTTTCCAGTGAGGAAACTGACTTTAACGTACCAGCTCTTTTAAGTTAAACTGGGATTCGATAGAAGATGATGATGATAATGAATGATAGAATATCAGTAAATATACTCCAAACGGGAGAACAATATTCGGAAATTGAGGCCGACTTCTACGCAGCCATTGGAGACAATACAGAAGATAGTATAGGGACCTACTTATAATAGGCTTAGGCGGACTCAAAATATTATAAAAAGAATTAAGCGCTCAACATAATTAGTACAAAAGTAGTAACATAAAACTTTATTATAAATTAGAAATGGCTAATGTGGGGTGCCACATTAGCCACTAGTGGCTAATGTGGGGTGGTGGGGTGGGGAGGGTACTGCCGAGCTAGGCCAGTTGTGAACATTCTGAGATTCCTCAGCTTGTTTGAGTTGCGTCAAATACCCCGAAGAAGTCGTGGGCGTAAGCAAAAAATGTGGCCACTGTCTACAAACATTTCAGAATCGCCCCTTAAAAATTCCTGGATCAGCCACTAGTTAGAAGACCTGGAGCAATGTATAAAGAAATTGATAAAGCAATTTAATCAATAATTCAATAATCAATCAATCAGTCAATAATTAGATAGTTGGCCCTTTATTTACAAAGCGCCGTTCTATGCTAAAAGGCGCAATAACAAATAATGGACATTGATGCTCAAGTAGCCTGGTACGTGGTATAAAGCCACGATCGGTGTAGCGACTAGAACTCTGCAAGCTTGGAGTATGAGCGACCAATTGGTCAAATTAAGACACAAAAATAATTTACCACGTGGCTACAAATCTATATTTACTGTCAAATCTGCGCGTCAGTCGCCTTTTACGAACACGTACAATTGTCGGTAGGTTTAATTCTCAACTTTGCCGAATCTTTACTCGGTATTTTAAGAAGAATGAGAAAGCAATTTAGGCTACTATGTAGAATGTCTCAATAGCGTAGGGGTAACGTCATGAAGTTTTAAATGACAGATCCTGAGGTGAATTGAACCCTCGTGGGTTCGAATCCCAGCCGCGCTGATCTGAGAATATATTCTCGGACACTCACTGGACTGGCTTTACGGAAATTGGACTAAATTGACTAACGGTTTAAACACGTCGTATTAAAAAGTGATAGATATCAACATAGTTGATCATTTCACTATAATGCGTGTTTACTTTTACTATATTTATGACAAGGAAGCAAAATCAGTAATTAATATATCGCTCTCATCTAAAATCTTATTAGGCCGACAAATACATTTACGTAGGCCTATTTAATTACAAACGAGTGCACCCAATCAAAAGCAAAAATTAATAGAATAGAATAGAATGCACGTAAATTAGACGAGACCAATATAATGTATGTATTTCCTCCACGACACCAAAATATATCTGCTGTTAAGTCACTCACAATTTGGGTTTAGAAAAGAGTACAAGAGAAGCAAGCTCAAATTCAAACTTAAACTCTGGAACTCTCGGTCAAAATTTTATCCTGAGATCTATAGTGATTGTTTAGATTTTTATTATGGTCTTATGGTTGCCATACAATTATTAAGTCTAGATTCACACATTATAGTGAAATGATCAACTACGTTGATATCTATCACTTTTAATACCACATGTTAAATTCGTTAGGCAATTTTGTCCATTTTCCGTGTAGCCAGTCCAGTGAATGCCCGAGATTTTACTATCAGATCAGCGCGGCCGGGAATCGAATCCACGAGGGTTCAATTCACCCCAGGGTCTGTCATTTAAAACTTCATGACGTCATCTACACCTCTAACCATTGCGCCATGGAGACATTTAAATAATAACAATAGTAGTGTACCCATTTTATTTTAAGTATTGTTAGAATTGACAATGTTGCGATACAAGAAGTTTTACAAACCTCCTTAACAATGCTCCTTTAAAATTTTGCTGTTGTCAAAATGTATTGAAGAGTACTATCGATGGGTTACCAAAGCGGGATTAACGCAAAGAAGAAAAAGAAAAAGAAGATCGGCGCTGGTTATCCGGCGACAATTAGAAAGTTATAGGCCTAAAGATTGTTTATGTCTAGGCCTAGACATAGGTGAAAGAAAGTTAGTAATAATTTATTTATTTTGTTTCTTATTTTCATTAAGATATAAAAAAATTAGTATGACAGTACTATGTTATCCGACATGCGGAAAGAGTGCTTTAAATTTCTTTGATTTTAAGTTGATTTTATTTAATTTCATAAAATAAGCTAGCCGGATATTGTTAGTCACCTCTGTGATTATCGATCGTATTAGGCCTTATCGGTAGTATTAGGCCTAACCAACTTTATTAGTCTAATCTGTTCATTTTGTAGTCACATATTAATAGATCACCTTCTCTTCTCGTACAACTTCACTGCGTATGTTAATAATTTGAACAATTATTTAGGTCCTATATATTTAAAAATGTAAAATTAGATGTAATATTTATGATGTTTATAGTTTCTGGCTTTATTAAATGTAGCTATATTTGCCGTCTGCCCTAACTCGGGTCAATTATGCATCAGCTTTCTATCTAGAATACAGTGCGCATGGATATATAACTATAATTCTAATTAACTTTAATAAAACTGTAACCCTAATTAATAGTAATTCTTATAAAACACTACCTTTAAGATTTTATTATTTCAATACATTAAACTTAATCTTGATCTCTGCATTATTTTTAAGCTATTCATTTCCCTGGTCTCATCGTTAATGCCATTTCTCATCATTGTCATTCCATAATTGACAGCCAAAAGGGATCAAGTATTTACATGTAGCAGTCCATAGTCTAGGGTTAAGCTGTATCTAAAACACGCCTCTCTCTGTCAGTATCTCATTTAGTTGGAAAAATCGCTTAACTTAGCCTTTTCGTTTTGAAATGTTTCGGTTCTCTAATTGTTAAGTATTCTAAACAAATGTTAAAGAACGGGAAAAATGTAAATTAATATTCTTCACACTGTTTCAATTTCTATATTCTCACCTTTTCGAAGATATGGTGCGAGAACAACAAGAGTGCCAATAGTTGTTGATGCTGTTCAAATGGTCGATTGATTTAGTTTTGACTCATTGATTGCAGAGGTCAGCACCGATAATTTTGAGCACTATGAAGCACTATTTTGAGCACAAAGTCAAACTGAAGAACGTTACTATATTTAGTCACTATGTGTTGAGCAACGAGCTCGTGTTTGGCTGGCAGTTATAGTCTTTCTTGTCAGGAACTGTGCTGGCTGAGCACTATGAAATAAATGAGTTTATAGGTGCTCTGCTCTCATCGGCTGAGCTGGAATTGAATTGAAATCGATGAACAGTAATGAAAGTTTATTGAAGAAAGGAAAAAGTCGCTAGCTGCTCTGCTAAAGTTTCACTTAATAACTTTGGCTATTGGTTCATATTCCGTTCCATCATTTCTTTGGTTTATAAAGTAGAATGCAATGTATAGCATGCAATGATCTCGTCCCAAGCCCTGTTACATCTTCATCAGAAATCTGTAAATCTGGTGAGATATAAATTTGTAGAGCAGATTTTAGCTGCCTGTTAAAATATTTATCCTTTGTGTTGCATTTATTACCCAATAATATATCTAGTTTTGATTGTCTTATATATTCAACTGTATCCCCGTGTTGTGTCCAGGTTGTTTGAAGACTAGACCAACTGTGTAAATATGCACGTGTCATAGAAGGCGACATAAAAACTAGATCCAAACCAACGTCAGAAAGGGCATTCGGTTGGTGAGCGCCTAGGCTCTAGAAATTGCTACAAAAACTTAAACTAATGGATAAACTGAGAAAGTCTATTCATATCCCGACTCTGGTTAAACTGGGATTTAAGGAAAGATGATGAAGATGAATATATTTAACGGTACATAGACCTTTCTTCTAGCTATCCATTTACCAATCCGATATATCCAAGATTTTGCTTTCAGCTCTCATAGCTCATCCTGTATCTGGGCCCACAAGATCTTGTTATAATTAACTCTTTTTTTCTAATGAAATGCCATAATGACTCTGCTATAAAAATGAACTTTGAAGACTGTGAGAGAGGCTAAAGAATGTCTCTTCATGACCTCCAATGTCCAGGCCCTCAAAATTTCCAAGTGGTTTATCACCAGGGTATTTCATTGGTTATTTCTTGGATATCTGGGTATTTCACCTGGATATTTCACTTGAGTATTTGCCTAAGTATTTCACGTGATTACGTCATCTAGGTATTTCCCTTGGATATTTCACCTTGGAATTTATCTTGTGTATTTCATTTTGGTATTTCACTAAGGTATTTAACATAGGTATTTCACCTTGGCATTTTACATGAGTATTTCTCCTGTGTATTTAATTCCTCCTATAGATGCATTTCACATAGGTATGACTCTTAGATATTTAATCTAGATATTTAACTGCATTTCATCTGGGTATTTAACTTAGACATTGCTGTTGCATATTTCACCTGGGTATTTCACCTAGTTAAAGCTCTTGGGTATTTCATCTGGGTATTTAACCTAGGCATTGCTGTTGGGAATTTCACCTGGGTATTTCACTTAGTTAAAATCTCTTGAGTATTTCATGTGGGTATTTCATGTGGGTATTTCACCTAGGCATTGCTCTTGGGTATTTCATCTGAGTATTTCACCTAGGTATTTGACCTAGATATTTCACGTAGGTATTTCATTTGTACGAAGGTGAACATGTTGTAATAGTCTGTAACTGCATGGCTTGACCACCTGTAGAGCAAATTAAAGGTGACTTATAGAATTTCAGAGGAATTGCTATGAAATAAAATTAGACGTAATTACTGATAAGAATGTCAAGTCAGATTGAGATAGATGAATAGAAAGAGAGGAGAGAGAGAGAGAGAGAGACAGAAAGAAACAAGTAGTAACATCTATGGGCGGGCAAAGCTGGAAGAAAATGTTCTGTTGAGGAAATGAGAGAGAGAAGGAGAGAGGGAAAGAGAGAGGAAAGAAAGAGAGAGAGAGAGGAGAGCAAGTAAAGCATGAAGAGAGAGAGAGTGAGAGAGAGAAAGAAAGAGCATGAAGAGAGAGAGAGAAAGAGAGAGAGAGAGAAAAAGATAGAGATAGAGAGGAGTTCAAGTAAAGAGAGATAGAGAGCGAAGAGACAGAGAGAGAGAGAGAGAGAGAGAGAGAGAGAGAGAGAGAGAAAGATATAGAGATAGAGAGGAGTTCAAGTAAAGAGAGAGAGAGAGAGACAGAGAGAGAGAGGAAGAGTTTATCATAGGACTCTACTCTAGGAATTCACTCAGCTTTGCTCGCAGAGCTCGCCTGGTGAAGGTTGTAAAACGTGAGTAAATTGATTCAAGATAAATCTGCACAGAAGTTAATTCTCTTTTCTGTGGTATCTGCAGAAAGCAGCTTAGATACAGTATTTATACGAAAGATTGTATTAGGAATTTATAGTGTTGAAAATAAATGAAATCTGGCGCAGCTGTTGCGTACAGCATTTCACACCTGTGTCTATACGTATAATTAATTTTGGAATTCTACATTTTTAATTTCATTTCGAATTCAAAATAACAATTTTAAGAACTTCTGATTTAGTAGTCAGTTTAATATTAAGCAGAATTTGCACAATGATGGTAAAACGTTGGCGTTGGAATTCTGATGTTGCGTGTTCGACTCTTACTCGCGTTGATATTGAGGAGGGGTTTAGCCCACTTGGTATTATAGCGTGTACGTCAATAGACGAAGTTAGGCAACAACGACTCGGTTAGTACTTGGAAGGACGGCCGACTTGAAAGACCGATTGCTTACCGGTTTGAATAAAAAATCCCAAATTGTTGGAAGGTTATTCATAATCCTCGCTGACTACAATTTTTTACACAGCAGAGTACCGTTTATATGGACTGCGCTTGCTAACGATCATGAAAATAGGGAAAACTTCTAAAATTGGCAACTTGAACTAGGAAACTCTGTAGCACTGTGCCTGTCAAGTGCGTAACCCTAGGGAAATAAAAGTAATGTTCAAGGTGGTTGTTAGTTGTTACCGTTGCTCGGATTGATTCCATTTCTAAGGAAAACCACCGAAGGACAATGTCAAAGCCTGAATTAATCCTGAATAAAGGATTCATTATAATTAAATTCTAATGAAGGCATTGGTATCATATGAGATGTACTCTCGAGTTAGCCTATCACAGAATAACATTTAGCCTATCACAGAATAACATTATACTACAAACGAGGAACTAACTTAATTGCACCGTGTTGTCAAGGACGACGGTACACTCTAATTGTTGTTACTGTTGTTATTAATTGTTGATTTTATCCTTCGATTTTTACGCGATATTTTAAACTATGAAATGATAGAAATATGATGGGTAGACATTATTGTATTACTACTTTAATGCTGGATTATGTTGTTTAATTGTTGCTGCGTTAATTAAATGTATTTCAGTGTATTAATAGGTTACCTTGCAAACTCTTCTTTGGGTATCTATTACATGCCCAGAATTAGTGTATTATAGACAGAAGTACTTGGGTCGAAGTATGATCTATTTCGAAATAGGGTACTTTTCGTGTAACTTAGGACAAATCAGCAGCTAAGCCACTGGTTAGATTCTGTTGCTACAACGTGTGACGATGATGGATCATCAACAAATACAGACGAAGTCTGCGTAGTTCTGTTGCTATGATCTTGCTAGTACTCAGGTTTGATATCTTGTGACCAAGATGAATGCGCATTTTAAAAATGTGACTGCAAAATTTGTGCTTTCTCAAATAACTTGAAAACAAGCTCAAACATTTAATTAGGACCCCAGTAAGTTATAGGAAAGAAGTTGAACATAGTGATGATGATGCTAAGAGAGGTTTTACCTCTCACCTTTGACTCCACTGGCCCTGCACTCGATGCACTGGGGGCAGACAGCCGGTGAAGCCTTGGTAGCCCTAAAGGGCGTCTACACTAGATACAACACTAGATACAACACTAGATACAACACTAGATATAACACTAGATACAACACTAGATACAACACTAGATACAACACTATATACAATACTAAATACAACACTAGATACAATACTAGATACAATACTAGATACAACACTAGATACAATACTAGATACAATACTAAATACAACACTAGATACAATACTAGATACAACACTAGATATAACACTAGATACAATACTAGATACAATACTAAATACAACACTAGATACAATACTAGATACAACACTAGATATAACACTAGATACAACACTAGATACAACACTAGATACAACACTAGATACAACACTAGATACAACACTAGATACAACACTAGATATAACAATACTAAATACAACACTAGATACAATACTAGATACAGCGCTAGATACAACGCTAGATACAACGCTAGATACAATACTAGATACAACGCTAGATACAACACTAGATACAACACTTGATACAACGCTAGATACAACACTAGATACAACACTAGATACAACCCTAGATACAACACTAGATACAACACTAGATACAACGCTAGATACAACACTAGATACACCACTAGATACACCACTAGATACAACACTAGATACAACACTAGATACAACACTAGATACAACACTAGATACAACACTGGATACAACGCTAGATACAACACTACATACATCACTAGATACAACGCTAGATACAACACTAGATACAACGCTAGATACACAACTGGATACGACACTGGTTATAACACTGGGGGTTTTGTCTGGAGGGGGGGGGGTTGTCCGAGGCGGGTTTTGTCCAGGGGTTTTGACCTAATAGGGGTTTTGTTGTCCAGCGGTGAGTTTGTCAGGGAGGATTTTTGTCCGGTAGGGTTTGTCAGGGAGGATTTTTGTCCGGTAGGGTTTGTCAGGGAGGGTTTTTGTCCGGTAGGGTTTTTTCAGGAGTGGGGGGGTTGCCGGCATTCGAATTTATGTAATCGTGAGATTTTGCTGACGAAACACCAGTCGAAGTTCTTACTTGATTTCAATGATGGATTGATTGATGAATTTACTGATCCATGCAATAAATTTCAATTATACTGCATAAATGTTCAGAATATATATTTTAGTATTCTATAGCATAGTAATTATTAACTGTCGGCATTACAGTCTTAAAAGTTACGCGTGTTGTGTCCAGGTTGCTGAAGAATGGGCTAAAGGTAAACCGCACGTGTCGTAAAAGCGTCAAAGCACTAATATCCAAACCAACGTCAGAAAGTGCATTCAGTTGATGATTGCCTAGGCTCCAGAAATTGCTACAAAATTTTCAAATCCGACCCCAGTTTTAAACTGGGATTCAAGGCATGATGATGTTGTTGACGATGATGAATGCTGACTTAAAGTAAAAGACATGAAGAAAGACCGTCTTAAGCATTACTATTATAATGTGTATGTAATTGTCTTTGTAGATATACAGTATATAGGTTTACTATTTGTAAACCACTGTCTTACTGTAACAAACAGTTACATAGGTGGCACAGTACTGGACACTAAGTCCTGTGCGATTAATAGGAACATAGCGGCTACACTCGCCTATCTGGAACAGGATGTCCGTGGTTCGACTGAGCGCTAAGCTAGACAGGACAGACTCTAACACGTCCTGGGGATTCCGTCTTGCTGGGGGGAAGGACTTCGGAGTCCCCCTAGTCCTTCAGAGGGTAAGTAGACGTACATGTATAGAGCTACCTTTCTCTCGTTACATTCTCTTTATTATAGTGGGCTACTTCTCTCTGCTTACATTTTCTTTACAGATTATGTCAGGGTAAGTACCTAGGAAGATACCGTCGACCTTGACATATCAGGAAAATGAAATATACTAAGATATTTACAAAGTCCTAGATCAGGTTAAAATCTCAAAAATGGTAGTCAATAACGGTAGAACTATGTAATATTCAATGTTTTACATTTCAATGTTCTAAGCTGCTTTCTCTGCAATGAAATTTTCTTTACTGCTTATTTATTAGAATGTTTAGTTGAATGTTCTTGATCTGGCTGGAGCCAGTGGCGAAGTCAGTAAGATATTCGACCGCGGATCAGTATGTGCGGTGTTCAAATCCTGGGCTCGCCCGACACTGACATCGCTTTCGAGTGAGGAAACTGACGTTAACATTAACTTATTTTATCTATGGTTTAAAATTTTACAAATAAGAAATTACTGGCAATAGGTATCGAGAAGGCGCAGGTGTAGGAATAATCACTCTATATTGAAGGATTTAGTCGTTGACTGCCTAGAGATTTGAATGGAGATCTTACTAAATTCTGAAGCGCTTGTTTAATTTGCGGCTCTAAACCCACTGGTATATAGCCTATAAACTCTGTGATACGTACAGGCTATGAAGATTTGACATTGACATGGACTGTGAGAGAAATAAAGCTAATGTTAAGAAACGACGACTGGAAAATTGGTGACTTAAGCAGGAATAATAATAATACTAACTTCCGACAATTTCTATAGCGGTGTCATGGCCGCTGTCCGGTCTTCGAGATTTCTTTACAGGATTCTGGCAGGTTAAAACCTTTCCATGGTTAATCATATCTTTGCTAATATTGATAGTGCCAAACGGCAGCAAGCTCGGATACAAGATTAACCTTCCGTGGGCCCAAGGGGATAACCGTCATTACTTGACAAACCTGGTTTTGAACCCAGGCCACTTGTATCCGAGGCGAACACTCTAACCGTTACGCCATAACACTTCCCCAAATGTTCTGTTGAAGAATGGTAGAATGAGGCTTTTGATAAGATAACTATGTTGAGGTCGTAAAACGGGTGGAAGAAGGAGCAAAGCTGGTAATGTAGAATGGGGGATTGGATAGAATTTACTCCAAGACTCAGTATTTCCATGTACCGGTTTGATGGCCGAATGGATAGCAAATATGCCTGATAAACAGGACCGTCCCTAAGAGTATCTCTTGACAGAGAAACCGCCGTTAAACTGAGCTTTATGGTTTAGCATTATAAAGGAGTTTGCTACTGGAGGTGATGGAGAAGATAACTGCTGGAGAGGTAAAGGACTCCCGGTATTGGGTAATGTTTACAGAAAGTTTATCAGTTGAAATACGTCCATATCTTGAAAAACGTCAAACGCCTATAAATGAAAAGATACTCAGAAGATACACGTAGGACATACACGTTGGCTGGAGCCAGTGGCGACATCGATAAGATTCTCGACCGCGGATAGGTATGTGCGGGGTTCAAATCCTGGGCTCGCCTGTCACTGTCATCGCTTTCGAGTGAGGAAACTGACTTTAACCTTAGCATTACCTGCTTAACGTTTACGTGCCTTGGACCTTCTAGATAGAGAAAGGAACATCAATTAGCAAGCAGTAAGAAGGTTACGTTGATTTAACACTTGAACGGTTGAAATGATGCATTACTGAAGGCAGAGATATGAGAGCCTGCAGCTCTTGTGTACGTAATATTATACCTCAGCACAGCTGCTAGCACAGCTGCAGCAGCGTCAACAGTCTCAGCAGCTGTCTCGTCAAGACTTTCTAAACACTGATAGACGGCAGCCGAGAAAGTTTTATAGACCCAGCTTTTTCTTACGTGTTTGTGCGTGTGTATGCTTGTGTGTGTGTGTGTGTCTTAGTGTGTGTTTGTGAGAAAACGACATAAAAGAAGCATTGATTAAGCGATCAAATATAATTCTATTTCGTGTATTCTGCTAAGTGACAGATCTACGGTACATATTTCTACTTGTTAGCGTTCAAGCTCTATAAATGCTCTCGTTTTATCAAAACGTTGATCTGCTCTCAATGGCTAAGCATATACCAAATGTTAATCAAGCTTTTAGCTGAATAAAATTGTCTTCTGATGTTATTTCCCATTGATATTCTTCGATTCCTGCTTGGTCGCCTTTTACGGTACATGCAGCTTACATTGGGTCTCGCTGTAGTAGAATCTAATTAACATAAATATCCTCTAATAAATTCATATGAGCATCAGCTTTTTATTACGGGTTAAAATCTTTTCTTCTTTCCATCCTCTATGCATCAATTTCGACCCACATTTCAACCTCCATTCCTTTAGTGCACTCTTTTGAATTAATATTCCGGCATCTGAATCCGCACCGATTAGTGGACGTTGTATTCTGCATATCGGTTCGGTTTTGAATCCATTATGCTCAGTATTGTCACAGACAACAGTAGCACTCTATTAGTGTTGTTGTAGATCGAATTTTTCTTAGCTCATTGCTGCTAAATAGCAAATGCCAAGTTTAACGTTAGTTTCCTGCTCCATAGCATGACTATCACGGGGAGAGCGCTGGATTTGAACCCTGCATCTACTGATCCTCTGTCGAACTACATGCCAACAAGCCACCGGCTCAACCCAACGGTACATGTGAAAGAAAAGTTAATGTTAACGTCAGTTTTTTCACTCAAAAGCGATGTCAGTGACGGGAGAGCCCAGGATTTGATCCCGAACATACTGATCCGCGATCGAATAACTTACCGACATCGCCACTGGCTCCAGCTTGTGAAAGAAAGCACAAGAATACCCATAAGGGTCTGCTTTATTCACTATAGCCTAGCTCAATAGCGGAATGCAGAGTTAGACTTTTTGTGAGTTAGTCTAGCAGTGGGGAGTGGAAGGAGAGGCAGTGGAAGCCTGTGCCGTAGCCTATCGGTGGAAGAATGGCGGTGGATGCAGAATTTGAATGGATAGAGTGGAGGGAGAGAGTGGAGGGAAAGGTTGGAGGGAGAGGGTGGATGGATAGAGTGTTGGTGGAGATCCTATAGTGTGAGGGGTGGATAGAGTGTTTGGGAGGAGTGGGCAGGAGAGGGGGGTGGTTTGTTGGTATTCGAGTGTTGCTGGATTGAAGCAAAACATAGCAGCTTACTGTTTGGAAGGCTGACTTCAGATTGTATGGGAGGGAGGGGGTAATTCATCTCTTCTTATCTACCTCAGCGTCCTGTTCGTCGTCTGCAGGTGATAAGATCGCGGCGTAAAGTCAGTGTAACCGTCAACCATATCGCCGCAGACGAACAGCGAAATCACCGTTAAACCTGAATTAAATATGATTAAATCTAAATGAAATTAAATAACTAAACGGTTTGATGCGGATCAGTCGACTATTGTTATTATAGATTTTTAGTTATGGGTCAGAACTTAGGGACCGATGGTTTACTCTTAATAGATGACCAAGCGCTATATGTCAACGCATTCAGTTAGTTTCGCTGATGAAGCCTGTAAGCAGCCCAATCGAATGAATTATTAGCCGCTAGTTAAATCCCCGAGTTGTGCTCGGGTGTGGTTGGACCACTGCAGATTATGGCAACCGTAAACAATCTGTCGCGTGGACGTAAGTGGCGACTAAGGCAGGAGCTGAGGGGACACACCTCACCATGAAATATTTTCCCCCAGGATTAAATGGTAATTAATCCATCTAACTGAGGAAGGCAACGGAAAACCACCTCAGAAGCCGTACTTTTCCCAAGCTATAGGCTACATAAGGTATGGATAAGGCATAGACTTTGTTGTGAAGGGATTAACTTGTTGATCTAAGGATTAAGGAGTGCTCTTATGGAGCGGGAAGACAGACTTTGAGTATGAATGTGTACCTTGAACCTGCCACTGGCAGTGCACTGAAGAAGAAGTTATATCTCATTGCAGGGACCTGGCGACCCAGCTGTTAGCTTAAAGACTGCTACCAGTTTGCTGCAGACCTGACTACATTCAGGCGCAGCTTTGTGGTACCACATTATTGGCTGATCACTGGAGGCACTGTGCTAGTGCTATCAGAGCACTGGAGGCACTGTGCTAGTGCTATCAGAGCACTAGAGGCACTGTGCTAGTGCTATCAGAGCGGTGGAGGCACTGTGCTAGTGCTATCAGAGCACTGTGTGCTGAGCACCGGAGGCACTGTGCTAGTGTTATCAGAGCACTGGAGGCACTGTGCTAGTGCTATCAGAGCACTGTGTGCTGAACACTGGAGACACTGTACTAGAGCTATCAGAGAACTGGAGGCACTGTGCTAGTGCTATTCTATCAATCAGAATAGTTGTTCTTGAGTGGTGTACTTGATAACAATTGTCGTTAAATCCGTGATACTTACTGACACACACAGGTCGTTTTGCTTGATACTATCATGGTTTTCCCGCTTTCTTCATCTCTCTCTCTCACTCTTGCTCTCTCTGTCTCTGTTACTCTCTCTCCACCTCTCTCTCTTTGTCGTGTTTTGTCAGATGGCTGATCAAAGGTACATATTCTTAAGGGTATTTTCTGTGACCACTTTGCTACGTAATTAATTTTTGCAGACATAGAGAGAGAGCAGCTTGCTTATATGAAGAATTTATTTCATTGATTGATTGATTTACTGCTTCACTGACTGTTGGTTAAAACTTTGAAGTGCATCAACCACCAGTGACGATACATCAGCCACCAGTGACGATGCATCAGCCACCAGTGACGATGCATCAGCCACCAGTGACGATGCATCAGCCACCAGTGACGATGCATTAACCACCAGTGACGATGCATCAGCCACCAGTGACGATGCATCAGCCACCAGTGACGATGCATAAGCCACCAGTGACGATGCATCAGCCACCAGTGACAATGCATAAGCCACCAGTGACGATGCATCAGCCACCAGTGACGATGCATAAGCCACCAGTAACGATGCATCAGCCACCAGTGACGATGCATCAACCACCAGTGACGATACATCAGCCACCAGGGGAGATGCACCAGCGACAAGGGGTGGTACAAAAATAAAATAGTAACCAGAAACGGTGCTATTCTTTGAGTGAAATGGGCGTAAATTAAACTTCGTGAAATTTACGTAATACATCTGTAATTAAATTATTATTTTTTTTTATTTATATCTCTGACAGACGGTTCATATTACATCCTATTCACTCGCCTAGCGACTCAGCGAGAGAGAGAAGAGAGTGTTATTAATAGTTTAATACATCTCAGTTGTGCTAACCCGCTCTACAGTCACAACTCTATCTCTCTAACTATCTCTAACTGTCTCTCTATCTCGCTAACTATAGCTCTCTAACTATATTTCTAACTATCTCTAACTATATCTCTAACTATCTCTCTAACTATCTCAATAACTTTCTCTAACTATCTCTACAACTACATGTATCTCTCTAACTATCTCTACAACTGTCTCTCTAACTATCTCTCTAACTATCTCTCTAACTATCTCAATAACTCTCTCTAACTATCTCTACAACTACATGTATCTCTCTAACTATCTCTCCAACTATCTCTCTAACTATCTCTCTAACTATCTCTCTAACTATCTCAATAACTATCTCAATAACTCTCTCTAACTATCTCTACAACTACATGTATCTCTCTAACTATCTCTCTAACGATATCTCTAACTATCTCTCTAACTATCTCTCTAACTATCTCTCTAACTATCTCTCTATCTCTAACTATCACTCTAACTATCTCTCTAACTATCTCTTTAACTATCTCTAGCACTCTAACTATCTCTCTAGCTATCTCTATCTCTATAACTCTCTCTCTCTCTAACTATCTCTCTAACTATCTCTCTAACTATCTCTTTAACTATCTCTATCACTCTAACTATCTCTCTAGCTATCTCTCTAACTATCTCTATCACTCTAACATCTCTCTAACTATCTCTATCACCCTAACTATCTCTCTAACTATCTCTCTAACTATCTCTCTAATTTTCTCTCTAACTATCTCTATCTCTCTAACTATCTCTATCTCTCTAACTATCTCTGCTGTGCCACTTTTTCATCCCAACTTGTTGCTGCAACACCAACAGCAATACGTTTAGAGTGCTACTGTTGTCCATGACAACATTGAACACTAATCTAAATCGATGAGCAGACTGAGTGTGGTCAATAAACGGTGCGAATCAAAATCTGTGTATTCAGCAGTTGCATTATTTGTAGTGCAGCGTTTGTGAGCCACAATGTGCGTGTATACTGATATATTAGCTCTGCTTTAATTCTGCATGGCAACTTATTACTTATTTAACTAGTTGCTATGTTGTTAGCGTTGCCATGTTGCCACAAGTTACCAGCGTTTATGAGCCACGATGTATATTGATACATTAGCTCTACTTTAATTCTGCATGGCAACTCTTTGGAGCAATCGTGGTTTTGATTTGAGAGGTATTTACACATCAGTGACGATATGAGTGGAATCATATGCACTTTGCATATGTATTCTAGTTATATTTGTTGACTTTGAGGTAACACATATACACTCTCTCTCACTCTCTCTCTTTCTGTTTCCCTCTCTCTCCTCTATCTCTCTCCTCTATCTCTCTCCTCTATCTCTCTCCTCTATCTCTCTCCTCTCTCTCTCTCTCTCTCTCTCTCTCTCTCTCTCTCTGTTCCCTCTCTCTTCTCTCTCTCTCTCTCGCTCTCTCTCTCTCTCTCTCTTTATCTCTAGTTCTTTCTCTCTCTTTCTCTTTCTCTGTATCTCTCTCTCACACACACACACTCTCTCTCTCTCTCTCTCAATCTCTCTCTCTCTCTGTTTGTATCTCTTATCGCTCAGAACTTCTAGCTTTCTATATTTCTCGGCCTGTCTTTCTCTTGTTTACTCTCTGACTCTAACACCTGGAATATCTTCTGAGCTCTTTTTTGACCTTCGTCTGGCATTGTTGTGTAACTTACAATCTCTGCTCTGTTTAGAGGGATGTGTGTGTGTGTGTGTCATTTAACGTATGATTTTATCGTCCACTCAGTCATTGCTGCTGTTCTCCTGTTTGTACTGTATAGATCAATCGTTTGTACGTTGAGTTTCTCTCTCGCTGTCAATCATTCATACGTCCCTGACATCATCCCCGGATGAGGAAACGGACTTTAAACTTTTATTATTATTGGTATTATTACATTACTAGTATTATTATTATTATTATTATTATTATTATTATTATTATTATTACTAGTATTATTAGTATTATAATTCATGTTAGGTTCTCTGGAATGCATCAAGGTCGTATCGGTACTGGTTAAACCCAATCTATGAGATTAGAAAGTGTAACTTTTATATCACGCTTTTAAGGTGCTAAATACGAAATCACTGTCTATATATATATATATATATATATATATATATATATATATATATATATATCTATAAATGTGTGTGTGTATGTGTGTGTGTGTGCATGTGTGTGTTCGTTGATTTCACAACAATCTGAGAGAATGTGTACTGGACTGGAAACACTTAACCTATTCGCTGCGCTGTCATTGTTTGATGTCTCAGCAGATAGTCTCTGCCTATACAAGACTTCTAAAGCGTCTACATCACTTGGGTTCCAGTGATGCTGTGATGTTTAGTCGACAGAGAAGCGGCTTCACATGTTCACTGAGTACATGATGTAAGATGACAGTATGGGTAGCAGATTATATTCCGATCTAGTACAGATGTATTTCTATGTGCATCGTGCTATATATCATCATGGATGTGTTTGTATGTAGGTCATACCTGGTAGTTTGGCTGCTAAGTGTGGACTACAAGAGGGAGACACATTGACTAAGATAGGAGGCGTGTCTGTGGTGCTGTATATCATCATGGATGTGTTTGTATGTAGGTTATACCCGGTAGTTTGGCTGCTAAGTGTGGACTACAAGAGGGATATACATTGACTTAGATAGGAGGCGTGTCTGTGGTGCTGTATATCATCATGGATGTGTTTGTATGTAGGTCATACCTGGTAGTTTGGCTGCTAAGTGTGGACTACAAGAGGGAGACACATTGACTAAGATAGGAGGCGTGTCTGTGGTGCTGTATATCATCATGGATGTGTTTGTATGTAGGTTATACCCGGTAGTTTGGCTGCTAAGTGTGGACTACAAGAGGGATATACATTGACTTAGATAGGAGGCGTGTCTGTGGTGCTGTATATCATCATGGATGTGTTTGTATGTAGGTCATACCCGGTAGTTTGGCTGCTAAGTGTGGACTACAAGAGGGAGACACATTGACTAAGATAGGAGGCGTGTCTGTGGATCATCTGAGACACAAAGAGGCTCAACAGAGGATCATCGATTCTGGCAACTCTCTTGAGCTCACTTTACAGAGGTACGTACTTCTAGTTGTATGCGTGCATCTATGTGTACATCATACGTACAGAGTGCTTTTAGTTGTACACACACCTATGTGTACATCACACGTACAGAGTCCTTCTAATTGTACACACACCTATGTGTACATCACTCGTGCAAAGTTCTTCTAATTGTACACACACCTATGTGTACATCACTCGTGCTCAGTCGTTCTAGTTGTATGCGTACATCTATGTGTACATTACACGTACAGAGTTCTTCTAGTTGTACACACTCCTATGTGTACATCACGCGTGCGCACATGTTAGAATGCACACTCTTACTCTTGGATACTCCCATTTACACACAAACACACGCACACACATACATGTGTGTACACTCCTTTACTGACATGTATAGTTGTACACTCGTGTACACAAATGTAAACATGTATTCACATTTACACTCATGCACTGACACACGTGTGTACGCTGCTTTGCTGCTGTACCCTGGTGAATTCTAGGAATTCATGTATACATTTACACACGTGTACACACTCTGATGTGTGTGAACACTCCTTTACTGACATGTACACTCTTGTACATATATTTAAACATGTAAAGTATAAACATACAAGTGAATGTGCTCGCATGTACACGCATGCTAGCCTATGTATAACAGATGTATCCAACCGCTCTGATCTGAGAGTTAAATCTCAGACATTCACTGGATTGATTATATGGATAATTGACTAAATTGCCTAACTTTTTAAACATGTTGTATTAAAAGTGATAGATATCAACATTGTTGATTATTTCACTATAGTGCATGTTTACTTTTGTATACACTCTTTTATATATCAGTTTTCAGAGAGATCTATAATTACTGAGTCAATATAAATAGCACTTATCTATAAGATATGTAACCAGTTATGTAATAAAATAACACATGCTAATCATATATATGGCCACTTGGATAATACAAATTACCTTTACTGGGTAGTTATAATTGATGATGACTAATAAAGGTTACATTCGTTTTCTCATCTAAGGGATATGTCGGGTCGTCCAACAACGCACAACACGGAAAACCGATTCATCGAATTTGATCGATAATATCATATAATGACGAGAAATGGGTTCCTAATTTGGCCGGCGTGGTATTCGAAATACATCAGGGTAGATGTTTATGATCCATACGATGGAAAACGAAGTGTTGTAGCCTGCCAGATAAAGCTGACACAGCAGAGCGAGAGCGAAAATCAGGGGCAAGGAGCTTCAGATGGTTGGAGCAGAATATGAAAAAGAACGTCTGCCCAGTGATGTGAGAATTATTTGAACTGAGAGAAGATTGGATTCGGAGGAACGAAGTGCACGTAAAGGACGAGGAGAGGGAAGTAGGTACTGTGATGGGTGAGAAGGCTTGATAAAACGTGTAGTTTTGAATATTGTGTAATAATAACACACATTATATTGAAATGATCAACTATGTCGATATCTATCACTTTTCATACCACATGTTAAAGCTGTTAGGCAGTTTAGTCCATTTTCCGTGTAGCCTGTCCAGTGAATGTCCGAGATTTTACTCTCAGACCAGCGCGGCTGAGATTCGAACCCACGAGGGTTCAATTCACCTCAGGGTCTGTCATTTAAAACTTTATGACGTTATCTACACCTCTAACCATTGTCAATTATTAATCATTAATTAATTATTGCGCAATGGCTAGTTATAACCATTACTATTCAATAGCACAAATTTTGTGTAGTAAGGTAGAGAGTGAGATTGCGATGCAGAGGTTTCAAACAAAGCAAAGAGAATTTAGAAAATACAGCACACTGACAATATGCTAGAATGAGATACAAAGTGGCCCCATTGTTTTTGAGGTACTTTTCTAAACAAATATCGAACACGAAAAATTCTAATGATTTTCGCTAAAGGGTTATTGGATTGTGTTACGTTTCATGCATAGTATAGGCTACTGCAAATAACTATATTTCTACACATTTGTGTGTGATAGAATATACATGTATATCTACTTGATTGTATTACTGTTTTTGAATGTCTTAATATCGTAGGGTTAACGTCATCAAGTTTTAATTGACAGACCCTGAGGTGAATTGAACCCTCGTGGGTTTGAATCCCAGCCGCGCTGATCTGAGAGTAAAGTCTCGGACATTCACTGCACTGGTTACACGGAAAATGGTCTAAATTGCTTAACGGTTTAAACATGTGGTATTAAAAAGTAATAGATATCAACAGAGATGATCATTTCACTATAATGCTTGTTTACTTTACTGTTTTTGTACAGGAGCGGCTCGTCTATGGGAGGTAATGGAGTTGACAATTCAGCCTATAGACCCGTTGCGTATCAACCTTCGGTATACTGATGAATTCTCTCTGTAAAACTATCAAGTCATATACATTATATACTAATTAAAGCTTTAATATTTGCAATATTTAATTATAAATTAGTTTAATTTTAATTAGTTCAATTATAAATTAGTTTAATTTTAATTAGTTCAATTATAAATTAGTTTAATTTTAATTAGTTCAATTATAAATTAGTTTAATTTTAATTAGTTCAATTATAAATTAGTTTAATTTTAATTAGTTCAATTATAAATTAGTTTAATTTTAATTAGTTCAATTATAAATTAGTTTAATTTTAATTAGTTCAATTATAAATTAGTTTAATTTTAATTAGTTCAATTATAAATTAGTTTAATTTTAATTAGTTCATTATAAATTAGTTTAATTTTAATTAGTTCAATTATAAATTAGTTTAATTTTAATTAGTTCAATTATAAATTAGTTTAATTTTAATTAGTTCAATTATAAATTAGTGTATTCAGTTGTTATTATTAGTAACATTAAATTCTAAATGTAGAGTTTTTGTGTAATATAGAAGTCGCGTATATTAGTTTATAAATGTTTACAGTTATTATTGTGTAACGTGTATTATTTTAGTTTGTTTTAGTTTATGATTATTACTAGTCTGCAGTACGTAACTCTTTTCTACTCTACCTGAGGCTCTCGATCAAGGAAACTGTTCCCATCATAAACTCTATACCTCTACCAAACCTTGCTCCCGGCTTTAACTTAGAAAAAATGTAAACTTCTGAGGTGATTCATTGCATTTCATGTGAGAGCCCTGACCTGCCTAGTGATGATGATGTTGTTGTTGTTGTTAACTTGCCATACAACTTTATGATTGTTTGTAATGTTGTTGTTGTTAACCTATCACACAGCTTTATGATTGTAAGTAATGTTGTTGTTGTTAACCTGTCACACAGCTTTTTGCTAATTAGTAATGTTGTTGTTGTTGACCTATCATTCTGCTTTATGATGGTTGTAATGTTGTTGCTGTTGTTGTTTATCTTTAGACGTTCAACGCAGGGCCGAGACCTTTTGCCAACAATTCAGTGTCATCGTTGACCTCTCAGACCAGCGGTCTTCATATCGGGTTTGTCACTGATGATTCTCGAGTCTGTAACAGATGTTCAGAAAAGATTATTTGCTAAACGTTTAGATCACGTGATGCTCTGCAGTAGATAGGTTGTGAAGTAATATGAACACTGTAAGAGATGTTGTATGATATATTTAGGATATATTTGCCATTTTTAATGATATTCACACAAAGTTTCCCTATGTTTGCATTTCAAGAACATCGGACAACTCGTTACGGTTTTAGTGTAAAACAATTTGTGTTTTACGTTATAAAATTTACAGTATATATATAATATATATATATATATATATATATATATATATATATATATATAAGTGTATATATATATATATATATATACACTTATATTTATATGTGTATATATATATATATATATATACACATATATATAAAATAACAATATAACATTTTTATATTTATAATACATTTCAATTGTCACACAGACAACAATATAATATGTTTAATTGTTTATTTATGTTTAACGTACATTTCTGTTGTTGTTCAGGTCTTCCTATGACTCAGCTCCTCCTGCATCAGGTCAGTGCTTTCTTGTGTTCGTGTTTGAAGCGAGAAACTTGAGAATAGTTGAACTGAAAACTGCACGTATTTAGTAAGAGCCGACTAAAACAGATACTGAGGAAGATAGAACACGTCAATGACTCTCGCAAACTGAAGGCTGCTTGTGACATAGATTCCAAATCATATTGTTGATTAGTGAGCGAGGTAGTAGACTGTGTGTAGAAACGCCAAAGCCTATATGAGGTTCTGTTTCATATCTCAAAAGTGATACCAATGATGGGTGATCCAGGATTTGAATCCGTTATATAGTAATCCGTAGTCTGTAGCCTAACCAAGGCTTCCACTGATTCTTTTATAATATATTACTTGAATTGAGTAAAAGTATTAAATTATGCCTGCTATTTGGATGAACACTAGTGAGAGAGAGACAGAGACAGTAAGAGAGAGAGATAAATTTTGATAGAGAGAAAGATGGAAGCAGAAGGGAAGAGAGGAAGAGAGAGAAGATCTTAATATATCTGCAACTACAAGCAACGTGTCATCATGAAATATTATTAATCAAATTGAATGGTTTTTGTACAACCGGTGAGCTCTTAGTAATCCAATATTTAAATAGCAAGACCATTTTGAAAGACCATATTTTTATTTATTTATATTTAATGACCATTTTTTGGTCTGAAACTGCAGTATTTATCCTGTACTCATCTCTTGTAGTGCACTGCTTATTGGCATTTCCATAGCATATAACTCATCCACATATTTCTATCCTCTGCCGTTCTCTTCATATGAACGTACGAATTAGTTATCCGACCATCCATCATCCCAAGTCTAGGTCTTCCTTCTTTTAGCCTTTATTGGCTATACTCATACACATCACAAAAGTCTTTTATCTTCTACGGACGAATTTAATTTTTGCTAAATATTTCACAATTGTATGGGTATTATATATTATTTATATAAAACCCACTTTTATATACAATAGTGAATTGTGGGTATTAACAAAGACTTTAGAAAATGAAATAGATGTATTTCACAGAAAATTGCTCAGAAATCTATTAAATATATATTATCCATACATAATCAAAAATGAAGAAATATATGAAAGGACTAAAGAAACTCCTTGGAGTGAAATCATAAGAAAGGACATAAGATAAGATTACCAGAAAACACACCAATAAGGAAAGCTGTTAAACAAAGATTAACAAGTAATAAATCAAGGATGGGTATGAGAAATCAACATGTAATTTAATAAGACAACATAATAAAGATTTAAGTTTAATAGATATTAAATAAATCTGGCGGGTGGTGATGTATATGATCTCGCCATGGAGGGTGTTTGGTGGAGAAGGAAGGTTTGTAAGAGACTACTCTAGTGTCCACAAAGAGACGCCATAGCATTGATATATTTATACATAATACAAATACTAGTACATAGAAGTTAAAGCTTCAGGATAATGAAAATAAATTGAATAGATTTTAATTGTGTGTGTATGGTACACACACTTTTAGAATCTATTCTCTATATCCCCATTAACTTTACATTTTGCAGCTTTAATTTCTATATATTGTATATGCATTTCTTTATAACTTTATTCAGTTGCCTGTTTCAATGTTAGACACTGCGATGCTCAGCATGCATGCATTCATTCGTTTCTATGGAGTCATTTTATCCGTGATTTCTATTTTCTGGCTGCTTTTATATCTTAGAAAAGTCAAAGTTTTAATTTTTGGTTCATCATTAGCTGATTAATATAATAATTCGGTGACAGATTTTTAGTTTCATATTAGAGCGTCAACGAATAAGCATGTATATAAAGAACCTGTGCGCCTAGTCGCTTTTAACAGCTAATATTTGTTTCTTTTTTCTAGTACTAACTAAAAATTAATTTTTGATTGTCTGATTGATTGACTGTAAAGCATTGTATTCTACTAACCATTGCTTGATTCTAGTTACCTAACAACAACTATTGTTGCAAATTGTATGTTGTTGTTGTTACTGTTTGTTGTACATTGTTGCTGTTCGCTGCTCGTTGTTGTTGTTTGTTGCACGTTGCTGTTGTTTGTTACACATTATTGTTGTTTGTTATACATTGCTGTTGTATGTTGCACGTTGTTGCTGTTTGTTGCATGTTGTTGTTTGTATGACATGGTTGTTATTTATTGCACGTTGTTGTTGTTTGTTGCCCGTTGTTGACGTTTGTTGCACGCTGTTGATGTTGTTGCCTGTTGTTGTTGTTTGTTGCACGTTGTTGATGTTGTTGCGCGTTGTTGTTTGTTGCACGTTGTTGTTGTGTGTTGCACGTTGTTTGTGTTCGTTGCACGTTGCATGCAGATACTTCGCTCAACAGCAGCAACACAAAACCTGTCGTGGCGAGTGAGAAGCCTAAGATACTGAAGCCTAAGCCTAAACTGTCGGCAGATATCGCTGTCTCTCTCTCCACCTGTAAGCCTAAAGATGACTCGGTGGATGCTGGAAGTCTGTCACGTGATCTAAAGGCTGCTATTGGTGCAGAGAGTGATGACGTCAGTCTAATCCCCGCCCATAGACTCTGTGATATCAATGCAGCATCTGTCAGTAGTGCAAGCTTGAGCTCCAGTAACGCTCCATGCGATGTCAGTGCATCTTGTAATAGAGAGCAGCCGGGAGCTGATGCTTTCTCTAATACATCATCTGCTGATGACGCTACCAGTGACATCGCCATTTCTTCTGTTACTAGCCTTGCTACTGTTAATACCACTGATATTACTGCTGATGCGACAGCTGCTGTAACAGCTGATATTGCTGGTGTTTCTGCTGTAACTGCTGATACCGATCCTAAATCTGCTGATATTGCTTCTGTCTCTGCTAACTCAGCTGCTGTAGTTGCTGACACAGCTGCTGTTGTATCTGGGGCCACAGCTGCTGTAGCTGCTACCACTGCTGCTGTATCTGCTGCCGCAGCTGCTGTAGCTGCTGTTGACATAACATCTAGTTCAGCCTGTGATATGACGTCAGCTGATGACGCGCCCACAGGAAAGCGTGACGTAACACCTTCAGACAACGAGAGAGATTTGATGTATGAAGTGTCTCATAACTCATAGTATGTCTAATATCTGATTGACGTTTTGTTGTTGTTGCTTACTGTTAACACAATTACAGAATTGTGTATCGCATGCGCACAGTGTTTTTGATGGCAAGTAGTAGACAGCTATGCTTGCTTGAAATAGAGCAGTGGACTTGTTGGGTTTGAATATGCACAAAACTCTGCATGCATTTACAGATACAGTGGCTATTAGGTAGCGCAAGTTTTCAATATTTGATTTGAGTTCCAAATAAGCAATATGGTGCAAGATGGGAATAATGTTTGGAAATTATGTATGCTACTTTAAACGTGCATATTATGGCGTACTAATTAATATGTAATGATGCTAATATTGCAGATCAGTATTCAGTACCATGGGCCAGGTAATCATTGATATAGGCATGCCCCTGTGTTTTCAGTCCTTTCGTGTAGGCATGCCCCTGTGTTCTTATCTTCTTCTATTTGTACTGCCCATTGATTTGCTGCAGCATGCTGATTGTGACGCAATCCTGTCCCGTATATTTTGTAGTGTAACATCTATTTCGAAGAAACTAATTTAAGCAACTATTCTATATTTTTATTTAGTTTTTATTTATATACTTGCGCAGGTCTTAAAAACAATGAAAATTTGTGCTGCTGTATATTATAAACTAAAAATGCTTGGGAACCACGTGATCACCATTGTTTATAACTGATAAGAAAAGAAATAATTTGTTTTCAGTTTTGTCTCTTCTAATGAGCTGACAAACGAAGAGTGTCCACTAGCCCACTTCTCTCTGTAACACATTTCTTCTAATAATTTGATCATTTGGTGAATCACTGTGTTTTTTAATTTCATTTGGAACGCGAGGAACCTAAAATAAACACTTTATGCTGTCCACTTAGTTTAGTTCTTTCAGCAATTACTCTTTTCTCTCCAGAATATGTAATCATGTAGGACTCGAACGCTTAACCTCGTGCTTACAAGGAAATGCTCCACATCTCCGATGTAGCACTGATTTGAAAGCAAATAGAATAACGTAGTGTTTAACGGGTTTGATGTCTGGCAGCGTAGACTTGTTCAAATATAAACAAACGGCTGTTTGAGCTAGTTTTATTTTATTTTATCTTTTATTCTATTTATTCGTTTAATTCAGGCATGATAGCACATACAATACACTCGCACACGCACACATTCATACATAAACACACTCCAACGACAAACAGTGAGCAGAAACCACAGTGATGGTTATTCACAACAGAAAAATTAAACATAAGTTTTTGCTTTTGTAATTTATAGCAGCACTTATAGCCTACTGGCTTGTTTTTCTTTGCTATCTGCTATAAGGAAGCAATATAGAAATTTTTACCTGCATAACAGTTGATTAACTTAACGTTTTGTATGTGTTTCTACTAACATTTACTGTGTGTGTGTTTGCTCTTATTTATTTGTTCCGCTAACAGTCAAGTAGGGAAGGTTTCAGCCGATTCAAAGCCAGGCAAAACTCTTCCAGGCACTGCTGGCTCGAGTGAAAAGAAGCCTGCAGCGTTACCAAGTGCTAAGAGTGAAAAGAAGCCTGCAGTGTTACCAAGTATTGGGAGTGAAAAGAAACCTGCAGTGTTACCAAGTGTTGGGAGTGAAAAGAAGCCTGCAGTGTTACCAAGAGTTGAGAGTTGCAAAGTTACCGACAGATCAAAGACCTCTGAAGCTAATCCACTGAGCTCTGCTTCCAGTAAACCTACCATACCTGCGAGACCTAGTAGAGACAAGAAGATTGCCCAAGCTAAAGTTGAAGCTCAAGTTGAATCTAAAGCTCAAGCCAAAGATCCAGTTGAAGCAAAAGCTCAAATCAAAGCTCAAGTTGAAGCAAAAGTTCAAGTTGAAGCAAAGACTCAAGTTGAAGCAAAAGCTCAAATTGAAGCAAAAGCTCAAGCCAAAGATCAAGTTGAAGCAAAAGCCAATGCCTCCGTTGAAGCTAAAGCACAAGCTCAGTCTAGTGATAAATCTAGCAATACAATCAAAACTAGTGAACCATCAGCGCCTGTTATCAGTGCTGAGCAAAATAAAACTGTAAACATTCCCAAACCAGCAAGAAAAGATAAGATAGCGAAGCAAAATAGTACGGATACGACAGTGAAAGAGATTTGTACCGAGAATATTGTGCGACAAGAGAGTGGAGATGTGATTTCAAGACAAGATAGTGTAACCAAGGTTTTACAACAAGACAGTGAACAAACGATAATGAAGAATGACGTCGCTACAGAACAAAACATGACAGGAACAAGCAGTGCAGACAAGATCGTCAGGAGAGTTAGTGAAACGACCAAGGCGCAGGAGATTCTAATAGTGAACGAAGCGCCGAAACAAGTCGTTATAAAATCCAAGCCGAGCAGCGCAACAACAACATCTAGCGTCGACCCCGGCCAGCTTCAAGACCGTAATGCTGACTCTGAGAGTCAACAACAACAACAAGAAGGTAGTGAAACTCGTTCTGTGGAAGTGACGTTGACTGTGGAGCCCGAGAGAAAGAAGATCATTGTTAAGAGTAGAGTAAGTGATAGTATAGGCAGTGAGTCTAGTACTAGTAATACTGTTACTAGTGGTCCAAGTATATCAAGTACTAGTGATGGTATAAACAATGTCTCAAGCTCTACAAGTATAAGTAACGCCTCAGGTGTTGGTATCGTCAGTGCTACGTGCGCTAGTGAGGAGGTTGTTCAGTCGTCTAAAAGAAAAACTATTACACTTAGTAGTTTTAGGTCGAGTAACTCATCGTCTAGCCCTGGTACCGCTGATTTAAGTACTTTAGAGTCATCTAGTACTACGAGAACGTCAGAGCCGGCTAGTACTATAAGCACTAGTTCATCTATTACTAGTAATACTTCCAGTAGCAACATTCCTACAACTGCCTCAGCTAATAGCAGAGATACTATTGATAAGGACACTGCCTCTATAGTTTCAATTGCTGCGGTTGTTGGGGACGTCCCTAACACTGCCCATGATGACTCATTGTCATCTTTTAAAGCGGCCGCGGTACCTTCAGAGAACGTGATTAGCGTGGAGAGAAAGAAGATTGTAGTGAAACAAAGAGTGACAGACACAGATACATCTACAGGTACACGCAGTGAGACAAGCAGTGAGGTGGATAATAACAACCAAGTTTTGAGCAGCAACAACAACACGTGAGTTGTTAAGTTATGTATTGTTGTAATTACGCGCACAGGAGTTTAGCAGTGATGCTGATACCTGTTGCTATATACAGATTCCGCACAGACGTGTGTAATTCGCATGTAGCTTATTAAACCAAAAGATGTAAAAATTATAGCACAATTTAAGAAAACTGTAGCACAACTCTAGCACAATTGGTACATTTCACTTGATTACCTGGTGCCTTTGATTGACCACGACTCTGTTGATCACGTAGATAAAACTCCATCAGTTTAACTCTGTCACAAACAACATAAAATTGACCATTCGCGAGACGTATAGCAAGTTCTCTATTTCTTTGAAATCTTGCGCTAAGTCTTAACAGTAATAACAGAACTCTTCCAGGTGATTAGGTGATTAAGCATATAAATTTTAAAAATATTTTACATTTGAATTTAGTGAACTGTGATAGAGAGAGAGAGAGGGAGAGAGAGAGAGGAAGAGACGGTGAGAAAGAGAGCGATAAAAGAACAAGTACAATAGAATTAACAATAACAATCATTCTGGACATGCACACAATATTTACCAGATAGATATCATTAACCACGTTATCCATGCCTCTTATAAGAAACGTATGTAACTACAGAGTGATTGCATGTTGTTCTTTGTTGTTGTTGTTCTGCTGATAAAGAGTTTACTAATCTAGTGTTGTTGTTGTTCTGCTGATAAAGCATTGACTAATCTATTGTTGTTGTTGTTCTGCTGATAAAGCGTTGACTAATCTATTGTTGTTGTTGTTCTGCTGATAAAGCGTTGACTAATCTATTGTTGTTGTTGTTCTGCTGATAAAGCGTTTACTAATCTATTGTTGTTGTTCTGCTGATAAAGCGTTGACTAATCTATTGTTGTTGTTGTTCTGCTGATAAAGCATTGACTAATCTATTGTTGTTGTTGTTCTGCTGATAAAGCGTTGACTAATCTATTGTTGTTGTTGTTCTGCTGATAAAGAGTTTACTAATCTAGTGTTGTTGTTGTTCTGCTGATAAAGCGTTGACTAATCTATTGTTGTTGTTGTTCTGCTGATAAAGCGTTACTAATCTATTGTTGTTGTTGCTTTTCAGTCTGTCCATTAACTATTAAGTATTACATTTTTGTCTATTTAAAAATGTTTATCAATCTTCTATTGTTCGACAATTGTTAATTTTGTTTCTTCTAAAGTGTGGAATATTTTCTAGACATACTTTAATAGATTTTAATTAATCTAAGTTCATTTTTTAATTCATTTAAGATCCTAAAGGTTTAACTCAGACATAGATTTTTAAAGTTGGTGTTTATTGAACGAAAATGTATCGTATCATTCTCCAAATATTTCACCGTTAATAATTTTATTCATAGAATGTGACATCAGTCATATAAAATATTAATTCTTAAATATATCATCAATTCAAGCTTTGACTAATCTATTGGATCATCAATTGTTATATTTATGGAAATATTAATGAAAACAACGTAACATTTCCAAAACAGTTCTAATGATACATCGATATAGATGTTAGCAGTGTGGTAAATCATCTGCCCTGATCTGAATCCTAATACCCAGTCTATCGACATCAAGGTCAAAGCTTGGACCGTCAAGGTCAAAGCTTAGATCATCAAGGTCAAAGCTTGAATCATCAAAGTCAAAGCTTGGACCATCAAGATCAAAGCTTGGATCATCATGGTCAAGGCTTGGACCATCAAGGTCAAGGCTTGGACCATCAAGGTCAAAGATTGGATCATCAAGGTCTAGGCTTGGACCATGAAGGTCAATGCTTGGACCATGAAGGTCAAGGCTTGTGCCATCAAGGTCAAGGCTTGGACCATGAAGGTCCAGGCTTGTGCCGTCAAGGTCCAGCTCTAAGCCTTGTCCATCAAAGTTCAGGTCTTTAGTGATTTGATAATGAATTATTTTACTTAAGAAATGTGATGAAGTAAAGTTTCTAAAAATCAACCTGAATATTGCTACTTGTTTTAAACAAACCTCAGGTGGAGGTTGTGTTGTGTTGTTGTTTGTTGTTGGAGCGCAGGGAGGTGAAACTTGAGATTGACAGATGTTGTTGTTGTTGTTGCTGCTGTTGTACAGGCGCGGTGGAGCAGTAGGTTGTTTAGATTATGTTCTTGCTGTTATTTCACCAGGCTTTGGAGCAGGAAATTTTATGGATGTTGTTGCTGTTGTTGTACAAGGCGTTAGAGCAGGAAATGGTACAGATGTTGATGTGTACAAGTGGTTAGAGCAGGAACTTGTACTGTTGTTGTTGTTGTACAAGGGGTTAGAGCAGGAGGTTGTACTGTTGTTGTTGTTCAGGGGCGGTGGGGGCAGGAGGTTGTACTGTTGTTGTTGTTGTTGTTATGCAAGGCGTTAGAGGTAGTACTGTTGTTGTTGTTGTTGCGGTGGGGCGGGAGGTTGTACTGTTGTTGTTGTTGTACAAGACGTTAGGTTGTACTGTTGTTGTTGTTGTTGTACAGGGGCCGTGGGGCAGGAGGTTGCACTGTTGTTGCTGTTGTTGTTGTACAGGGGCAGTGGGGCAGTAGGTTGTACTGTTGTTGTTGTTGTTGCACAGGGGCGGTGGGGCAGGAGGCTCGACGGCAGGTCCGGGAGGTCTGGGGGGCTCAGCGCCCTGGAAGCCTCGCGTACCTCAGGGTGAGAGGCACATGAAGGTGGGGAGGGCGGGGGAGGCGAGGTCACTGCCCGCTGCAGGGGTGGGCTCAGCTAGGATCCCAATGTGCAGCGCCTGTAGTACCTACATCAGGTGTGTGACTTATAGGCTTACACATGCACATACACACATACACACACATACACACACATACACACATACATACACACACAATACCTACATCAGGTGTGTGACTTATAGGCGTACACATACACTTACACGCATACATACACATTCACACACATCACATACATACACATTCACACACACACACACATCACGCACATACACACACAATGCTAAGGTGGGACCAGCTAGGACACCCACGTGCAGTGTCTATGGTAAAAAAGCCAAGGTTAACGTCAGTTTCCTCACTCGAAAGCGATGTCAAGACGGGAGAGCCCAGGATTTGAACCCCGCACCTACTGATCCGTGGTCGAATATCTTACCGACTTCGCCACTGTTACCTACACCATGTGTGGCACATGCACATACACACACGCGTACACACACATCCGCACATACACACACGCGTACACACACATATCCACACACACACACACACAATGCTTGGGGCGGCGTCAGGTTGATTGGAATATTATGTGTATCTTGCATATATGTATGTTTTATTAAACACATTCAAGAAGTTATCACAATGAAAGAAGTGTTAGAACCAGTTATAGAGAGGCAAAATGAAAGATTTTGAAGTGATAGGTATAAATTATTTCACAAGATAATGGTTAAATCAGGAATGCTACTTAAAGGTTAAGCAAGATAATGGTTGAGATAGGAATGCTACTTTAGTTTAAACAAGATAATGGTTATATTAGGAATTCTACTTTAGGTTAAACAAAATGGGAATGCTACATTAGGTTAAACAAGGTAATGTTTGAATTAGGAATGCCACTTGAGATCTTGACGGAATCTTTTATGATAATTTTACTAATAATTAAGCCTACAGAAGATGAGTTGAATGATCGGTTTTGTGTTTGACTGTTGATCAGCTGGTGCAGGGTTCATGTTCTAGTCCAACTCTGACCAGAGTGAAGAAACTGAATGAAGAAACTGACGATAAACTTTCTAGATAACCGAAAGAGAGAGAGAGATATATGAAGAGGGAGAGAAAGTGAAATAAAGAGAGCGAGAAAGAGAAATAGGGAGAGATAGTGAAAGAGGGAAGGAGAGAGGGGAGAGAGAGAGAAAGAGTAATGCACATACATGTATATACATGCTATACATGTTTGTGTGTATGTATGTGTAGAGGACCGTTTATCTCAGCTCTGGACAAAACTTGGTGCCCTGATCACTTCATATACATACTATGTATGTGTATGTTTGTTGTATGTATATGTATGTATGTGTATATATGTGTATGTATGTGTAGAGGACCGTTTATCTCAGCTCTGGACAAGACCTGATGCCCTGATCACTTCATATACATATGTATGTGTATGTTTGTATGTATGTATATGTATGTATGTGTATATATATATTTGTATGTATGTGTAGAGGACCGTTTATCTCAGCTCTGGACAAGACCTGATGCCCTGATCACTTCATATACATATGTATGTGTATGTTTGTATGTATGTATATGTATGTATGTGTATATATATGTTTGTATGTATGTGTAGAGGACCGTTTATCTCAGCTCTGGACAAGACCTGGTGCCCCGATCACTTCATATGCGCTAACCCGACGTGCAGGGCCCCGCTGTTGAACATCGGCTTCGTGGAGGAGGAGGGTCAGCTGTACTGTGAGAGAGATTACGAGCAGTTCCTCGCTCCCAAGTGTGGCAAGTGTGGGAGGTCTATAGTGGGGGTGGGTGTATACAAACATGCATACATACACGTACATACACATACTTTTACAGCTGTACTGTGAGATAGATTACGAACAGTTCCTCGCTCCCAAGTGTGGGAGAGTGGGGGTGGGTGTATACAAACATACATACATACATACATACATACATACATACATACATACATACATACATATATACATACATACATACAAGTGTGGGAAGTCTATAGTGGGGGTGCCTGTACATACACACATATAGACATATACATACATACATACATACACACATACATACACACATACATACACATACAAGTGTGGTAAGTGTGGGCGGTCCATAGTGGGGTTGGTGTACACGTACACATACACATTCACATACACACATACATACATGCATACACACACATGCACTTACACACATGTGTGCCAAGTGTGGGAGGTCTATAGTGGGGGTGCGTGTACACATACACATACACACATACATACATACATACAAGTGTGGCAAGTGTGGCCGGTCTTTAGTGGGGGTGAGTGTACACACGCACACACAGATACACACACATACACACATACACACATACATACTCATACATACAAGTGTGGCAAGAGTGGGCGGTCTTTAGTGGGGGTAAGTGTACACACACACATACAAGTGTGGCAAGTATGGTATGAGCGATCTATAGTGGGTGTGAGTTTACGCACACACTCACACATACACACAACATACATACACACACGTTAACATACATACACATACGTTAACACACTTACACTACATACAAGTGTGACAAGTGTGTGCGATCTATATTGGTGGTAAGTGTACACTTGCATACCTTATACTTACATACACATACATGTGTGTACTTTGTTCTATGTGTCATATGTATATCATGATATTTTTCTATACTGTTTACGTGTACGCTTGCATACAATGCGTACTATGTTGTACATGTGTATGTTTGTGTATATAGGAAGTAATTATGCTATGAGAAACTCGCTTTGTATTCATATGCGTACAATATATGGATAGTCACTGACAAGGTAAAAAGGATAATTGATTAAACTGGCTAATGGTTAAATATATGATATCATAAGCGATAGATCATATGATGATCACTTCACTGTAATGTGTGTTTATAGGAAGTTGTTAACGCAATGAGGAACACGTTTCACATAATGATCACTGTAATGTGTGTTTATAGGAAGTTGTTAACGCAATGAGGAACACGTTTCACATAATGATCACTGTAATGTGTGTTTATAGGAAGTTGTTAACGCAATGAGGAACACGTTTCATATGAGTTGTTTCGTGTGTGTACAATGTCGTCAGCCTATTGGCACCGGTAGCTTTCATAATGAAGATGGCAAAATCTACTGTCAAAAAGGTTTGTGGGCTCTTTTAGTGTATAGAAAATAGCATTTTTAGACATAATTCTTAAAGTAGTATTAAATTATAATAAAAGCGACAAAACATTAAGATCCAATTCAACTTAAGAAAGGGCATTCGGTTGGTTAGCGCCTAGGCACTAGATAATTGCTGCAAAATTTAGCAAAACGAATGGAAAAGTTTAGATCTATTCCTATCTCGACCCTAGTTAAACTGGGGTTCAAGGAAAGAAGAAAATGATATTTCTGATAATCATTTATTGATATCGAATGACTATTTACGGCTGTACTGTCTTAGCTTGGGCAATATTGTCTTTTGCGACTGATTTAATGATTTAATCAATTCATTAAATCAACTGTAATTGATTTTACTGTTAATCGTAATAATATGATCACTATTCACTCATTAATTCAGTAAGGGAAGCATTTTTTGTGTGTTGATCGAGCGGTTGATGTTGTGATGACAGATTGGGCGCAGAACTTTCAGACTAAGTGCTACGGATGTCAGTTCCCTATAGAGCCGGGAGATAGGTGGGTCGAGGCTCTGAGCAACAACTGGCATTCTGAGTGCTTCAACTGCTCGGTGAGCTGTCTCTCTCTCTCATTCTTTATTTCTCTCTCTTTCTTTATTTCTCTATCTCTCTTTATCTCTTTCTTTATCTCTCTCTCTCTCTCTCTCTCTCACTATCTATCTCTTCCTATCTATCTATCTATCTCTTCGACTCTTTCTTTGTCTATATCATTCAATTTCTATATCTCTTTCTCTCACAGCTATGGCATGTATTATCTTTATCTCCTTACACTAATAACATTGTTTTATACTTTCAGACGTGCCAGGTGAATCTTGAAGGTCAAGGTTTTGTAGCTAAGCAGGGCAAACCCTACTGCAAGAAGCACGGAGCTGGAGGTCGATTCTAAGCCTCTACACCTCGTCCTCCCGTCATCCATGACATCCATTGTACCGGTTGATGACCTGCTGCTTAAGAATCTATGCGGCGATGTTGATGTGGATGTAATTGTTGTTGTTATCAACACAAGTGTCTGGCTGCTAGAGTTGATCCCGTCCTAGTGACGTCCCTGACATTACTGTCTGGTGACGAAACGAAATCCTTATTGATTGATTTATGGATTGATTGATCGATTGATTGATTGATTGTTTGTTAGATTGATCGATCGATCGATTTTAGTGATTGATTAATTGATCGTTTGATTGATTGATTGTTTGTTAGATTGACCGATCGATTGATTGTTTTATCAATTGATTGATTGATTGATTGGTTGATTAACTGATTGATTGATTGATTGATCAATTAATTGATCGATTGATTGATCGATTGATTGATTGATTGATTGATTGATGATAGTATGTTGGCTTTACAGCAATAAGTATTCTGCACGAGAATTATTTTACACGGTGATATTGACGACTGCTTGGTTTGCTGCGTATTTAAGCAATCTATTTATTTATGATATTTAGAATGTTTTGAATTTTACTTGCATCTTGTTTCTCCTGCTTACTTGACAGCTTTTGCTTTTAACAAGACAATTCTTTTACAACAGCTAGTTCTTTTCTATTAATATTTTCTGAAGAGTTTTGTTGTAGCTTTACGAATGTACATGTAATAATCAAGCTAAAGGTTTACTAAATTCTATTTAATGGAATATCACAATTTATCACAATTTTTAACAATGGCTTTAATTAAACTAAGGTATAATGTAAAAACAAACATTTTTATTGTATTGATTGATAATATATTGCTGTCTCATACTGTAACATAAATCAAAAATTTACTTTATTACTTTTATAGTGAATTTAGCCGATGTATCTTCGATATTTAAAGGTCATAATATAAAATTAACGTTGTAGTATTTTGCTTATATTGCTTACTGAAGTTTGCTGTGACACTGTATAGAGCTACTCCGTCCTCACACCGCCATGCAGTGATGCGCTAGCTTCGTTTATATTAACTATTGTTTGCTGGTTCAAGTCCAGACCGCGCACTGAAAGTGTGGGATATAGTAAATCTTAATTTAAAAAAAGCTAATACTAGCGTCAGTTTCCTCACTCGAAAACAATGTCAGTAACGGGCGAGCCCAGGATTTGAACCCCGAACATACTTATCCGCGGTCGAGAATCTTACCGACATCGCCACCGGCTCCAGCCTAACGATATGTGCCTAAGCTGTCTCTAATAGCGGAGTGATACAGAAATGATAATTTGTAGCTGACGACACGTGATATTTGTGTAATTGTTAGTTGAACTGAGTTGATAGATTAGATGAGTTTTACTTTTTGCTGCTTAAATCCCGTGTACATATATTGCTGTAGAGTTTATTACTCGCTTTACAATTTTGTATGAATTGCTGTTAACGTTTAACTTACAGTAGACGTGTGGTGTGTAGTGTGTACATAGCTAGATAGCCTGATTATTGAAATCAAAATAGACTACTATTGGTAAAAGTTAATGTTAACGTCAGTTTCTTCTCTCGAAAGCGATGTCAGAGACGGGAGAGCCCATGATTTGAGCCCCGTACATACTGATCCGCGGTTGAATATCTTCGCCACTGACTCCAGCCACATTGAACTTAGAAACAATTTGTACTTGTTGTTAAAATTGTTGCGTCATGTAATTGATTGACGCTGGGGCTTATTTTACTTCTATATGAACGAAGTGTCAAATATAAAAGTGTATAAGAACATTATTTGGAGCAAATCATTTGCTGTTGTAACAGATCCAGCTATTGCTCTGTAAGCTTCAACATTTTAATGAATGCAATCATGTAGTAACGGATTGACAGAATACTTTGTATTGGCAGGTAACGTCATGAAATAGTAAATGGCTGTTCCTGAGGTCCTTTGTTCAATTCTCGTTAGATCTGATCAGCCAATCAAATCTGCGACATTGACAGGACTGGTAAAATGGATAATTGACTAAACTGCCTAACAGTTATGCATGTGATACTAAAAGTGATGGATATATCTTCTCAGATGAACATTTCATTATAATGTACGTTTAATTTTTTATCTTTAACTTTTAACACGAAGCAAATTTGAATAAAGTCAGTATAAAAACGAATTTAATGTAATAATTCTAGAGTATATTTTTCTGCGAAAACGCGAAGACTGCCGATACTTGACAATTTGGTGCCAGTTTAATTAAAATATTTTGTATATTTTATCAGGATATTTTATATTGACTCGGATATCTGTCAAATGTTGCCAATTGTATAAAATGTTCATATAATTTCTTGTAATAAGCTTGACGTCAATTTTTAAACTGAAGCTAAATTTTTCGTACAATATCATAACAGCAGTTAAATTCCTGATTTATCTACTTCATACGAAACCAAATAAAGAAGACAATTGACATTTTTGTAGCTTTGTCGACTTTTAAATGTCACCAATCACCTGTAAGTTTAATTCATGATGTTAATTAGTAAAATATTCTGATCCATTCACCGGTTTACATCCATGCAGTTCTGCTCTATTGTAATATATATATATATATATATATATATATATATATATATATATATATATATATATATATATATATGTTGCTATTCTGGTTAATAGAACATTTAAAATTGAATTAAATTACATTTAAGTTTCAATGAAATTAAGCATTAACGACATATTTCTGTTGTAATTTACCTAGCACATTTCATTGTGAGTACCACGACTCATCCAAACACTTTGCCTCAATATTTATGGCTAGGTTTTCTATTAGACGACCATTTCTATAGCAGTGTCATGACCGGATACCGGTCTTCGAGATTGCTTTACAAACTCCTGTTGCGTATTTATTACAAACCGCTCGCTATAAAGGCAATGCATATACATGTATATAGATCGGTTGAAACCCAGTTAGGTTTGGCTGAAGTACATGTAACTGTTATGATACTTTGTTTAATGTTTAGATGTTTACCAAGTGCGTTAGCATAGACTTCCCTAAATGTTGTTTAATATTCTTGATTTCTCTACCGTCACCCTAATCCTATTTAGTATTATAAAAAGATGGTAGCGTTATCTTGATTTTATATAGTATATACAGTGTGCCTTGCTAATAGCTGCAACGTGTGTTTGATAGTACGGTGCTTATAATTATAAAAACACTGTGGTGTGTAGTAGTGTGTGAGACTTGTTTGATCAGAACCCTTGTTTATATACTGCTAGTTACAAAAAAGTAAACACGCATTATAATGAAATGATTAACTATGTTGATATCTATCACTTTTAGTACCGCATGTTTAAAACCGTAAGGCAATTTTGACCATTTTCCGTGTAACCAGTCCAGTGAATGTGTGAGATTTTACTCTCAGATCAGCTCCTCAATTCACCTCAGGATCTGTCATTTCACACTTCTTGACTTTATACCCCTGCTCTATTGAGACATTCAAATATCTTATATCTATTTTACAGTATCCGATGTCAGCTTTAAATAATTTTTAAACCAGCTATCTCTATCAATAACAATATATTACTATTAATATTTATAATTCCACGGGGCTATCTGTGTTGTGTACGGGTTGCTGAAGAACTGAGCGCCTAGGCTCCAAAAATTGCTACAAATTGTTTAAACCCAACCCTAGTTAAATTGTGATTCAATAGAAGACGATAATATACTGTATATTGAATATATAATTTTATGAGCTTTAAATGATCCTAGGCAAAATAAAAGATAAAAGATGATATATGTAATAACAAAGTTTAATAAACATTTAAAATAAATAAGTCATTTTAATTAAATTATTTATTTTACAATTAATCTGCTGCAATCGGTGGCTCTATTTAATATTTATACTATTATATGATGCTCTAATTCACAAATCCAACTATCCAGCATATCCCTTGTTATCTCTGCTTATTAGGCATATCCCTTGTTATCTCTGCTTATTAGGCATATCCCTTGTTATCTCTGCTTATTAAGCATATCCCTTGTTATCTCTGCTTATTAAGCATATCCCTTGTTATCTCTGCTTATTAGGCATATCCCTTGTTGCCTTGCACCTTCCTATTCTCTCATAACAAGTCTTCTTGTTTGAATATCATGACGTCACCTCAGGGTTAAGTGTATAAACAATGATGTCTTAAAACAGTTCATATCTCCGGTCCGGCAGTCAGGTCATGTTTGTTAATTATTTAGTTTAGTATTAGAAATTGTAAAATTTGGTATCTAACGATAGGCAATAAAAAAATTTCTTATATAGCATCTCTTCTCTGAATGGCACAAGTTTAAATATTTATTTCCAGGAAATAAACACCGGGAAATAAACATTTCCCTATTTCCCATTTCCCTCCAGGTCGCTGTATTTATCATATCGATATGAGCAATAATACACTATAAAAGCACATTTAGTGAAAAAAAACCTCTTAGAATTAATTAGACTCATTCATTCGGATGTCAGTTCATGCATAATTACATTTAGGCGTAAAAAATTAAACTTATTAGTAAATGAAACACCAATAATGGTTTTGAATGCCATGTGCAGTTCACATACAGGCTAGGTAGAAAATGGCATCTACAAACACCCCAAATAAACAAATAAACAGTTAACCATGGAAGAATCCAACGTATACATGTAAATAAGCAGTTTTTTGTGTTTTAACCTCAATATTTGTGGATATAAAGTTTAATGGACGCACGCTATGCTTGTAGCATGTTTGCCGTATAATCTGTAGAACATGAGTTCGAATCCAATCTTACCTCTCTCCTTCTCTGAAATTGTCCCAATCAATGAGTTTGATAGCAGAAACTGACGCCAAACATGGTTTCAATGCTATTTTTTATCCATCTATATCAGCAGTATAGCATTTACAGTAAAGTAAATTTCACAAGTTTAAATAAATTTCACTGGCTGGAGCCAGTGGCGAAGTCGGTTAGATACTCGACCGAGGATCAGTTGATACGGATTCAAATCCTTGGCTCGCCCGTCACTGACATCGCTTTCGAGTGAGGAAACTGACGTTAACCTTAGCTTTACCAGCTTTAAGTTTAAAAATATCATGCAGTTAAGATTCTCAATGGCGGGTGAGCACATGCTTTAAATTCTTCACCTACCGATCCGCAGTTGTACTTCTTGCCAACATCATGCAATATGCTAGCAGGTAGCATCCGTGAAAATGAAAATAAGTCCATCTTATAATCTCTTATGCTTAGCTGACTACGAAAAACAAAAATTTAACAATGATGAAATATACATATGCAATCATTTATGAAACGCCAATCATTTATGAACCGTCAATCATTTATGAAACGCCAATCATTTATGAACCGTCAATCATTTATGAAACGTCAATTTTAGTTTACTGCAAATCGCTCTCTCTCTCTCTCTCTGTCTCTTTCTCTCGCTCTCTCTCTCTCTCTCTCTCTCTCTCTCTCTCTCTTATTGCACTGACTATTGAAAGGTCCATGGCAAATAACTCCTCCATATATTTCTATCATCTGCCTTTCTTTTCATAGCAACTTATGAATTAGTTATCAAATCATCCAACACTCCATGCCTCAGTACCAATTGTCAGCTATCGCACACATACATGTATATTTAAAACTGTAATCATTAATTTAAATTACTCAGCAATGAATGTAAAGTACCTTATCAACTTTTATTTCTGTGTTCGTTGAAGAATTTTAAGAGAAAAGATTTCACGAGTAGTTGATAGTCCCAACCTCTCACAACTCAGCCAGACATGACCACTCTGGGATCAGAGAAGTGGGATAGGGATAGGGTGCTTCCGGTAAATTTTCCCAGCTACTTCTACTCCACTCCGTCCATACAAACGTTCCGGATCACTGCGGCCAAGCAATCCATATTCCATCCTGCGCTGCCAACCTTCAGACGTATGGAGATGGACTCGCTCTGTTGCAGACTTGCTGACGAACATTGCAGATATGTCACCACCTGCTCCCAAGGTCGGCTCAATTAATAGATCATCATCATCATCGTCATCGTCATCATCATCATTGTCATCGTCAGCATCATCAGCATAATCATCATCGTCATCCTCTTCTGCTTCTTATCCCTCTTCTTCTTCACTCGAATTCCAGTTTAACTAGAGTCCGGATATGAATAGATTACATTTATTTTATAAAATTTTGCAGAAATTCCTGGAGCCTAGTCACTCACCAACCGAATGCCCTTTCTAGCGTTTCTAAGAAAGGGCATTAAAATGTTTGAATGCCCTTTCTAGACTTTGTTTGGATTTTATTGTTTTGTCGCATTGTACGACACGTGCAGGCCGCGGTTGGTCTATACTTCAGCAACCCGGACACAATATGCACTCAATTTTTTATCAATCAGTAAAAATTAATTCATCAAAAATTCAATGAAATCATTCCTGTCGTCACACAAGTTGATTAATCTACATATACTTTCACAGTTTAGTGTTCATTTAATTGATTTAACGCGAGATTAATTTAAAAAGCTAATGTTAACGTCAGTTTCCTCACTCGAAAGCGATGTCAGTGACGGGCGAGCCCAGGATTTGAACCCCGCACATACTGATCCGTGATCCAATATCTTACCGACATCGCTCTGGCTCCAGCCAATATTGATACATCAAAGTATTGATACATTCAATCTTAGGTGTCTCTATTGAGTTTCAACGGCTTGCTGCTAATAAAATTAACTACTAATGTAAAATAAAATAAACCAATCTAAATTTCTTTATTATTTTCAAATTATATATTCTCCACTCTCATTAGACTGGGATTCAAGGAAAGATGATGAAGAGTATTTTCACTGAAAATAACTATCAGTTGCAAATACAGATACAGCTACAGCTGAAAATTGTTCATCTGTTTTAAAAACTTGAGATTATGCTTGTTGAAATTTGCCAAAGGTTGAAATGTGGATCTTTAGAAATGTCTCTAACATGGAATCCTTTCGTGTAACTGATGAAATCAAGTATTTTAAACAATATTAATATAGTATTTGTATGTAATTATTGTATAAAATAAAATATAAAATATATAATATTTAAAAATAATAAATTTAATTATTATATAGTATATAATCTATATATATATATATATATATATATATATATATATATATATATATATATATATTTAATACTTATAATATACATGTGTAATATTGAAAGTTATAATATATAATAGTAATATTTATTATAATATTTCTATAATATATAATATTTTTATATTATTAATTAATTGATTATTGATTGAGTGAATGATTGAGTGATTGAGAGTTACTCAGTGATTAATAAATTGATTTAGTAAGTTATTGATTCATTGAATGATTATTTTATTTATTGATTACTTAATTAATTGATTTATTAATTATTTGATTGGTTGCGCTGTTCAGAAGACTTTGAGAAGTATACGCCGTTTGTATTTCAGAGGTGCCCAGAGAGACTGCCCTCACTGGTAATTATTTATTTATTATTCGTTTACCTATTGCTCCCCGTGTTGTGTCCGGGTTACTTGAAGAATAGACCAATCAATGTAAATATGCACGTGTCGTAGAAGGCGACATGAAAACTAGATCCAAGCCAACGTCAGAAAGGGCATTCGGTTGGCAAGCGCCTAAGCTTCCGAAATTGCTACAAAAACTTAAACGAATGGATAAACTTGACTGGAGAAGGTCTATTCGTATCCCGTCCCTGATTAAACTGGGATTTAAGTGAAGATGGTGATGATGATGCTTATTCGTATACTGCAATAATGTCTGACACAACGCAGAAATCTTACACAGTTTGAAAAGCAGACATGTACAAGTATAAACAGACAAAAAGAGGTATCTGAAACAGAATATACAAGTACATAATATCAATCAGAAATTTATTTGCTCTCTTTGTAAATCATCCTCAACCTGAAGTTATTGTCACTCACAATCTGCACAGTTGTAGAGGGATCATGAAAGAATGATCTCTATCTCTAAGTCAAAGATGACTATTATTTACCTTCAAAGGTGGCATGAGAGGAAACAAAACGATATGAGAGTTATTAAGTACAGAATTTAATAATCTCCTGTCTGCTTTAAGAAATTTCAATAAGCATATTAAAATCTGACTGTATCCTTTGTGATACGGAAACAAACATTAAACCTTAGCTAGACCTACTTGACCAGTTCAGTCTTAACACATGTAGAACTTTTCAGATCGAACTTAGCACAACTTAGCATCTAGCAGAACGTAGCAGAACCTAGCAGTTAGAAGAACATAGCAGAGCTTAGCAGCTAGCAGAACTCTGCGAGGCCTGGTCAGGCATATGTGCCCCAATTTCTAGGCGTGTATTGCAGAGATCCAAGCGCAGCCTGAAGTTATCATTTCTGTGAAGAATGAAGGCTTTCAATGCGCCCATACAAGTCTGTTACGACATTTTTACTACATGTCTGTCGCAAGTGATATTAATTAATGACCACAACACTAATCTTAAATAAATAAGAATTAGAGTTTTGTTAGTCAACCCACGTGGCTACACCTGTCCGTCTAAACGGTAACGTTTCGGCCTAAAATAACACAAAATAGGTAAATGTAGAATTCTGAAATAAAAGAAATGGAAGACTATAAAAAATTAAGGTGTCTATAAGCTACCTATCTCCTATAGACTCGCTTTTACTAGTAATATTTGCAGTCTAATTGTGAGCAGATATAATTAAAACTTTACTTGTATATATATATATATATATATATATATATATATATATATATATATATATATATATAAGTTCTTATATCTATGTTCTTATATTTCAGGGAATGACAAAGCTAGGAAAGGAGATATTGAAGCACGCAATGGTACCAGATGAACTGAGGTTTGTAGCCTAATTTACTAGCAAAAACTTTGAACATAAGTTAATCTAGACCTCCAAGTATAATCTATTGGCCTATAAGTCAATTTATTCCAAAATAGAAAATATAAGCCTTACGATTTCATTTGGTTATAACAAAAGCAATCGATCAATGTAAAGACTTGGAATATACATAATTACAGCAGTCTCTCATGCCATCATAATATTATGGCAGGGCTTTAAATCCTAACTTTCATAATCTGCCTTCGAAGTCAAAAAAGCAAAAATTATAAATGTTAACGTCAGTTTCCTCACTCGAAAGCGATGTCATTGACAGGCATAGATGCATAGATGTATGCAGCACTTTATTTGCATAGATGCATGTAGCTATTTTTATATCTAGCTATAATTATTCAATTGCATTGCCCTATTACGGAATAATTGCCTCTAGGCATCCTTTTGTGCCCCGATAACTGCATAATATACCAACCGCAAACTGCACGCACCGTAAGTGGCGACTTAGAGCGGAATGAGAAAGGAAAAAGTAACCACCTCAGAAATCAATTTTCCAATCTATGGGTGATATTAATAAATATACAACCATCTATGGCCTATATTAATGTATGGACAAGGCCTAGCATTTTGCTAATGAATTAATACTTTAATAGACGGAGTGACATGCATGGGTCATGAAAGCGAAATATGACTAGGAATATGTACCTTGGACATGCCAGTTGACAGAACAGTAGAATGAGAGGTCTGGCCTGTCTTCTCTCTTCAGTGCACTGTCAAAGTGGCAGGTTCAGGGTACATATTCATACTCAAAGTCTACTTTCTCGCTCCATAAGAGCACTCCTTAGATCAACAAGTTAATCCCTTCACAAAGTCTATGCTTTCCATAGCTTATGTAGCCTATAGCTTGGGAAAAGTATGGCTTCTGAGGTGGTTTCCCGTTGCCTTCCTCAGTTAGATGGCAAGGTACATATTCCTATTATTACCGTTTATTCCTGGGGAAAATATTTCATGGTGAGTTGGGTCCCCTCATGCCATTCTCTGCTCCTGCATTAGTCGCCTGTTACGTACACGCAGCAGATTGTTTGCGGTTGCCCTATTCTGCAGTGGTCCAACCACACCCGAGCACAACACGGAGGCCTGTATCTTATTATAGAAAGAAGTAGTAAATGATAAATCATCTAGGACAATGCTTGTGTAGGAACGCTCGGCTGGACTGGTCAACTCTCCTCAGCCAGTATCCAGACAGGTACAAGATCCCACTGTCTCAGATCAAAGACTGCGACGACTGTCGTGCAGGTAATTACAGTAATCTCTCTCTCTCTCACTCTTAGTGCACTGCCTACTGGCAGGTCCAAGGTATATAAAGCCTCCATTATTCTCTATCTTCCGTTTTCCTCTTCACGTACACATACGAGTGGATCTTTAAATCATCTATAACATTCCTTTTGATAGAATTTAAAACTTAACGTGTAGCCTAACTTTAAAAGTGATATCATCGCGAATGATAGATTAACTATAAATGCATCTAAGAACTTTAAGTTCTCAACGAAGTTATGTACGTTACAGTTCTTTCGCTTCAGTGTCTACTGCACAAATCCCCATCTCTTTCAACTAATTTCATATCTTTGGACAGGGTTTTAGATTTTCATTTTGCATCGTTTTTGGACCTTTTCCTTTTCTCATTTTGCTTGGATTTGGCTCCATAGTGTTCGATGATATGACTAAAGAAAGTAGCACTCAGTAATTATTGTTGTTGTCTGTGAAAGATAGGCCTATAAATCGCTTTTACACCTGTATAACTTCAGTTGGATGGCCTTGTAATCAGTTAAACGTTTTGGCTGCACATGAAGCCAGAGGTCCGAGATAAGAGAGCTGATATCTGAGGCAGAGATCACATGGTGAGGGAACAGACGTTAAACTGAACTTTTATACTATTACTGGCTGGAGCCAGTGGCGATGTCGATAAGATACTCGACCGCGGAGCAGTTTGTTCGGGGTTCAAATCCTGGGCTATTCCGTCACTGACATCGCTTTCGAGTGAGGAAACTGACGTTACCATTAGCTTTACCAACTTTTTATTATAACTGTATAATCAACATTAAATGTAAATTGTGTATTTCAGATCAACATATACACGGGTACTCGACGAGGTTTCTGCGGCCTGAACTAACCGCTGCGTGGAAGGTAGGATTAGCAGTCCTTAACCACTTGACAATTTGACAATAAAATATCAGACAATGATTTGCTTATGCTTTCGTTTGCAATAGTTAGATGAGTAATCATGCTATATTCTTTATCTATTACAACTTAATTAAATATTTGAATATGCTTAAGTGGTATTTCTCATGCCACGGACCTGGAGAGAGAGAGAGAGAGAGAGAGTATTTGAATTGGTAGCTGAACAGTATTAAGTAGTCCTTAAACGGGAGTTGACAGGGTGACAATAAATTATCAGACAAGGAATTTTCTTCTACTACTTGCCTCTTATGCGTGTGCCTCATCTATGCTATTTAAACACACACACTTTCTCTCTCTTTCTTTCTCTATCTGTTTCTCTCACTCTCGTGCTCTGTGCAATGTTAAGTCTCAAATACGTGTATTCATATTAACGTCTGAGCACTCACTCTATGTATCAACAAGATGATCTCATTATTAAGACGGACTATGCGATTCGTAAACTTCATTTTAATTTGTAGTCTTTACCCTGAGGACCTGTTTCTAGCAGCTTGATATATCATAGCCTTAATAGCCTTACTTCATTCACTCAGGCGTCGTTTACAACACGCGCAGTTAACGGCTGATTCGTTTCACAGTGGCTGCTCCAAGTCCTACAAGTATATAAATAGCCATATAATGTGGTGCTTCTATCTTATACTTATAGATTGTACTATTACACCGTGTGTACCTGTATTCACATGTATGCACATGTATATGCCTGTATATACCTGTATGTACCTGTCTGAACCTATGTGAACAAGTATTTACCTGTATGTAGAGGTATTTACCTATATGAATATTATTTACCTGTATTTGCATATGTGTGCCTTTCAATAGCAGTATATGTTTCTGCGTTGTGACAGATATCATTTAAATAAAAGATAACAACTTATTATTCGATTGTAAAGGAATATTTTGCAATATAATCATCTCATGTACGTTCTATGCTATACTTATTAGTTATAATTATGCTATACTTATAAAGTCTAATAACTTATGTAAATTGACGTGATTATATGTTTTATCGGTGGCCAGCAAGATAGGGATATGCCCTCACTGGTGGCCGATATGTTAGTAGCTATTTGATTGCTATGCCTTGAGCACATTTGCACACCTGTATTTATTTTAACTGCACATTTTCTAGTTTTGTGTTACTATGGTCTACACTATGTTGAAACTGTATTTGTAATCTGTAATTGTCACTGAATGAATTAAACATTGAGTCTCTCTCTCTCTCTCTCTCTCTCTCTCTCTCTCTATATATATATATATATATATATATATATATATATATATATATATATATATATATATACAGTATATATGCTGTGATACAGAAGCCGCTGGTTCGCTACATACCCTCCTGTAACAAAGTGGTGTGTGACCAGTGCGACACTCGTAGAGCGGAGCTGCCTTTCTGATCATCAACCCTCCCCGCTCTGCTCTCTATACACTTCCAGTGTGCCATAACAACATACTCTAGCTCTAGTGTACTATAAACACTCTAAGTGTGCTATAAACACTCTACGCGTACTATAATCACTCTACGTATACTATAAACACTACGTGTATTATAAACACTCTACGTATACTATAAACACTCTACGTGTACTATAAACACTTTACGTGTACTACAAACACCTTATTTTAGTGAACCATAAACACTCTAGTGTACTATGAACACTCTATGTGTACTACAAACACTCTAGTTTTAGTGAACAATAAACACTCTAGTGTACTATAAACTCTCTCTCTATTGTACTAAAACACTCTATTGTACAGTGGACAATTTAGTTCCAGTGTACTACAAACACCCTGGTTCTACTGTACTATAAACACTCTATTGTGTACTAAAGCACTGTCAAGTGTACTCTAAACACGCTGGTGTACTATATACACCCTGGTACTACTGTACTATAACCACTCTATTGTGTACTAAAGCACTGTCAAGTGTACTCTAAACACGCTGGTGTACTATAAACACCCTAGTTCTACTGTACTATAAACACTCTATTGTGTACTAAAGCACTGTCAAGTGTACTCTAAACACGCTCTTGTATACTATTAATACAACCTAGCTTATTATAAATACTATTAAATTTTCGTATAGGCCTGCTAACAGCAATCTAGTGTGTCTAGTGTACTGTAAGCTTCTAATGAATATGCATATTCATATAATAATATATGAATATTCTAATGCATATAATTTATAGATAGAGCAGTGTTAGAAGCGCTTAATGGACGCCAACTTGGCATTCTGTTGCTCATCAGAAAGTGAAGTACGTTTTATGTCTCTCCAAGTTTCTTAATTAAGCACTTGCTGTACAGTGTAATACAGTAGGCATACACTAAGTATGTTACACTGTACACCTGGTATCTACGTACTAGATAACATATGAGTGACGACATGAGTGACGACACGAGTGACGACACGAGTGAAGACACGAGTGACGACATGCGTGACGACATGCGTGACGACATGAGTGACGACACGAGTGACGACATGAGTGAAGACACGAGTGACGACACGAGTGACGACATGAGTGAAGACATGAGTGACGACATGAGTGACGACACGAGTGACGACATGAGTGAAGACACGAGTGACGACATGAGTGACGACACGAGTGACGACATGAGTGACGACATGAGTGAAGACATGAGTGACGACACGAGTTACGACACGAGTGACGACATGAGTGACGACATGAGTGACAACATGAGTGATGACATGAGTAACCATATGATCAACAACAGAAATCGCTACCACAGGTCCATATATTCTCATTTCTATATCTGCTCAGTAACCTCCTACTCAAACACTTGCAGCTGAAGGCAGATCATTTCCTTACTTTTCAAAACATACAAGGAAACTGACGCTACGAAAGAACAACGAGTGAATGCATCAGTCTGCTATGAACATGTAATTATTTGAAATCAAACAGAACGTATTAAAGAACACGAAATACTCAGTACCATCAGTAAAATACACTAATTTCCGACGCTACTAGTAACCAACACATAAAATACTTTTCGGCTCAGACAAATTAATATAAATAAATCATCGAGAATTCAACAATGCCTAATATCTGGCTCACGTCTGACAAAATAATCCCATATACTCGATTCAATTCTATATGGTCTGCGTAACGGCTTCGCAATAATATCCAAATTTTTGCACGACAAAAATTTAAAAAAAGTAGTAAATCTTCCTGCTAGACAAGTAAAAAGACAAAATTTGGATTCACAAACCATCTTAGGCAACATTACGATACAAAGATATAACATAAAATAATAATAATAGTAGATATAGATAAGGACAATAACATCATCATCAACGTCGTCAGCATCATCTTCCCTTAAATCAAAGTTTAAATAGGGCCGGCATTAGAACATTTTTGCAGCAATTTCTGAAACTTAGGCGTTCACCAACCGAATTCCCTTTCTAACGGTGGTTTGGATCTTAGGGCTTTTGTTGCCTTTTATACCACGTGCAGTCCACGGTTGGTCTATTCTTCAGCAACCCGGAGACAACAAGAGTTTTTATATTTCTAAAATAAATTAACTTTTTCCTCTCATTCGGCTAGACGAACTAATACGAATGCATTTATAAATGTAAGATATATAAAATTGCTCAACTATCAACGCTGAATTAATTTCCTGATCAAAAATAATTAATTAAAGTTTCACAATAGTGTAAAAGAAAAAAATAATTGATTTCCGTAATATAACTAAAATAATTTAATCAAATCCACATAAAAATAATCAATTCAATTAACATCAGTCAACTTATTGTGCAGTGTTTTCGTGTTAAATTAAGAAATATTAACCGAGACTTGCAATCGTGTAACACGTTAACTAGGAAAATCTCCCATCAGACTGCGTTAAATGTTAGGAGCAAAACAGTCCAAGCGCTGTATTATGAAATATAGATTTACTGTGGACGATTTCCAGTAAAATAGTTCAGTTCAAAATCTACAGTAGAACTGGTAGAAGAAACGTTAACCCCACCTTTAGTATTGTTTACTGTATGAGCGACATAAATGTACACGTATATTAAATACTACTCGTCTCGTATCGTTATTATCAGCCCAATTTGATAATTGATGTTTACTAAGTTTACATTCAATGTACTTTGTCAATTATACCTCTTTTTTATTTTAACACTCCAAAAATACATGTGTCTTCATTACAATGTAAAGTAGGCTACTTTCTTTGTGCAAAGAAGTTTATTTAGTTAGTAGCTTCATTAATTCATTGCACTGAATTGTATTGTGTTGAACAGTTATTTTATTTACCATGTTGTGTAAGATATCTGCCATGTGTCAGCTATCGCTGCAATAAACGAATATTAGAACTAAATTCATCCATGGATCCCGCTACTCTAAAATATCCGTCAAACATTTCAAGCAGATAACTTTTACACGACACGGTGATCGACTTCATCTTCATCTGACAATACGCTAAGGTCAGATACTAGGACACAGTCAGGCAGTGATGGGGTCAAGAAGTGGGACTGTTGTTTAGCAGCACGGCCACGGCGTCCTTGACTACGTGATAGAGAACGTTCTTGACCTACAACACAGCACAGATGTTAAAATTAATTATTGGCTTAATGTACTATAATAATAATTTCTCATAATGTACCACAGGTTGAGTATCATTGTCTCTTTCTAGCGTTCTGCCAAGTGGCAGGTCCAATGTACATATTCCTACAGGAATGCTACTTTTCACACTTCATAATGGGCACTCCATCGATCAGGGTATTAATCCCTTCACAAAAGGCTATGTCTTATCCACATCTGATTGCAGTACATAGCTTGGGGATAGTGTAGCTTCTGAGGTGGTTCCCCGTTGCTTTCCTCAGTTCTTGTTCAGTAGCCTCTTACGACACGCATTTTACGGTTGGTCTATTCTTCAATGTCCCGGACACAACACGGGAACGGGAGTATCATTGCATTATTATTATTCATATGGATCATCTTTATTTAACAGGACATACTGTACATTTTACATAGTTTTCTTGCTTAAGCGGCTGATTTTAGCAACTTCTGTCATGTCTTCCTTTCTCCATGATTTTTTTTAAAATCATTGCCTATTCCTAGTCCCCGTTTTGTGCCTGGGTTGTTTGAAGAATAGACCAACCGGTGACTGCACGTGTCTTAGAATGCTGCTAAAGCACTAAGATCCACACCAACGTCAGAAAGGGCATTCGGTTGGTGTGCGCCTAGGCTCCATAAATTGCTACAAAAATTTAAGCAAATGGAAAAGTCTCAAATAGGGGATTGACTGATGGATGATAAGATGTAGGACAGAGAGAAATTTGAAGCAGTCTATTGGTATCCCGACCCTAGTTAAACTGGGATTAAAGGAAGAAGATGATGATGGTGATTGCCTATTCATAGCGCAGAATACATCTGGCTCATGACTAGTGATTAAAAATAATCTTTAATACCTGGAAGATCTTCCATTCATTTCTCTAAGAATCCATGCAGACAGCGATATCGCCCGTCACTGATATCTCTTTCGAGAGATGAAACTGACGTTAACATAAGCTTTACAGCTTTTTTTATCGATTTATGGCGTAATGTGTAAGTAAAATCCAGTTGGCAAAAATAAACTATACTAAACTGTAGCAATTATATCACCCAATGGACTGTTAGTTCACACGGAGCTCATCTTAATGGTTTGCATAGCAGAGATACGTCTAAACTCTTGCATTATACAGTGTAGTTCACGTATATCTCACTCGCACCCACGTGAGTTTATTTATAGTTAGGTAACACAGTTTAAGCCGAAACTCGTATAAATTGTATTTTATTGCAAGCAATGCATTGTTAGTTCACCATTAGCTGCTTATACTCTTGGTTCGTGTGAGTATCATACATGTGTCTAAACTCTTGTATTGTATTGAGATGTGACGTGTTGTGTTGTGTTGTATAGTAACGTAATGTTAGTTCACCTGTAGTTTGTCCTCGTGGTTCGTGTGAGTATCAGACAGATGTCTAAACTCCTGCATCATGCGGAAGCAGTTGGACAGATTTTCGGGAGAGACGAAATCTTCTGCAGCCTTTATGCAACTGTGCAGGTTTCTTACCTACACAATGTCATTCAATCGGTAATATATCTACATCAATCGTTAATATAACTACATCAATCGTTACTATAACTACACCAATCGTTAATATAACTACATCAATCGTTAATATAACTACATCAATCGTTAATATAACTACATCAATCGATACAGTTCACGAATTAAAGATTCAATTACTCAATAAATCAATCTGCTAATCAATCATTCAATTTATCCACCCATCAAACAAATGTTCAGTCAATCAATCAGTCTATCATAAGTCAATCAGTCAATTTACAATAAAGGCATAAACAACATTAAATACAAATGAGCAGACACTGATGACTACGTTAGTAAGTTTACACTGCCCATTAGGATACACTAACCTCTAGGATACGCTAGAGCAGCTACGACGCGCTAGAACTGCAGATCAGTTTGTGCGGGATTCAAATCCTAGGTTCGCCCGTCACTGACATCGCTTGACGTTAACATTAGCTTTAGCTTTTTTTAATTGCATTGTACTGTACAGCTTTGTATTGCATTGTACAGCATTGAATTGTACAGTATTGTACTGCTGAATTATATTGTATTGTACAGCATTGTATTGTATTGCACAGTATTGTACTGCATTGTATTGCATTATATTGTATTGTACTGCATTGTATTGTATTGAACCGCATTGCATGGTATTGTACTGCATTGTATTGTATTGTACAACATTATATTGTACAGTATTGTACTGACCTGATGCGGGGCACCAGCAGGTATAAAGATGGCGTCACCCACACACTGCACCACGGTGTAGCCCTCCACGTTGTACTCTCTCAGCAGTCTCTCTCTCAGCCTCTCGTCCAGGTACCAGCTCTGATCATGTATGGGATCAGCGTCCAACTCTATCGTGTCTCCTCTCTCCTCGCTCACCTGCGGTAGAAACAGGCGAATACTATCAAAATCTGCATATGTGGAGTAATATGTGGAAAAATACACAAAATTTAACATAATGTAGAAATAATTGCGATATCACAACTCGTCGTCATAGTATCTTCCCTTGAATCCCTCTCAAGCTCGGGTAGTTATCTAGGTGTAACATGAAAGTACAAAAAATTGTACTTAAAACGAGTTCTGAACAAACTGCAACCTATCAATCTCACAGCCAGGGAGATTTTTTTTAAAAATTAGTGAGAATTACTGATAATAGCCTACAAATCACAGGCTAATCATTACTGATAATAGCCTACAAACCACAGGCTAATCATTACTGAGAATAGCCTACAAATCACAGGCTCATCATTACTGAGAATAGCCTACAAATCACAGGCTAATCATTACTGATAATAGCCTACAAACCACAGGCTTATCATTACTGAGAATAGCCTACAAATCACAGACTCATCGTTAGTGAGAATAGCCTACAAATCACAGGCTCATCATTACTGAGAATAGCCTACAAATCACAGGCTCGTCATTAAAAAACACGCATTGCTGTGAAATTATCAACTATGTTGATATCTATCACTTTTAATACCATATGTTTAAACCGTTAGGCAATTTAGACCATTTTCCGTATAACCAGTCCAGTGAATGCCCGAGATTTTACTCTCAGATCAGCGCGGCTGGGATTCGAACACACGAGGGTTCAATTCTCCTCAGGATCTGCCATTTAAAAGTTCATGACGTCACCCCTACGCTATTGAGACATTCAATACTGATTATAGCCTACAAATTTCAAAAACCAAAGCTAACACGCCTTGCTTTAGAATTAACAAAGGAACTGCTAGGAATTTAAATGAGAAATAAATTAGTATGTAATAGTAAAACTATGCAGCAATGACAATATATCATGTAGGCAGAGCAATGTCCATTGCTTGGACTAAGAGAGAGAGAGATGTGTTGATTTCAGCATCAACACCAAATCACTGACAAATACAAATAGAAATAAACATTTCATCATCATCATCATCTTCCCTTGAATCCCAGTTTAACTAGGGTCGGGATATAAAAAGACTGTCTCAAATCTTCTCTGTCCTACACCACACCACTAGCCAATCCCCTATTTGAGACTTAACCATTCAAATAAAAAAATAAACATTTAAAAGAAATAAAATAAAAAATAGACTGAGCTTACTTTGTGCAGTAGCTGCCTGATCTTAACAGCGTCCTGTGGATCAAAGATGTGCCAGAGCGCTCCGATCTTCTCGTTGTTCTTGAACACTCGATCTTTCGTTCTCGAGCAACAACTTGCCTCATCCATAGCCTTCAGTGCAGCTGAAATCAATCAGTCAGTCGATCAATCTATCATTCGATCGATCAATCAATCAGTCAGTCGATCAATCAATCAGTCAGTCGATTAATAAATCAATAAATAAATTAAACAATTACATACTTCCATAGCCCCTGTTAGTTGAAAATTCATGAAGAAAATTTGTACGACAAAACGAGCAGTACAATTAAGAATCTACTACAATCAAGAACTACCAGATATAATATAGAGATAGATTATTTAGATATATATCTACGTTATGTAATGATGATAATGTAGATCATGAATGAAGAGATGTAATGTAGAGATATACAGACTGGGGCGAAAAAAAATAATCCCCTAGCGAAATCTCAATAACTTTAAGAAAACTCAAAATATCTCTACGAAATTTTCGGAGCTTCTAGGGGAGGAATTTCTGCGTATATTCTGCAAATTTGATGAAACTATTTTCATTAGTTACGAAATTACAGCATTTTTAAAAGAAAAGTGCTAAAATCAATTTTAACAAGGCTTTTTGAAATGTCAGTCGTTCTTTTTAAAGAAAATAACGAGCCTGAAAAGGGCCGTTTAAGTAAGTTGTGGAGTATAAGCCTGCACTACCTTGTTAGCTACTCCAATAAAAGATGCTTAAAATTCGTTATGTTAAAATTATTCCCAAATTTTGAAGAAAATGTCCGGTACTTTTGTTTAAAAAAGCCTTGTTAAAATTGATTTTAACATTTTTTTCGAAGAAACACTGTATTGTTGTTACTTCTGAATATATTTTCACCAAATTTGCAGGATATGTGTAAAAAATTCCTCCTCTGGAGGCTCTGAAAATTTTGTAAAACTATTTTGAGTTTTATCCAAATTATTAAGACTTTTGGCAAAAGAAGCCTTGTTAAAACTGATTTTGCAATTTTTTTCGTAGAAATGCTGTAATATTTTTCCTGCTCAATAGATTTTCATCAAATTTCCAGGATATACGCAGAAATTCCTCTCCTAGACGCTCCGCAACTTTCGTAAAGAAATTTTGAGTTTTCTTAAAGTTATTGAGATCGCGCTAGGGGATTTTTTTTCCCCAGTCTGTAATATAGAGTTATAACGTAGATATGTAATGCAGAGATGTAACGTAGATATGTAATGCAGAGATGTAATGTAGAGATGTAATGTAGAGATGTAAATGATTAGATTAACAGCAGCTACCTTTCTCTAGATTATCAGATCATGTTTAGATTAACAGCACCTACCTTTCTCTAGATTATCAGATCATGTTTAGATTAACAGCACCTACCTTTCTCTAGATTATCAGATCATGATTAGATTAACAGCACCTACCTTTCTCTAGATTATCAGATCATGATTAGATTAACAGCACCTACCTTTCTCTAGATTATCAGATCATGATTAGATTAACAGCACCTACCTTTCTCTAGATTATCAGATCATGATTAGATTAACAGCACCTACCTTTCTCTAGATTATCAGATCATGATTAGATTAACAGCACCTACCTTTCTCTAGATTACCAGATCATGATTAGATTAACAGCACCTACGATTAGATTAACAGCACCTACCTTTCTCTAGATTATCGGCATCGTCCTGAGGCACCCCCACGTACATGATGAGGTTGACAGCATCGGAGACGTCAAGGTGAAGGTTGGTGGAACCCACACGAGGACACACGGCTGAGCCATAAGCGTTGTACATCTTAGGACCCAAGTCTGGCCTCACAAAGTATGCGGGGAGTCTGGAGACGAGATTGAAGCAGCCGTCACGTCGAGTGTAGTCAGGCAGCGGCAATGCCTAAATAGTTATACATTCTCTAAACCATGTGATGCTTGTATATTAATACAAATAAAAATAAAAATAATCATCATCATAATCATCAACATCATCATCTCTCTCTCCCTCTTAGTGCACTGCCTACTGGCAGGTCCATGGTATATAACGCCTCCACTCTTCTCTGTCTTCATCATCATCATCATCATCATCATCATCATCACAATAATCATCATCATCATCTTCCCTTAAATCCCAGTTTAACTAGGGTCGTGATATGAATAGACCTTCTACAATCCTCTCTGTCCCACTCCATATCATCAGTTAATTCTTTATTTTTCATGTCCTTCTTAATCACTGCATCTATCTTCAGTTGTGTTCTACCTAGCTTAACATCCAGTTCATCCCTCCAAACTCTCTTTACTACATCCTCATCTGCCTTTCTCACTATATACCCATACCATCTCAATCTCGACTGAGCCAACCTATCCCCGATCCCCTCAACATTCAAATTCATCTTCACATTAATTTTCCATTCTGTCCTTCAGAAGAGTGGTGGAATTGGAGGAGGTGCATTCTTTACACCCGGGGTAAATATAAAAATATTACACAGGTATGTTAATAAAAGTTTCACGTCTGTTTCCTCATACCAGGATGATGTCAGGAATGTACATGTATATCATACAATAATAAACAATGAGCATAATAACAGAGTTGTTAAGCAGCCACTTAAAGATTACATAAAACGCAATAGCAAAATGCAATAGCAGTGTAGAAACATTACAATCAATCAGTCATCAGAACAACAGCCGAGAGGTTGGCGTTGACCATAAATGCCCAGCATAACAGTATTACAAAGTTGCAAGGTAAATGGAATACAGCATTACTCTTCTTCTATTATAAAGCAGAGTTGAGCAAACAAACACTACATTCGAGAATTCACATATTCTCTACAGGAATAAAGAAAAAAGGCTGTGCATCACATCCTGCAGGCAAAGAGTAAGAAAGCCATTGAGAACATTGACAAGCTAATGTTGAGAACTATCTATATATTGAGAACATTGACAGACTATTGAGAACATTGACAGACCACAGAGAACATTGACAGACCATTGAGAACACTGACAAGCTAATGTTAACAACTATCTATATATTGAGAACATTGACAGGCCATAGAGAACACTGACAGACCATTGAGAACAATGACCAGCCATTGAGAACATTGACAGACCATTGAGAACACTGACAGACCATTGAGAACATTGACAAGCCATTGAGAACTTTGACAAGCCATTGAGAACATTGACAGGCCATAGAGAACACTGACAGACCATTGAGAACATTGACAGGCCATAGAGAACATTGACAGATCATTGTGAACATTGACAGACCATAGAGAACAATGATAAGCCATAGAGAACATTGACAGACCATAGAGAACAATGACAAGCCATAGAGAACATTGACAGGCCATAGAGAACATTGACAGACCATTGAGAACAATGACAAGCCATTGAGAACAATGACAAGCCATTGAGAACAATGACAAGCCGTAGAGAACACTTGACAGACAATTGAGAACATTGACAAGCTATTGAGAACATTGACAGACCATTGGGAACATTCACAGACCATAGAGAACATTGACAGACCATTGAGAACATTGACAGATCATTGAGAACAATGACAAACCATAGAGAACACTGACAGACCATAGAGAACAATGACAAGCCATTGAGAACATTGACAGACCATTGAGAACAATGACAAGCCATTGAGAACATTGACAGACCATTGAAAACATTGAAAGGCCATTGAGAACATTGACAAGACATTGAGAACACTGACAGACCATTGAGAAAATTGACAGACCACTGAAAACATTGACAGACCTCGAGCAGGTTGTGGAACCTAGAGGGCAGCACGTCGCAGAAGTCCTCAGTGGGTGGCCAGTCCTTGAGCTTGAGCACCATAGGATTGCCCTCCTCATCCCTCAACCGCCTTGCCACGCACTCAAACCCCTCCCAGAACTGCTTCATCTGATACCCCCGCACCACTCTCTTCCTCGCACAGTCCACCAGGTCGTTCACCCTCTCGCCGAACTCGCTGCAGAACGACTCCGGGGTCCAGAGGGCGGGGTCGAGCCGATGCTGACAGTTACTGACGAGGATTGGTCGCGAGTGGCGCCACTGTTCTCTGAACAGGTGGATGTTCGACACGTTGAAGGGATCGAGCAGCTGAAGCAGTCGTCCGTTGTCGAGCCACGAGTGAGGCACATCGGGAAAGAGGGAGGGGGTGGAGAGGAGCCGCTGGTGGGGGGGTGGGAGCTGGATGAAGCGGCTGAACGGGTGGGGTGTGCGGGGCGGTGGAGCCGGCTTAGACTGGTTTTTGTTGTTGCTTAGCGCTTGATCAGTGCCGGTTATACGAGACACTGCACCTGTCTGATTCTGCTGACCTTTGCTGTTGTGATGTTTATTGATTGTAGCAGAGCTAGCAGAGACGCTGATTGTTTGAGGCGTCGCGGAGGAGCTCTGGCACAAACCTTCGCTACATGACTGCTTCATCTTACAGTCCTGACAACACGGTGCCGTCAGTGAACTGTCAGGCTTACTATCATCACTGACACTGACTGCCTGACTATTGCTCGATGCTACAGCCTGACAGCTGACAGATGCTGCTGATTGGCTGCCGCTGCTGTTCACAGCCACGCCACTAACAGACTGTCCACTTATAGCCGCTGATATAGCAGACAGACCGCTAACGACTGAAGATAACTTTAATACCGACTGACCGGCTGTAGTAGTGTCTCTTACACTGTTACTTACAGCAGTCTTTGTTGTAGCAGAACTGGACTGGGAGACGGGTTCGTTTAATCCAACGCTAGAAACAGTCTTAGTGTCAGGGCGAGATCCTCTGTACTCTAGAGAACACGTGAGTTTCTTCCTCGGCTGCTCAAACACAAGATCTATGTAGCGTCTCTTATCATTCAAGTTGCCTCGTCTAAACGAGTCCATGAACCTCAGCCACAGGGTTTTCATGTCCACCGACTCCTTTAATCTACTCTGTGACTCTGACCTGAGAGCCGGTGAGCTGTTGTTGTTGTCACTGTGGTGACTCTGCATAGACGTCTTGTAGCACTGACAGTTGAGCGGCAGGTTCCACGTGTCACAAACAGCGTGCAGCTTCTCTCCAACATAACCCAGCACTGCACAACAACAACAGCATAACCCAGCACTGTGCAAAAACATAACCCAGCACTGCACAACAACAACAACATAACCCAGCACTGCACAACAACAACAACATAACCTAGCACTGCACAACAACATAACCCAGCACTGCACAACAACAACAACATAACCCAGCACTGCACAACAACAACAACATAACCCAGCACTGTGCAAAAACATAACCCAGCACTGCACAACAACAACAACATAACCTAGCACTGCACAACAACATAACCCAGCACTGTGCAACAACATAACCCAGCACTGCACAACAACAACAACATAACCTAGCACTGCACAACAACATAACCCAGCACTGCACAACAACAACAACATAACCCAGCACTGCACAACAACAACAACATAACCCAGCACTGTGCAAAAACATAACCCAGCACTGCACAACAACAACAACAACATAACCCAGCACTGCACAACAACAACAACATAACCCAGCAAAAACATAACCCAGCACTGCACAACAACAACAACAACATAACCCAGCACTGCACAACAACAACAACATAACCTAGCACTGCACAACAACATAACCCAGCACTGTGCAACAACATAACCCAGCACTGCACAACAACAACAACATAACCTAGCACTGCACAACAACAACAACATAACCCAGCACTGCACAACAACAACAACAACATAACCAAGCACTGAAAAAACAACAACATAACCTAGCACTGTACAACATCATAACCTAACCAGTGAAAGCTGGTAAACCTAATTTTAACGTCAGTTTCCTCACTCAAAAGCGATGTCAGTGACGGGCGAGCCATGGATATGAACCCAGCGCATACTGATCCACAATAGAATACATAACTAACATCGCCATTGACTCCAGTCCAGTTCTAGGTTAGAGCACTAACCTAGAACTGTTCAACAACAACAACAACATACCTTGCACTGTACAGCAACAACAACATATTACGCTATTACAACATATAATGTTATTGTACAAAGTTCTGTATAGATGCAATACTATGTCTGATTACAAACTCAAAAGCTAAGTCAGAGTTGTGAACAACAACTAGACGAGAGCTGAACGTTGAAATACATCAATGTGTTCTTATAAACGTAAAAAATGTGTTGAATACATAAATGTGTTCTTATAAACGTAAAAAAATGTGTTAAAATACATTAATGTGTTCCTATAAACGTAAAAAAATATGTTAAAATACATAAATGTGTTCTCATAAAAGTAAAAAAATGTGTTGAATACATAAATGTGTTCTCATAAACGTTCTTTTTTATCACAAAAATACCACTACGATACTAAACAATCAAGATCCATTATTATATTATCAGTGTATCAGAGAAATAGACAGGTAATTACCAGTCTATTTCTCTGATACAGTTGTAACTATACTGAGAGAGAGAGAAGCTCAGCTAGGAGCCGACCTACCGTCGCTGGGTATAATCTGAGTGAGCATGAGCTGAGAGGCAGCGTGCTGCCGTCCAGTGCAGCAGTCGAGCCACTTCAAGCAGCCACACTGCACCCCCGCACACCTAGTGCACGACTGACGAGTCACCGTGGCGTAGCAGTCCAAGCACACGACAAAACCACATCTACCGCATGCCCAGTGCACGTTGAAGATCGTTGTCTCACACGAGTCACACATCTCCCGCACTTCATACACAGCTCTCTTCCACACCACTGCTCCTACACACACACATTAGATAGTCACGTAAATACACATACATACAGCCATACAAATAGTCACATATACATACATATAAACATACACATAATCACATATACACACAAATACAGATGTGGCAGAATTTGCACATCTGTATCTGTTAACAAAAAATGAAGTTTTAAATGACAGATCCTTTGGTGATTCGAACCCGCGAGGGTTCAATTCACCAGCCGCGCTGATCTGAGAGTAAAATCTCGGACATTCACTGAACTGGCTATACGGAAAATGGACTAATTTGCCTAACGGTTTAAACATGTGGTATAAAAAGTGATAGATATCAACATAGTTGATCATTTCACTATAATGTGTGTTTATTATTTTTTATTAACAGACAAAGGAGAAACTAGCAGTCCACTCGAGTCAAAAGTCAAAATCAGCAGTTAAACTGACGCAAACAAATCAAGGGCTGCACTATCTGTTATGTTGCACATACGCAGCAGTTAAACTAGTAAAAGCAACTCTTACAGCCAATAAACATGTTACATACTGTATGTTTAATGTGACAAACGTTACAGCATACAGTAAAACAAGCAATAAGCAATAGAATACACATAATAGCAGGCATCACAAAACACTATCATCATTAATTTAGTTAAATTATCAGAGTCTGAGGGACACTTAAAACAGATCAGAGCACAGAGTGTACAGGGAAAGATCGTGCAAAAGCATGAGTCTTAAGATTATTTTCAAAGCTATCAGCTGAATCAGAACGTCTTATAAAATGTACAAGTTGCAGTAACAGATGAGACTTATGGTCATATCTACTAGTGAGATAATCAAGTGTTTAATTCTCAACAGTTGCGTAAACTACTGATTAGTCACAATTTGGTATTCTGCAAGCTTGAATCGCTGTGTAAAGTAATGCACAGCTGCGCACCTCTTTTCGGGCTTTTAAACAGTTGATTAGTTGCTCCACTGATTAAGAAATAATATTCTGGCTTTGTTTACGAAGTAGGCTGATCGCTCGATCAGCCTGAAGGACAGCGCTGTGATTGACATAATTTAGGTGGTTGACCTTGTAGTTACTAACCACGCAACATTTTTTAGTGAATACCACAAATTCTGAACAATAATAATTTTAATTTACACAGTTTATATACTATATATAAAAAGTTTAAGTTTAAATTATATATTATATATATATAGTTTAGAATAGTTTATACTTGATATATTATATATACTGTATATATATTAATAGTTTACACAGTACATATATATATTATTACGTATATAATAGTATATGTGTAAGTGATCAATTGATTAAAGAAAAGTTAGTGAATGCGGGTATTAATGCACAGACAACAAATGAAAGCCTCGCACCACGAGCAGTGCTCCAGCAGAGAGCGTTCCTCTCCTGCTCCATCAGGTCACAGAACCTGCTGCCCACACACGCCACGATGTAGAGAGCCGTCGTGACGCTCATGGGCGGGTCTACGATAGGATAGAGAGGCATCCACAGGCTGAGGTCTACAGCGTCTGCCTCGTGTGGGTCACAGAAACCACAGGGTGCCAGCGACCTCGCTGATACCTGTGTCAGTCTGTGTGCACGTCATACACACATTATACACACATCACATAAACATATACACACATTATACAAGCATATACACACATCATACAAACATCACATAAACATATACACACATTATACAAACATATACACACATTATACAAACATATACACACATTACACAAACATCACATAAACATATACACACATTACACAACATCACATAAACATATACAAACATCACATAAACATATACAAAACATATAAACATATACCATCACACAAACAAATACACATCAACACATGGATATACTCATATACACATACAGGCATGAATAATGCTGCACTAATAACCTCAATGCTACACTAATAGACATACATACAGTACAACACTACACCTCAATGCTACACTAATAGACATCACATACAGTACAACACTACACCTCAATGCTACACTAATAGACATCACATACAGTACAACACTACACCTCAATGCTACACTAATAGACATCACATACAGTACAACACTACACCTCAATGCTACACTAATAGACATCACATACAGTACAACACTACACCTCAATGCTACACTAATAGACATCACATACAGTACAACACTACACCTCAATGCTACACTAATAGACAGTACATACAGTACAACACTACACCTCAATGCTACACTAATAGACAGTACATACAGTACAACACTACACCTCAATGCTACACTAATAGACAGTACATACAGTACAACACTACACCTCAATGCTACACTAATAGACATCACATACAGTACTACAAACCTTCTGAATGCATAGAAGCGACAGTTAGCTGTCAGCGCAGAGAAGTCGGTGATACATCGATCCTGTAGCGCCAGCGTGCACTCCCTACACTTCTGCTGCAGCCCTGTTATCTCGGCACAGCAGCAGTCCTGAATGATTCTACACAACTTGGACTGGCCCACACCAGCACCAGGTGGCAGCACGTTCAGCTGCTTGCTCGCTAACACGTTCGTGGGGGAAGCTGTGCAGAGATATATACTCATAAATACTAAATTCAAACATTCATTTGTATATTTAGAACATCAAAGAGATTAGATGATCGTGGCGATTAATGAATGAAAGTTATTGTAAGCAGTTGTTTACAATTTTGAAATATCGTGAAAAATATTCAAAGGAATTTGTTAATCAGAATTAAATATAGCAGAGAATTTCAAATTCTTACTGTCTGTGCATTACAACAATTTCATACCCACGACCCATCAAGAATGGTCTATAAACCACTACAGCCACGACCGTCAAGAAAGGCCTAGATACCACTGTAGCTAGTCTCTAGTACTACTTCAGCACGTGAATAACCAGCATAGCTAACTGTAAGCTTGTATCTAGTACAACATTAGCATGTGTATAACCTGCATAGATAGCTGTATGCTTATATCTAGTACTACATTAGCATTGCTGTATCTAGTACAACATTAGCATAGCTGTATCTAGTACAACATTAGCATGTGTATAACCTGCATAGATAGCTGTATCTAGTACAACATTAGCATGTGTATAACCTGCATAGATAGCTGGACGCCTGGCTTTAGCCTCCAGTGTCTTCCTCTCACAGTCGTGACGACACCTCATTGCAGCCTTTGAGCAGCTCAGCGTATTCTTCAAGAACTCTACTGATGATCTCTTTACTGAGCTCTTCATCTGACACATGCTCTGATTCTACACAATACATCACAATACTAGCTCTACACAATACATCACAATACTAGCTCTACACAATACATCACAATACTAGATCTACACAATACATTACAATACTAGGTCTACACAATACATCACCATACTAGCTCTACACAATACATCACAATACTAGGTCTACACAATACATCACAATACTAGCTCTACACAATACATCACAATACTAGGTCTACACAATACATCACAATACTAAGTCTACACAATACATCACAATACTAGGTCTACACACTACATCACAATACTAGATCTACACAATACATCACAATACTAGCTCTACACAATACATCACGATACTAGCTCTACACAATACATCACAATGCTAGCTCTACACAATGCATCACAATACTAGCTCTACACAATACATCACAATACTAGCTCTACACAATACATCACAATACTAGATCTACACAATACATCACAATGCTAGCTCTACACAATGCATCACAATACTAGCTCTACACAATACATCACAATACTAGGTCTACACAATACATCACAATACTAGATCTACACAATACATCACAATACTAGCTCTACACAATACATCACAATACTAGCTTTACACAATACATTAAAATACTAGCTCTACACAATACATTATAATACTACTCTACACAATATATTATAATGCTAGTTCTATAAAATACATTACTATGTTAGTTCTATTCAGTACATAATTCTAGCAGTACACAATACACTATGGTGGGTCATAGTAGACCAGTTTCTTTATTTTAAATGAGACAAACTTAACGTATCTTACCATAACAACCTGAGTAACTGTTACAGTGTTGCCAGGCTTGCTGCCGGTGCTTCCACATCGGCTAACAGAGCCTGCAGATGAGACGATGCTCGAGGTCTTAGCTACACTCTGAGCTCCTCCATTAGTGGAGTTAGAAGAGCCAACATCTGGTGTCTTAGCGACCGCTAGAGCTCCGGCATTGGTGGAGTTCGTGGAGGATGTGGAGGAATAAGTGTTGTTCGTTTCTTCCGAGATCTGCTTCAAATCCTTCAAAATGTTCACATATAAACTATCAGCAAGCTGAATCACAAACCTTAAACATTACCAAAAAAATTCGGTAGAGCTCAGTAGCCTATCAGCCTATAAGCCTAGTAGAGCTCAGTAGCCTATCAGCCTATAAGCCTAGTAGAGCTCAGTAGCCTATCAGCCTAGTAGAGCTCAGTAGCCTATCAGCCTAGTACAGCTCAGTAACCTATCAGCCTAGTCGAGCTCAGTAACCTATCAGCCTAGTAGAGCTCAGTAACCTATCAGCCTAGTAGAGCTCAGTAACCTATCAGCCTAGTAACCTATCAGCCTAGTAAAGCTCAGTAACCTATCAGCCTAGTAGAGCTCAGTAACCTATCAGCCTAGTAACCTATCAGCCTAGTAGAGCTCAGTAACCTATCAGCCTAGTACAGCTCAGCGACCTATCAGCCTAGTAGAGCTCAGTAACCTATCAGCCTAGTACAGCTCAGTAACCTATCAGCCTAGTAAACAGAAGTAGTGCATCAGAATAAGGGTATATATCACAATCATTGCAATAGATTTCAGATTTCAATCTCTTAGTCCAGAGTGCCCTTAAACGTAAATCATTTTGAGTCATTGCATAACCTTTGATAAAAGTTATACCAGTTTTAACTAGTATAACTCGGGATTCCTCCTGAGCTGATATTGAATAAGCAGAAAATAATTTACTAATAACAAAAAACCATCAAACAAAAATTAAGAAAAACGTTACTGATTGCCTCAGAGTATATCTTAAACGTCGCTAAGTTTTGCATGGAACTACTCTCAAAGTAACATACTCCGTACTCACTTTTTTTCCTCCGCCGGAGTCAAATCTTCCGAGTACTCCAACGATGCGAGTCAACTCGGTGACATCGTGTAGAAGCCGATCGGTTGAGCTGCGGGAACTCTTCAGCGCTGGCTTCACCTCCGGCGCCTCTTTCTTCGTTTTACCCTCAGACGTCAATGTGCCGGGCCCGCTACAAGTTCTCAGTTGACCATTAGATGGCGCTGTATATACTCCCCTGGCTGAGCTTCTGTTGCTATGGTTACCACGGTCCTCTCTACCTGAGCCTCTGTTGCTATGGTTACCATAGTCCTCGCTACCTGAGCCTCTATTGCTATGGTTACCATGGTCCTCTCTACCTGAGCCTCTGTTGCTATGGTTACCATAGTCCTCTCTACCTGAGCCTCTGTTGCTATGGTTACCATGATCCTCTCTGCCTGGGCCTCTGTTGCTATGGTTGCCATGATCCTCTCTACCTGAGACTCTGTTGCTATGGTTACCATGATCCTCTCTACCGTAACCATCGCTTTTTACCAATCTTCTACTACAAGCTTTACCATCGCTGCAATCACTACACAAGCTCTCATTAGTGTATGGCTGTTTACCAGCGCCTTCACAATGAGGCACACAAGACTGCTGTGATGAAGGTTCATTATTACATTCTAGTCTATTAGCACATCGGACAGAACTTCTATCCGGGAATTCTTGCATTAATATAGAACTAGACGAGTGATCCTTGAGAAGATTCTGGCGATTGTTAATAGCGTCGTGGTGCGGTTGTGAAGAGTTTGGTACGATGCAGCTCCTGTTGTCTGATAACTGACTACACGTTGACTGCCCTTGTGCCTCACATGATGATATCAATGCAGATCTGATCAACACAGTCAACAGGTAATAGAGCAAGACATGATGACATCAACGCAGATCTGATCAACACAGTCAACAGGTAATAGAGTACGACATGATGACATCAACGCAGATCTGATCAACACAGTCAACAGGTAATAGAGCAAGACATGATGATATCAATGCAGATCTGATCAACACAGTCAACAGGTAATAGAGCAAGACATGATGATATCAATGCAGATCTGATCAACACAGTCAACAGGTAACAGAGTACGACATGATGATATCAATGCAGATCTGATCAACACAGTCAACAGGAAATAGAGTACGACATCAAAAAAAAACTCAAAACTAAGTTCAGGATGGATCTGAAAAATCCACCTGAACTAAGAAATCCAGACATTAAGTCCAAGTACCTCAAGCAAAGAAAATTATTAAATAAAATGATTAGTTCTGCTGAAAGCTTTTATTATCAAAATCTAATCTCGCAGAATCAAAATTGTCCCAAGAAATTTTGGGGAGCACTTGACTCTCTGCTTGATCACACCATTCCCAAGTCACTCCCGTCTACAACCTCACCATCTTCTCTTGCTACCTCTTTTCTCAACTTTTTCGATGACAAAATAGCCAAACTCTGTAGCTCTATACCCTCCAACTCCATTGACACCGACAACTCCATTTCTGTAAATATGCCTGAACCACCACTACTTTCGAGTTTTGAACCAGCTAAACTGGAAGAAATACGCAATTTTATACTTCGCTCTACCTACTCATCTTGCTGCCTTGATGTCATTCCTACACGCTTACTGAAATCCTGTATTGATGTTCTAGTTGCTCCTATTACTTACTTAATCAACCTCTCACTCTCAGAAGGTATCTTCCCGACCTCCTTCAAACAAGCAGTTGTATCTCCTTTGCTAAAAAAGCCTTCTCTACCAAAAGATGATCTTTCCAGTTACCGTCCTATTTCCAATCTTAACTTCATCTCTAAACTTCTTGAAAAGGTAATTTATACCCGTTTATGCACTCATCTTGATCTTTCCCTTCTCTCTCATTATCAATCTGCCTATAAGAAAACTCCATTCTACTGAAACCGCTCTTCTTCGTATACATAATGATCTTAGCTTGGCCATGAGTAGTAAACAGGTTTCTGCCTTGGTTCTTCTAGATCTCTCTGCTGCCTTTGATACAATTGACCATGGCATCCTAATAAATAGGCTTAAATCTTGTTTTGGATATCTGATTCTGCTTTTTTCTTCTCACATCATATCTCTCATGTCGCACACAATCTGTTGTTATTGGTCAAAATCGCTCTTCTGAACTACCCCTCCTACGCGGTGTTCCTCAAGGTTCAGTGTTAGGTCCATTGCTCTTCTCTTTATATATCACTCCTCTTAGCTACCTGCTGCTCAGTCCTCCATAAATTTTCATTTCTATGCAGACGACACACAACTATATATTTCCTTTTCTAATCATGATTCTGATCAAAAACTGGCTCATCTCTTTATCCATTCTAGACAAGGTTTATTCCTGGTTTTGTGCTAACCGTCTTGCTGTTAATCCTTCCAAAACTGAATACCTTTTAATTGGCACTCCTTTGCAAAGAAGAAAAATTACCTATAGCTCTGTTAATTTTCAGAATCTTGCTCTTTCACCTTCTCGATCCGCCAAAAACCTTGGAGTCATATTTAATGAAAACCTTGACTTTAAATCCCATATCTCTTCTGTTTGTCATACTTCTTTCTTTCAGATTCGTCAGATTAGGCAAGTACGTCCATCCCTTACTAGAAATTCAGCCACTATCCTTGCTAATTCTATCGTTCATTCAAAGCTCGACTACTGTAATTCATTATTACATGGGTTGCCTACATCTTCTCTCAATCGTTTGCAGCACGTCCAAAATTCTCTTGCACATGTTGTTTGTAAGTCCTCTCGACTTCAATTTCGCTCTCTTTCTCTACTTCGCAGTCTTCATTGGCTCCCTGATAATCAACGCAAAAATTGCTCAAATAACTTTCAAAACTCTACGATTTGGCAAGCCTTTTTACTTATCTGAAATTCTTCTTCCCTATCGTCCCTCACGTACATTTCGCTCCACCGATGCCAATCTTCTCTCAGTTCCAAATATTCTCACGTCATTGGGCAGACGTTCAATTTCTTACGCAGCACCCACAATCTGGAACTCTTTACCTGCTAATCTTCGCTCTTGTTTTTCTCTTTCAACATTCTCTAGCAAGCTTAAAACTTACCTTTTCCCACCATAGACATAATCAATCTACCTTGACCATTTTTTGATCACCGGACTGGCTTTCTTTCAGGACCTTACTTCTCCTCAGCACATTTCTTTCGCAGATTGGTCTGGGTGAATTGATCTGTAGTGATATGTGCTTTAGGGGACGTCCCTGACATCATCACTGGATGAGGAAACGGACGTTAAACCTTTATTTATTTATTTATTTATTACATGATGATATCAACGCAGATCTGATCAACACAGTCAACAGGAAATAGAGCAAGACATGATGATATCAACGCAGATCTGATCAACACAGTCAACAGGTAATAGAGCAAGACATGATGATATCAACGCAGATCTGATCAACACAGTCAACAGGTAATAGAGCAAGACATGATGATATCAATGCAGATCTGATCAACACAGTCAACAGGTAATAGAGTACGACATGATGATATCAATGCAGATCTGATCAACACAGTCAACAGGAAATAGAGTAAAACATGATGATATCAATATCTTTAACAGCACAATCTTCATTGATAAAAGTTCAAGACTACGACAAGCAAAGATGTTTAACATCCAGGACAAGTGAAATGGATACAGTTGGAGTATAAGATAATAGGAGTTTTACTTGTTGCATAAGTATTCAATCAATAAGAATTTAACGTCCGGTTTCTCGCCATAAGGCAATGTCAGAGACGTCTCTTGCAGACTCTACGCAAACAGGCGCCAAAGCACCACAGGATGACGATTGAGTACACTGAGACCACAAGAGAAAGCGAGATTAGGCAAGTATCCTAATTAAGCATTTTAAAGTCTACAACCAAATCATAATCTCCCTCTAAAATATATATCATCATGAACGTCAGTTAATTAAAAGTCCATTTTTTCAAAATGTCGATAGACTATAAGTATAATGAGACTACAAGTAGATATAGAAGATTAAAGATTAAGATTAGTGTGTGCTGCTAAGTTCTACACTGGTCAGAGATGTTAAGTTCTTAGAATGTTAAGCTCTAACTCTAAGCAAGTCTAGAAAGTTAAGTTCTAAGCTAGTCTAGAATGCTACTCTAAGCTAGTCTAGAATGTTAAGTTCTAAGCTAGTCTAGAATGTTAAACTCTTAGATAGTCTAGAATGTTAGATTCTAAGCTAATCTAGAATGTTAAACACTAAGCTAGTCTAGAATTTTAAACACTAAGCTAGTCCAAAATGTTAAACACTAAGCTAGTCTAGAATGTTAAAGTCTAAGCTAGCCTAGAATGTTAGGTTCTACGCTAGTCTAGAATGTTAGACTCTAAGCTAGTCTAGAATGTTAGACTCTAAGCTAGTCTAGAATGTTAAGTTCTAAGCTAGTCTAGAATGTTAAACTCTTAGATAGTCTAGAATGTTAGATTCTAAGCTAATCTAGAATGTTAAACACTAAGCTAGTCTAGAATTTTAAACACTAAGCTAGTCCAAAATGTTAAACACTAAGCTAGTCTAGAATGTTAAACTCTAAGCTAGTCTAGAATGCTAGACTCTAAGCTAGAATGCTAGACTCTAAGTCATTCTGGACTAGACTCTTAGCTACTCTAGAATGTTGAACTCTAAGCTAGTCTAGAATGCTAGACTCTTAGCTAGTCTAGAATGTTAAACTCTAAGCTAGTCTAGAATGCTAGACTCTTAGCTAGTCTAGAATGTTAGACTCTAAGCTAGTCCAGAATGCTAGACTCTTAGCTAGTCTAGAGTGTTAGACTCTAAGCTAGTCCAGAATGCTAGCCTCTTAGCTAGTCTAGAGTGTTAGACTCTTTGCTAGTCCAGAACGTAGACTCTACATGCTAATCAGGAATGCTAATCAAAGATAAAAATAACAGAGTTTAACATCCATTTTTTTCTCGAATGCACATCACCGCCAGATAAGCGAGATTTGAACCCTACATGCCTGCAGCCACTTTGCTGCCAGACTCCCAACCGATAATGCCTCCACTCAGCCCAACCAATTGAACCAGTGAGAATGAAAGTGTTTTATGTCAAAGATATCAAAAGTTTGCTTCTAGAGCAGTTTTTGTGAATTATGTTAGTTGAAGAAACATGGAGCACAGTCTAATTTATGTTTTGCTTGGTTTAGTTGATGGGATATGCATGAGAAACATAGACCTCTTTCATATTCTCTGAATTAAGCATTTTACTATATAACTGGAAAGTGTTTTTACGAAAAAAGGCCTCTATCTATGATAATATTAATTAACATAAACATCTTCCAGTCAATTGAGGGCAAAAAGCTGAATCCAAAGATACCAATACCTCCAAAGCGTCAAAATTTGACATTGACCAAGTGCTTTCCTTCTTAGTGCCTCCATAGCAACATAAAGATAAACACTACACTGTCTCTAAATATCTGTTATATATACAAACCTGTTATCAGCTCTATAGGAAGACATACTGGGTTTGGCAGTCCTACAGCTTTCACAATCTCTACACGAGTCTGCAGACTTTAATCCAGTTCCACTTTCACAGTTTATCTCTGTTTCAAAGCTGAGCTTAGCGCGCTTACTGACTTCATGAGCGGTACTTGTCGACTGTCGACTGTGTTCTGTTAACGTAGGGCACGGAGTCACGATGCCAGAGCTGATGGTTACAGGCTGCATACAGCTGGCTGTTCCTGTACAAGATTCCACTCTACAATGCTTCCTAGCCAATTCCCAATCCACATTAGTCGCACCTCGCTTCAAACATTTCTCTCCTCTCTCCTCTACGCTAACACAATTCATCGACTCATTCTTCCGACACTCGTCCAATCTTCCTATATTGTCACTACATCTCACAACGTCTTGTCCGATATTGTCTCGATTCTCATTTATTGTTCTATGCTCACAAATACTAAGTTTTCTGCTATCAAGATCAGACGTTTGAAGTGACTGGCAGGCAGATGAAGAGCGATGGATTCCATGTAGAACAGAGCAAGGCGACTGATGATCAACACCACCCGCCATCATACCAATATTACAGGCATGCTGAGAACGAGCATAATTAGTTGCATCGTAAGCTGGTGAAAGAAGTTTCGAGTCATCACAAGTCCTCAGCCGCTCATTAGATGATCTCGGCAGTGAGTAGTTGAGTGGGTTGCTAGCAACGGGCTCTGACGAGATTCCATTCTGAGATTTGACATCAGCTGTATATGCACCTCCAGGCTGACAATGTATGGGCGACAACTGGGGCATCCCACAGTCCAAGTCGTAACAGTAATTGCTTCCTACTCCTGCACTAAGACTTCGATCAGTGGATACAGCCTCTGTAACAGCTACACCTCGAGGCCATGAAGAATTTGTAGGCACCCCGGTTACACTAACAGCAGTCCAACTAGGAATACAATTATTCACAAAAGCATTCGATATATTTTCATTCTCAAGAGACTGATATCTGCGAGGCATAGTATTAGAGATCTGGTTTGATCCTATATCATGCCCAATAACAAGCTGCCTCATGGTTGCCATAGATGGTAGTCTATAGTTTTCAGGAGAAGTTTTGTTAGAAGATCTATCACTCACTGTTGGTGGTCTAGACTGATTAGCGTTTTTATAATTTACAGAACTACAACTGTAGTTTTCACTTGCTGCATTCAATGGCATTAGGTCAGGCAGTGGCAGTGAAGTATCCTGAGAGAATCTTACAGAATTATTATACGAACCAGTAGATTCTAGAAAACTAAGTTGATTTTCAGCAGTTGCATAAGATACAGTATGGATGTTTGCATCAGTTCGGGCTTTAACATTAGCTGAACCTGACAATACTGCTTTATTCATACATCCAAAGTTTTCACCCCCTTGAATAAGTTGGGCTTCGTTAACGCACAACAATTCACTGCTACGAGAAATCATCGCATTTCTATCGTGCATATTATTTCCTTGTAAAGTATCCCTATATCCAGGATATAGTACTTTCATGGCATTTACTTGATGAAGCTGTGACCCATTACCAACTACATTATTACAAGAAACACCTGACATCAACCCTGAAGAACCATGTTCATAATATACGCTACTGCATCGAGGATCAATATCTGAATTACGTCCAACTTCAGAATATAGTAAAGCATCGCCATGGTTAATTACGCATGAAAGCTGTGGCATGGCTAGATCTCCACTGAAAGACGTTGATTGTTGGCGGACAGAACCATTGTTGCCTGGAGCTAACTCAGAAGAGTGGTGCGGCAAAACATTAATGAAAGTGTCTTGACTGTTGTAGCGAGACGTAAAATCAGTGTCAGCTCCAAGATTAACATGATCTCGCAGTCTCTGGTCATATTCACTCAGTGAACTTGTCATTTCATAACCAGTTTGTAAATTTTACAGCAAATGAAACATTTGTTGATTTATTCGACTACAGCAAAAGCAAAATACAAATTTATATCATCAGTCAATACAAAAATTATCGCTAAAATGAAACTACAACTACAGATATTTAGGAGTCCTTGACTTTTGTGCAAGCTAATCCTTGTTACGATCATATTTTAATAGAATGTTTGCCTTTTGCATAAGGATAAGCTCTGTCACAGATGTTAAAGGCTTGTAGGCCTACTCTCAAAAACATAAGAAGAAAATGTAAAATTCCACAATATCTCAAACATAAATAATTCATCTAAAGGGAATATCAACTATATTTCAATTCTTGATAAAGTGATCTGATTGTAATAACTCTCATTTATAATCACATCGATTTGCAGCACATGCAAATCCATAATAAGCATAAATTTGCAAACTTCAGTATACTCTTACAAAATCAATTAGAGCAAAACCTATATTGACGTATTTTAAACAGATACAAAATCATTCTTTTAAATACTACAAATTTCTTTAAGATATTTGAATTACACAACTACAAGAAGCTAGGTGACTTGAATAACGTAGACAGAAACGAACTAAAACGATACGAACTAAAAGTTTACATTTTCTGCACTTGTATAGTTATTGAATTCTACGCATTTGCACTTTTGTTTACCTATAAATTTAACATCTGATTCATAAGTATGAAAAATAAGTGTTATTATTATTTCGAATCTTATACAACTACTGATTTATCCTAAAATCCACTAACCGTTCCTGCTAACAGCTTGCCCATTTTTTCGGCTTGTCTTTTCTACATACATTGAAAATGCATCTATTCGGTGTTTTGTTTTATTACTGACTAAAGTTTAAATAAGAATTTGCGCAGAGGTCACGTGAAAGCTTTTAATTGAATGCTTTCTATTTATTTTATTATTTTGCAAGAAATACAATTAATTCCATTGTTGACAGGAAGTACTTAAATCAAGATGCCATAATGCTTTAAAAAATCATTAAATGAAGATGTGTCCAGGTTGTGCCTTTATTTTTAGAACTCAGTAGTTAGGATGCACACGGTGATATGGTCTTGGAATAAGAAGACTAGTGGGGGGACTTTTATTTGTTGAGTAGACTTTAAAAAACAAAGTAATTGTAATTTTAATTCAACTTTTTAAATATCCATAACCCTAACCTCTACCCTTTTTGCGTAATCCTAAACATATTGCTAGGAAACTAAAAAAAATAGTAAAACTTCAAAATATAAAGGTGACTCGAGCCAGAATCGAACCCCGAACCTCATGATCTAAAGCCAAGCATCTATACCACTGAACCACCGAAGCTTCCGGTTGAAAGTATGAATAGATGATGTCAACATTATCGTACTAGAAAATCAGCGAAATGTAGAAAAATCGTAATCCTACAGCTCCTCCCATTTGTCTTCTTATTCCATGACCGTATACATCCTAACCACTGCGTTTTTAGAAAGGCAATGGGAGGCATCTGCACAACAGTATTATTTTTTAGCTTAGCTTATGCTTCATACTTCGATGACAAACTCAGTATATGTGCGTGCAATGTTTACGTATGCAAAATCGAGCCAGTTTAAATTTGTGATCTTGAGGTCACGATCTTGAGATCGTGACCTCGAGATCAGTAGAATCAGATCACGATCGAGCTCAACCCCAACTCTACTTACATAGGTCTCAGTGGTAACTCGAGACCTGTCGTTCAAGCTCTCGGTCTTTTCCCAATCTCAAAACGTACAGCTCCTATGTCCATGCAGGTCTATGTCTATAGGCATAAATATAAATATAAATATAAATATAAATATAAATATAAATATAAATATATATATATATATATATGTATGTGTGTGTGGGTGTGTGTGTGTGTGGGGGGTGTGTGTGTGTGTGTATATATATATATTATATATATATATATATATATATATATATATATATATATATATATATATATATATACAGACTGGGGCAAAAAAATAATCCCAGAGCGAAATCTCAATAACTTTAAGAAAACTCAAAACATCTCTACGAAATTTACGGAGCTCCTAGGGGAGGAATTTCTGCTTACATCCTGCAAATTTGATGAAAATATTTTCATTAGTTACGAAATTACAGCATTTCTAAAAGAAAAGTGCTCAATTTCAATCAATTTCAATCAATTTCAACAAGGCTTTTCGAAATGTCATTCGTTCCTTTTAATTCAAATATTCTATGTAAACATCGTTGATTAACGTTTGTTTATTTTCTAAAATATATTAATAAAACTTAATATTTCTACAAATTCTCACTGGAACAGCTTTAATGTAGGGAAATTACATCAACATAAAGCTCTGGAATATATTTTACATAAGATACGCTTGGACTTAAATATATTGGAGAAATAGGAATATTATACAATTTTATAAGGACATTATCAAGTTAGACTTTGTACTCTTTCACCTGTGAGAGTGGGATTTAATTACTCACTTTATAATAAATGGAAATGCTGCGTAAACAACCGTCACGCTTGAGTAGATTCTAACCGTTGAAGCTTACATACCAAATCTAATTGATCCTATCATTGAATCTGCCCAACAATTAGCATGCCTCCTAAACAGCGATCAATAGGGGAGGAAATTGCAGAGGTTGTAAGAAGCAGGGAATTCTCCGAAGAAATGGGTAAGGTCATTGGACCTATAGTAGCCCAATCTGTTAAAGCAATGATCTCAGTAATGATGCATGACATCATGGAGGAAAACAAGAAACTTACTATCAGACTAACTCAAGCAGAAGAAACTATCAAGCAACTAAAGTCAACTATATCATCTGGTAGTATCAATACCCCTCACATGAGTGCCTCATATGATGGTCTAACGGCAGAGCCAAGAAGTTGGTCTAGGGTGGTATCAACCACTCAATCCGATGGGACCAACGGTAGGTGTAAAACCTTAGATCAGCAAAGTGTGCATCCTATCTCGCCAGAAGAGTTCATCCCAGTAATCAAGAAAAAGCCTAGGAGAACCATCATAGGAAAAAGTACGAAAACGGATCTCTAAGTAATACCTCAAAGAATGACGGTCTTTTTGGGGAGACTGACTAAGGAAACTACAACTGAATATGTAACACAATACGTGAAAGATGCCGGAGCAGAGATCATCAATTTGCAGAAAACTCTTCAACAAAACGAAAGATGGAAGAGAATTCAGCTCTGCAGCCTTCATGTTGACATTTGACGCAAAATATGAGAACATTATCTACAACGACAATTCATGGCCAGCTGGCAGCAATATTCGAGAATGGGTCTTCAGCGACAAGTCAAGAAATGTGCGTCCGAATTTGACACATTTCTAAATGGCGGCTAGCAATTCATCTAATAACCTTAATTATGCACATACGATGAATATTAATGATATAATAAACCATTCTCCACATTATTTAGATAACTACCATGACTTTACTCTTCATGAGTTTAATAACATCTATAACTCCAGCTGTACTTTAGACTTCAAAATTATTCATTTAAATATTCGAAGCCTTAATGCTAAGGTTACTGAATTTGTTGATTTAATCGCAAATCTATACATTAATTTTGATGTAATTGTATTAACGGAAATTTGGGTTACTAACGTAAATTTCTTTAACAAAATACTAACTGGCTATGATTTTTATTTTAATTTACCCAGTAATAGTATAGTAGGCGGGGTAGGAATGTTTATTAAAGAAAGCTTAATATTACAAGACGATATGATCTTGAATTAGATGATAATGAAAAGTGTAAAGTAGAATCGATTTTCTTTGAAATTTTGAAATACAACAAGAAATTCATTGTGGGAGGTGTGTACAAGCATCCCAATCTAGCAATATCTACCTTTAATGAATCATTAGAAAAAACTTTGAGTTTAATTTCAAAAAAGAAGAATTACTGCTTCATAGCTGGAGACTTTAATATAGACGCTTCATAGCTGGAGACTTTAATATAGACTTGATAAAATATGAATTTAATCCACATATTGAATCTTACTTGAACATTACCATTAGCTACAATTTCCTTCCATCCATTCTTACTCCGACCACAATAACTAGCAATAGTTCCACGCTAATAGATATTATTATAATTGTCCTAGTGATAAACATAAAATGTATTGTGGTAATTTGCTACATCAAATATCTGATCATTTACCGAATTACTTACTCATCAAAATAACATCTGAAAAAATAAAATACGAGCAAAGGCCAATGGTACGTTTATTCACTAACAAGAATAAACATGTATTTAAAGAGAAACTAAGCCAAATTAATTGGACTACACTACTAAATACCGACAAGTCAGAGCCTCAGAATGATGCAAACCTTTGCTACAAGTTCAATGAGACAATTTATGATATTTATAATGAATCTTACCCACTAACTAAAGCCTCTCGAAGAACATACAAAAATAAAAAATGGTTTTCATACCGATTAAAAAAGCCTTGCGATGAAAAAAATAAACTACATAAAAATGGATTCAAAATCGTATTGAGCTTGACTTGAATAAATTTAAAATATTAAGGAAAAAATATAAAGAAGCGATTAGACAAGCTAAAATAAATTACTATAGTAATATGCTGGACCAGAAATCAGTAAATATAAAAATTATTTGGAAAAATATCAATTCGTTATTAAGCATTAACAGAAACGTAACAAATCCTCAATTAATAAACTTTTTTATGAAGGTTCTCTGATCAATACTAACTCGGCCATTGCAAATGCGTTAAGCAATCATTTCTGTAGCCTACTGTAGGTGAAAAGACAGCAAGTAAAATTAAAAGCTCAACCACACATCATAAAGAGTTTCTAACAAATTCTCTAAAAACAACAATATTCGTAGAAGAAATAACTTACGATGAACTTCTCGAAGGCATAGAGAAATTAGATGATAAGAAAGCCAGTGGTCATGATGGATTCAGTGCTATACTTATAAAGGAAGTTAGATTTCTATTCATTGAGCGTCTACTTTACATCTATAACTTATCACTTTCTAGTGGTGTGGTCCCTAAACTATTTAAAGTAGCAAAAGTTACTCCAGTGTTTAAAAAGGGTCAAGTAACCGATCCATCCAATTATCGACCAATTTCTCTCTTAAGTGTATTTAATAAAATTCTTGAAAAAATAGTCTTTAGAGGACTATATAATTTTTTAATAAGTATAATGTATTATATGAAAATCAATTTGGATTTAGACATAATCATTCCACTATGCTTGCAGTTATGAACTCGATAGATTTCTGTTATGAAAACTTAGATTCTGGAAACCTTGTGCTAGGGCTATTCATCGATTTTCAGAAGGCATTTGACACGGTAAACCATTCGATACTAATCGATAAACTGCATCACTATGGAATAAGAGGTCAAATGAACAAATGGATAAGAAACTATTTAAGAAATCGTCCTCAATATGTATATGTAATTAACACCAGCTCTGAGATGCAAATTAACAATTGTGGGTTCCTCAAGGTAGCATTTTAGGTCCTCTATTATTTCTTATTTATATTAATGACATGGCGAATGCTCTATGGGATTATAAGCCTAAGTTATTTGCAGACGATGTTAATATTTTTATTGCCGGTAAAAATGTTAATGAGCTCGAAAAGAACGCGAATATATGTCTTAAAAAACTTAAAGTATGCTAAAGGATGCTAACAAAGTTTGCATAAATTTAGATAAAACATGCTGTATGATTATTCACAAAGCAAACCAAAGGTACAGTATACCGCAAAAGCTTGAAGTCTTTTTAGATAATGTCCTGATCTCTAGAACATCTAAAGTTAAATATCTAGGAGTAATACTCGATGAAAACCTTACCTGGAAACTCCACGTTGATATGGTATGTAGTAGACTAAAAGGGTTTATCAGTATTTTCTATAATGTTCGTGATTTCTTACCAAAACACTGCCTCAAAAAATTTACTACTCTTTTATTCATAGTCAGATTCAGTATTGCATTAAAATCTACGGAAATACCTACTCCACTCACTTGAGTAATTTGATAACAATGAATAATTCTATAATAAGAATTCTATTTAAGAAAAAATTAACAACTAAAACTTCTGAACTATATGAATTAGTAAATTCACTTCCTCTACGCCAACTATGTAATTTTAAGTTATTAAAACTTGCTCATCTATATATTCATAGCCCGGAAAAAATACCAAAAATGTTCATAGAAAAGATTAGATTCGCCAATTCTCTCCCATTATAATATGAGGAAACCGTTGAATTTACACAAACCTTACACAAATACTAACTATGGAAAAAGAACTACCAGTTACATATATTCCCATTTGTGGAATATGCTCCCTGAAAAAATACAGGCAATCAGTTCCTCTAATATTTATTTAAGGAAAATTAAGGAATACGTTGAGAACATGAATTAGAAAATCTCCTTTCTTTCGCTTTATCTCACAAGTTTATGTATTTATGTTAGTTTTCTGTTGAATTGCACTAGTTTTAAATTAATATGTTAGTTTGCATTTGTACTTTTGAGGTAACCAACTAGATGGCGCTAATCGCTGTTTTGGTAGCCTCTATTTCTGATCAAATATATAGAACTACTACTACTGATAGAATAGACAAATTATTAATTATGTGCTGGCTATGTTTTTAACTGAAATATTTATTCTGATATGATTTCATGCTGTATATTATTTTGACCTTTTTATAACTTGTATGTAATATTGTAGTGGCGTGTGATTCTGAAATAAACTTCGTAAATTTCGTAGAGATATTTGGAGTTTTCTTAAAGTTATTGAGATTTCGTTAGGGGATTATTTTTTTTGCCCCAGTCTGTAATATATAATTATAACGTAATATATAACGCAGAGATGTAACGTAGATATGTAATGCAGAGCTAGTATAGATAGTATATATATATATATATAGTATATAGTATATATCTATATATATATATATATATATGCATGTATATATATATATATATATATATATATATATCTTAGTGCACTGCCAACTGGCAGGTCCATGGTATATAACGCCTCCACTCTTCTCTGTCTTCCGCCTTCCTCTTCATTTCCACATATGAGTGGGTCTTTAAATCATCTAACATACCTAATCTCGGCCTACCCCTGCCTTTTTTTCCTTCCATTTTGCCTTCTATGACCTCTTTTAATAGACCTTCCCTCCTTATAATGTGTCCTATCCAACTCTTCTTCTATTTCTTAATACATTTATCAACTGTATTAAGAAATAGGAAGAAGAGTTGGATAGGACACATTCCAAGGGGGGAAGTTCTATTAAAAGATAATGTATATACAGTATATATATATATATATATATACACTATATATATATATATATATATATATATATACATGTATATATATATATATATACTGTAAGAAATAGAAGAAGAGTTAGAAAGTTAATATATATATAATAATGATATATTATATATATATATTATAATATATATATTATATATATATATATACTGTAAGAAATATTATATATAACTATATATATAAGTTCATATATATATATACTGTATAATATATATATATATATATATGTATATATATACTGTATATACATTATATATGTATCTCCATATATATATATCATGTATATATACATACTGTTATATATATATATAAAGTATATAATATATATAATGTTATACGTATATATATATATATATATATATATAGATACTGTAAGAAATAGGAGAAGAGTATATATAACTATATATATATATAGTATATATATATATATATATATATATAATACTGTATATATATATATATATATATATATATATATATATATATATATATATATACAGACTGGGGCAAAAAATAATAATCCCGTCACGAAATCTCAATAACGTTAAGAAAACTCAAAATATCTCTACGAAATTTACGGAGCTTCTAGGGGAGGAATTTCTGCGTATATCCCGCAAATTTGATGAAAATATTTTCATTAGTTACGAAATTACAGCATTTTTAAAAGAAAAGTGCTAAAATCAATTTTAACAAATTTTTTTTAAATGTCAGTCGTTCCTTTTAAAGAAAATAACGACCATGAAAAGGCCGTTTACTTAAGTGGTGGAGTTTAAGCCTGCACTACATTGCTAGCTACTCCAATATAAGATACCTAAAATTCGTTCTTATGTTAAATTATTCCTAAATTTTGAAGAAAATGTCCGGTACTTTTGTTTAAAAAAGCCTTGTTAAAATTGATTTTCTCATTTTTTTCGAAGAAACGCTGTATTTTTGTTACTTCTGAATGTATTTTCACCAAATTTGCAGTATAGGTGTAGAAATTCCTCCTCTGGAATCCCCGAAAATTTTGTGAAACTTTTATTTGCCCCAGTCTGTACATATATAGGTCTCGATCTCGAGCATCAGCTATAGGTCGATATATAGATCTCGATTGACTCGAGATCTTACGTGATCTGGAGGTAGATCAAGATCTTCTTATATCGATCAGAAATCTTTCCCCATGAACTTTCGATGCTCATCATGCAGTACGTACGTATTTGGCAGGTATATACCAGTGTAATTAATAGATTTTGCTGCACAATTAAATAACTTGCACAACTTAATTAAGATTAAGTCATGGTAATAGCGGAGATTTATTCTCTAGGCCTATATAATTAATTATTAAATAACAATAATAACAACAATTAGAGTGCTACAGTCATCAATGACAACATCGAGCACTACTGAGACAAAATCAAGCCGGCGAGCAAAAACAAAAACGGTGCAAATTCCAAAATCCAGAAATTCAGTCCAAAGTAAAGGGAGTTAAAGAAAAGGTGGTTTAGGCGCAGGTCGCTGCTCATGGACACTGGATGGAAAAGAGAGATGGAAAAGATAGGTCTTCAACTGCTTATTGAATTGCTCATAGGAAAGCAAAGGCTGATGTTATTCAAATGAAGATTTCCGAAGATTGGATGGAAGAGAATTCTAGATCTGCGGTGCAGCATGCTGGAAAGAACGATTAGATAGCTTATAGCGTGAAGGTAATCTAGGTCTCACAAGAGTAATTAACTTAGAAGACCGAGTAACTGCAGGCTGCATCACTTTAATCAAGTGAGACATACAAGTTGGTCCAGGGATGGTGATGGACTTGTAGGTTAACGAAACTGTTTTGTAAATGATACGCTCTCTAATCTTTAGCCAGTGCAAAGACTTTAAAATAGGCGTTACATGAGAGTACTTGGAACTACAAAAAATTGCACGCGCAAGAGAATTCTGAACAAGCTGCAACCGATCAATCTCACAGCCAGGGAGATTTAAAAACAGGGAATTGCAGTAGTCCAACTTCGATTGCACAAGAACAGCACCAATTGTAGCAGCTCACGTGACAAATATGGACGTATTCGACGAAGATCACGGATATGGAAGAAACATGCTTGTGAAGTTTTAATTATGTTTTCGTGGAAGGTTAGGTGTTTATCAAGGATAACACCGAGACTTCTCACAGAAGAAACAGGTGATATTGATACACCTGTGATATTGATAAACAGGTGATAAAAGGGTGAAGGCATGCGACGCATGCTTCATTTTGCTCAATATATAAAGTCACGCACAACAATTACAGTATGATGAGGAACCGTATCTTTCCAAGAACTTTATTTAGTTAAATATATATAAATAATAAAAGTTTTCAAGAATTTAGTAAGGCTGATAAACCGAGAAACTGAAAATCATAAAATCATCATCAATCAAAACGGGGCGGGATTTAGCGCACTCGTTTAAGCTGCGCGTCAGTTGAACGAAGTTAAGCTCCATCGCGCCAGTTAGTACTTTGTGGGCGACCACCTTGAAAGACCGGGTGTTAACAGCTTTTAAAGAAAAATCCCGAGGGTGTTGGAAGGTTATTCTTAGCCTAAATCCGCGCCGGCTGCAATTGATGCGCCAACAAAATTTTAAGGCAACGATTCAGGGGCGGATCCAGGAATTTTGTAAGGGGGGCCCGAATTGTTTTTTGAGAGTGTACACATTTTTTGCTTTCGCCCCACCTTCTTCGTGACATATGACGCAATAAGAAAAATGCTGTGGGGGAGGGGGTGGGGGCTCAAAATATTTTCACTACTGAGCTCGGCTAGTAGAGCTAGTGTACTTTACCCCCTCCCCTCCCATGACTGTTACCCGTACTAAAGTGAGAGGAAAACCTAAAATGCCTAAAACCCTACATTTTTTTTTGGAAAAACGTAGGTTAATTTTTTCACCTCTAAAGAAACTAAGCGGATCTGGACGAATTGCAAAAGTGCCCTAATTTTGGCGATAGGAGGGCGGCTGAAGTCCCTCCCAGCCAAGGCTGTTTGCACCATTGCTCCGGGACAGAGTTCACATTTTTTCTCTTATACAGTGGTTAAAGCGAAAATTGAGAGCTAGTAAAACGGTCACCATTTTTCGGGCCCCTTCCATTTACAGGGCTCCTAGTATACAAAGTATTTGTCCTTGGTTCAATATTTCAAAAAAATTAATCTAGTGGAACTGAGTTCCCTCTGGTACCCCCCACCCCCACCTTACCCACTACCCTTACAAACATACTGACACATAGAAATTTCCATAGAAACAATGAAAACATAGTTTAAAATTTTTATCGTCGGGCCTAAGGGGGGCCCAGGCCCTCTGGCCCCCCCTGGATCCGCCACTGCAACTATTACAAATAACCATGGAGGGGAATGGGAGAAATAACGAAAACTACAAGAACAGAAACCAATAAAGGAAACTATATAGCACATGCGGTATGTCATGTGTGTAACTATATGACTTAAAAAATCATAAAAATATTTTAGATAACTACACAATAGCCGCTGTTTAATAATTTTATGAATTGCATGTCATCAAGATATCCAGCATGGCTTTCAAAGGAAGGAGGCAAATATCGGGGACTAGCAAAAAATAATTGATACTGCCCTTCAGGAATTTTTTTCACTAAAAAACTGGATCGACATTGACATAATTTTTCTTTCGATGGGACATTTTGTCAGGAGCCACTTGTAAAGGGTGTCACCGATTAAGTGATATTTAAAAAAGAAAAGATTCAACTTTTATCAAGTCATTATTTATAATCATGTTCAGGGATTTTGCAGCGCAGCTTTTTTGACAAATTCCGGGCTGCTTAATAAAGGAAACCATGCAGACCCAAGGAAGAAAATTCAACTGACACGAATGATGAGAAGAAGGAATTAAGGGATTGAAACGGGTTGTATGGGGTTAAAGTCTTAAAGATGGATTCAAACAGCACGTACTGTATACAAGTATATTCTAACTGAAGCTACAATTTACCAGATATATCCAAGTGCAATAGGGCAATTACTGAGGACACTTCTAAGAGATATGAAAATTTACCCAGACGGTACAGGGGCCTATATGAAAGGGTTTTAAGCGAAATGAATTTATATGGCCCACAGAAAACTACGAAACCGTCTGATAGTTTCTCTGAGTGCATTGATTAGTATCAGTTGCCCATTCCTTTATGAATTCGATCATTGCTCAGAAATAAAAGTACATGTAGTATCATAGCTAAAGTAGGACCATCATATTATGTTGGTTGTGAAGCTCTTCCTGGGAAAAACGAGTCAGGTGTCTAATAAGAAGCTGTCCAAAAGTTTTTTAAAATTAATTTACTGCAGTGCTTTCCTAACTAATAGTGACTTCTCTGACGCTTTCTGAAAAAATATCATAGGATAAATTCACATATATGTTAGGTGTACCAACATATATGTGAATTTATTTTTATATTTCGTACTTGAAATGAACTAATATTCTTTGATTAAGTTATATGACTTTGTTTATTGATTTGATAGATCTGAGCTCCTTTTTATTTAATCTGGTTTTATTTTAAATTTTATGTAGCTTGGTTTTGAACTTCAGACTAAGCTTTAACCTTTGACATTGATGTACACGAACATTTCATCGCTATTTCGTTGCATATTCATTTTAAATATCTTTCTATGACCTGTATTGTTTCAGGACCCCTACATCATAACAAAAGTATATGATAGATGCGTTCCAAAGTTATGACACAAAATTATACCACAAAAGCAAGCTAATGGTAAATGAATGAGCGATATATAGAATTCATAAATTAACTAGGATAACAGCACGGGCGTGAATTCTAATCTGCCTATGGTTTACACCTGAAACAAGAGTAGATGTGAGTGAAATGATGTAGTGCTCCTAGATTCAAGAGTCTAATAAACTTAATAGATCGGAGAGTGTAGTCTTTCAGATTAAAGCTAATATAAATTTCCTCACTCGAAAGCGATGTCAGTGACGGGCGAGCCCAGGATTTGAACTCCGCACATACTGATCCGCGTAGAGTATCTTACCGACATCGCTACTGGCTCTATACTCTTTTACAGTGTTGTAGAGCCTAGAATTGCAGGTTTAAAAAGCTGGTAAAGCTAAGGTTAGCGTCATTTTCCTCACTCGAAAGCGATGTCAGTGACGGGCGAGCCCAGGATAAACTGGAGAGCCGAAAGTCTTCCAGGGTTATAAACTGGAGGGCCAATAGTCCTCCTTGATAACGAATGGTACTGCTTAGTCCTCGAGGTTACGGAAAGCTGTGTTCATCTCTTCAAGGAGTTCATCGTATGCCGCCTTGATCTTCACTTCTCCGTCTTTGATTGGATCCTGGAAAACAATAGAAATTTGCGAATATAATAAAAACTAAATTAATAGAAATAGCTGAATTTAACTTCAGGTTTCTGTGAAACGACGTCAGAGCCTGAGATGGCTCGTCTAGGATGCAGGCCGATGTCCTCCTGTTTATTAATCAAGCACCCTAGCCACTCCACTGGTTATTAGATTACTAACAACCATGGAGAGGAAGGAGGAAATGGGCCTTAAATAAGCATCTGTTCTTCCTGACCTAGTGTGCCGTTATGTTATGTTATGTTATGTAGATAATTAACATGAAAAGAGTCAACACAATTACGGTGCTACAGTTAATTTTAATTAAATTGTGGAGATAGACCTATAAGTAGTAAATTTGTAAAACTATATAGAATTAAGCATGTGCAGTGGTGCAGGGGGCGGAGACGCCGTCGCCCCCCCCCCCCCACTTATTTCCATAGAGGGCGCGCGTCCCCACTCTATTTTTCTCAAATTCATGTTAAAATCTGATCAGAAATTCGCTATAATTCTGCATTAGGCCAATAGTTCTACATCTAGGTAGGCCTAAATCATGTTTCAAAATGACCTTGATACTCTGAGTCACTGAGTGTCTTTCTGTCTTTAATTGTTTGTAATATTTTCACATTAGATTCTGTATTTGTCTAAACTACATTAATTTGTAATTTGTAACATAAATAAAATATTGCATTTTTTATTATTCTGTAATGCAATTTTCACCGCAGAAAGGCGACGTGGGATATAGGGGGCCCAAGTTTTCATAAGCAGAATCCCACAAGAGCAATGGTCATGACAGTAAGAAACACAAATAATAGAAATCAAACACAGCATAAATCAATATAAAGAAAATAAAGAAAGTAAACGTATATAACGAGAGCACCATACGCAATCCCTGCTCAACTATCTTTAGTTCTGGGAATTGGTTTTGTTATCAAGATGCACCATGACCGACCTTGAACTTCATGCTGCTGAGCTTGTAGAGCAGGTCGTTCATGTGGTCACGTATTGTCGCCCACGTGATCTTGTTCTCGTTCTGCGCTGTAGACTCCACTGCGTGCCGCGCCATGTCGTAGAAAGTTATGATGTTCTTCAGCATGCCCACCGCCTTGTAGAATGGACAGAATCTGACAGACAAATCAAATCAATACTTGCCAATTGAGATCAATGTTAATCAAAACAAACCAATACTAATTAATGGTAATAAAAATAAACCAATTCTTATTAATGCTAATTATTGTAAATCAAACCAAATCACACTCTCAATAAATCTAAAATAAATAATTGATCAGTGTAGTAAATCTAGCCAAATCATTACTATTCAAAACAAATCAATTGTAATCAATGTAAATGAAATCAAATAAATACTAATCAATACTAATCAAACTAAATCAACACTTATCATTAATGATCATCATCGTCGTCATCATCGTCATCATCATTATCGTCAGCATCATCATAATCATTTTCTTCTTCTTTTCTTTAATACGAGTTGGGCTAGGTTCTGGATAAGAATAGACTCACTAATATCTCTTTGTCCCCATAACATATCATCAGTCAATCCCTTATTTTTCGTATCCTCTATTCACCACATCACACGTTAGTTGTGGTTTACCTATCTCTAACTTAATTGGCTGGAGCCTGTGGCGACGTCGGTAAGATAATCGACCGCGGATCAGTATGTGCGGGGTTTAAATCCTGGGCTCGCCCGTCACTGACATCGCTTTCTAGTGAGGAAATAGACGTTAACCTTTGCTCTACCGGCTCTTAACCTCCATCTCTCCCCTCCAAACTCTCTTCACTACATCCTCATCTGCCTTTCTCACAATGTAACCACATCATCTCAATCACGACTGAGCCAAACTATCCCTAATCTCCTTCTTTTCGAGCTAACTCCTGAGTCATCCATATTTCACAGCTTCATATTATCTATGCTTTCATCACATGACTGCTGCTGTTTAAAACGCTTACGCGGATGCCATATTTTTGGGACCAGTTTTCTTTTAAATTCTCTTTGGATGAGGCTCTATTTGCTGATATATCTGTGTTATACAGAATTCATGAGAGTTGGCACAGATAGACAGTTGATAAATGTATTAAGAAATAGAAAGAAGAGATGGATAGGACACATTCTAAGGGTGGAAGGTCTACTAAAAGAGGTCATAGAAGGTAGAATGGAAGGAAAAAGAGGTAGGGGCAGGCCGAGATTAGGTATGTTAGATGATTTAAAGACCCACTCATATGTGGAAATGAAGAGGAAGGCGGAAGACAGGGAAGAGTGGAGGCGTTATGTACCATGGACCTGCCAGTAGGCAGTGCACTAAGAGAGAGACAGAATTCATGTAATTGGCATAGGTAAAACATATCTCAGCGTAAAAATTATATTGTGTATAATTTTATAGTAGACTGTATTAGTTTGGATAATTGAAAGCCATGGAAGACGTGGAAGACATGGAAGAAGGAATAAAAGTAGGAGGGAATTTGTTACAAGATGTACGATTTGCAGATGACCAAGGAATGGTAGCGGGCAGCGAGATTGGACTGCAGAAGATAATGGATAGGCTGAATGATACGGCACTGAGATATGGCATGAAGATTAATATAAAAAGACGAAGGCTATGAGAGTGTACAGTAATAAAGGTGAAGTTAATATCACAATAAATGGTACGAAATTGTAACAGGTAAGGAGTTTCAAATATTTGGGTCATATTTTAATCGATGAAGGGAAATTTTGAGACTGAAATATGCACTAGGATTGCACAAGCAAAAGAGGCCTATGGTAATAGGAAAGAACTTTTAACAAAAAGTCTAAAGAAAGATACAAAGATAAAGATAGTGAAAACCCTGGGTTGGACCACGCAAGGATACGCTGGACTCAAAAGGTTACAAATAAGGAAGTTCTGGAGAGAGTTGGTATAGATAGACAGCTGATAAATGCATTAAGAAATAGGAAGAAGAGTTGGATAGGTCACAGTCTAAGGGGGAAAGTCTACTAAAAGAGGTCATAGAAGGCAGAATGCAAGGAAATAGAGGCAGAGGCAGGCCGAGATTACGTATGTTAGATGATTTAAAGATCCACTCATATGTGGACATACAGATGAAAGCGGAAGAGAGAGAAATGTGGAGGCGTTATATACCATGGACCTGCCAGTAGGCAGTGCACTAAGAGAGAGACAGAGAATCCAGATCGTACAGACTCTCACGTGATTTGCCATTGCCGTCCTCGGTTCTATCACAGACGGCGGGATTAGCGCACTTGGTTTAGTTGCGCGTCAATTATCGAAGTTAAGCTGCATCGACCTTGGTTAGTACTTTGTGGGTGACCACCTTGGAAGACCGAGTGTTGGTAAAAGCTTAGGAAGGAAAAAATCCCAGGGTGATAGAAGGTTATTCTTAAATCCGCGCCGGCTGCAATTGATGCGCCATCAAAAGGCAACGATTACTAATAACCATGGAGAGGAAGGAAGAAATGGGCCATAAACAAGCATCTGTGCTTCCTGACCCAGTGTGCCGTTATGTTTATGTTATGTCCCAGATGCTCGCTTTAGGCGACTGCCTCAGGCTCTTCCATAAAGTTAATCTTATTTACAAATATGTCATTTCACTGTCGTCGAAATTAGGCAGAAAAATTTTGTCACATTTCAGAGCGTGTTAGATAATAATGACTTTGTAAGTTTGTATAATGAAATATAATGAAATACGAATACATATATATAATGTATATAATAATATATAATAATATATAATAATATAATGTATACATTAATATAATACATATATATTATGTATATATAAATTATATATACATATATAAAATGAATATAATGAAATACGATACGAGTTGAAATAATAACCATTGAAATACAGTTCCATGTAGTCAACTCAACGGATTATGAGATTTGAAATGAAATGAAATATAAATTAAATGTAGTTAAATTATTCAAATTGCAACGAATTATTCTGGCTGAACCCAGTGATGCTGTCGGTAAGATATCCAAACGTAGATCGATATGAGCGGGGTTCATATCCGGGGCTCGCCTGTCAATGGCATCGCTTCCGAAAGATGAAATTGACAGTGGTATCGACTTTACATTTACGAGAATTTTAATGAGTTACAAGACGAGACATAGCCTTCATGTAGGCCTATGAAACAAATTAAGAGATTTATGCAAACATTCATTACCGGTCATAGACTGCGAAACCATTCTGCTGCAAGAAGTCGTCCTTGATCAGCTTAGCCACCTCCAGTGTTATCTTATCTGCCTCTGCCAAAGAACCCTGCACAACAACAACAACAACAACAACATTATCTTATCTGCCTCTGCCAGAGAACCATGCACAACAACAACAACATGATCTTATCTACCTCTGCTATGGAACCCTGTACAACAACAACAATAACAACAACAGCAATAACAGCTACATCTTTTCTGATAGTGAGCACTGCACATTGAATATACATGCATTGTATTTGTACAGGATATTTCTTAATACGAGTCGATCTTTGGAATTAAGACACATGTTACTCCCTAAAGCTATAGAAGCTCTGAGAATAATTACTGTCTTTGAGAACCTTAAATTTCCTATTCTTTTCGCATCTGGATAAAAGCTCACTGAATGTTTATGAGGTATAAGACACAAAGTTTCATAGCCAGCTTGTAACTATGTGATGCTCTCTAGATAGTGTTACTGAATCAATCTTAGCAGCTTGCAGTTTTTGATTGATATCAAATGGCGTCTACAATACTGTAGCTGGTTCGGTTTCCTCTTTGGCTTAGTACAGGTCACGACGAATGTTGGTTCTTGAACACTTGTGGGGTAGACGAAACTATCCATTGTGCGACAGTGGCAGAATTCAGTATAGTATGCTTAACATATTACCGACATATTATCGACATATTGTTTAACATATTACTGACATCTATACTGGCTGGAGCCAGTGGCGATGTCGGTAAGACTCGACCGCAGATCAGAATGTGCGGGGTTCAAGTCCTGGGCTCTCCCGTCACTAGCATCGCTTTCGAGTGAAGAAACTGACGTTAACATTAGCTTTATCTTTTTTCTATCATTGGGCCTCATGATCTTTACAAGTGGCCCAGTGGCTCCAGACAGCTAACATGTGGGAACCAAGCGCAGTTCAGTGGTTAAAGAATTATGGCATAGGCTAATAAGAAGAATACTGTAGCTCATTTCATAATTTACAAACACTCTCAGGTATCCGTTGTTTAATATGATCAGATTAAGCAAGAATCTCTAGTTGTTGTTGTTGTTGATGTTGTTGTTGTTGTTGCTGTTGAATGATATTATCTCTAAAGAGAAGAAGAACCATGTAAGAATTAAAAACAAATATATCAGTAATGTTTTACAGAATTGGATATTAAACCTTTCCGACTAGTTGCACTATCTCAGATAAGTCCTCTTCTTCCTGTAGGATCTCCCGACACTGTTAAACATCAATCAATACCAAATCTGTCATAGCCATAAGCACACCATTAGTGCACCATGTTTGTATAGTGACATTTGACAGCTTTGTTCAACCGAAAATTGAACTTTTACGAAACAGGTAATAAGCGTAGATATTGTAATGATGGAAGACGAGGCCTGTTTTATACTTCATGCACGTTAAACCAATTGATCGCCCAGAGTCCAGAATGATCTTCAAAGTCATTTCTCACCAGCTCTGACCTATGCGAAGCTAGTTTAGTTTCTTGTTGATATATAGGATTGTTGATAGATGAATATGTTGGCTGTTTGAGCGAATGATTAATTGGTATAGTCCTCATGCTTTAGCTTAAATTACAAAGAACAGATAACTCAATGCATGTCTTAGTACGTCCCGACATTGACCTTTGGCGTGCAACAGGACGCTAAATTTATTTTAATGATTTATTGCAATTACAAAATAACATAACAATATACAATAACTGAAATTATTATTGATTGATTAGTAATTATTTGGCAGAGAACTCAAAGCATACCTGGTACGGAGAACAGAGAACGCAATGTATACCTTGGTACGGAGAATAGAGAACTCAATGTATACCTCAGTACGAAGATCAGAGAACTCAATGTTTACCTTGGTACGAAGATCAGAAAACTCAATGTTTACCTAGGTACGGAGAACAGAGAACTCAATGTATACCTTGGTACGGAGAATAGAGAATCATGTGTATACCTTGGGACGGAGAGCAGAGAACTCAATGTATACCTTAGTACGGAGAGAAGAGAACTCAATGTATACCTTGGTACGGAGAGCAGAGAACTCAATGTATACCTTGGTACGGAGAGCAGAGAACTCAATGTATACCTTGGTAAGAAGATCAGAGAACTCAATGTATACCTTGGTAAGAAGATCAGAGAACTCAATGTATGCATTGGTAAGAAGATCAGAGAATTCAATGTATACCTTGGTACGGAGAGCAGAGAACTCAATGTATACCTTGGTACGTAAAGCAGAGAACTCAGGGAAGTTCTTATCGTAGAACTCGTCGAGGGCTCTCATGTACTTGCTGTAGCTGATAAGCCAGTTGACTGAAGGGAAGTGCTTGCGCTGAGCGAGCTTCTTGTCGAGCCCCCAGAACACCTGAACGATACCCAGAGTGGCCGAGGTGACCGGGTCAGAGAAATCTCCACCAGGTGGAGACACTCTACAGCAGTCAGTCAATCAGTTAGTCAATCGGTCAGTCAATCGGTCAGTCAATCGGTCAGTCAGTCGGTCAGTCAGTCAGTCAGTCAGTCAGTCAGTCAGGCAGTGAGTCAGTCAGTCAGTCAGTCAGTCAATCTATTAAATAATAAATCTTTTAGATTTAATTATATAAACTCGGTGATGTATTTAAAAGCAAACCTCGCTAACAAATTACTACATGTACATGCATATATTACATAAGAATAGGATAAAGTTTTTAATTGAACAAGTTGGTAAGTTGTTCGAAGCGGATCAGTAGATGTGGGTACAGTGTACTTCACTAAATATGATTTCGAGCAGGAAACTAACGATACACGTGCCTTCATCTTTCGACGTTTGTCAATCAATCAATGAAAGAGTTACAATTTGATTCTTTTAATGCAAGAGAATATGTAGCTAAAGACTTAATCGACATAATTATGCCAGTTAAAGTTTGTACTCCCATGGCTGGAGCCAGTGGCGAAGTCCGTAAGATACTCGACCGCGGATCAGTAAGTGCAGGGTTCAAAAATCCTGGGCTCGCCCGTCACTGACATCACTGACATCACTGACATCGCTTTCGAAAACTGACGTTAACCTTAGCCTACGTTTATTTAAGTTCAACTATAAAGTCTCTATAAATTCTATACTAAGTATTCTAGGCATATACTGACGCGCCCACGATGGTGACGCTGCCCTCTCGGTCCGGGGCGCCCACACATCTCACTCGCCCGGCTCTCTCGTAGAAGGAGGCGAGGCGGGCCCCCAGGTAGGCCGGGTAGCCCGAGTCTGCCGGCATCTCAGCCAATCGACCGCTGATCTCCCTCAGAGCCTCGGCCCAGCGAGAGGTCGAGTCTGCCATCATAGACACGTTGTAACCCATGTCCCTGAAGTACTCTGAGAGCGTTATACCTGCGTCAATCAATCAATCATCAATCAATCAATCACTCAATCAATCAAACAATCAACATATATATATCTGTCTGTCTGTCTGTTTGTCTGTCTGTTTGTCTGTCTGTCTGTCTGCCTGCCTGCTTGCCTATCTATCTATCTATCTATCTATCTATCTATCTATCTATCTATCTATCTATCTATCTATCTATCTATCTATCTATCTATCTATCTATCTATCTATCTATCTATCTACCTATCCAACAATCAATCAATCTATCTATCTGTCTGTCTGTCTGTCTGTCTGTCTGTCTGTCTTGGCGCCCGCCTGTCTGCCAACATACCTACCTACATGCATACCTACCTACCTACCTACCTACCTACCTACTTACCTACCTGATTGATTGATGATGCTATACTTGTGTAAATGGAAGCCTTTCTGTCTGCTACAGGCATGCTAGCTATGCTACTATCGCTGATTGACTGATTGATTGATTGATTGATTGATGGATAGATTGATTGATTGACGACGCTATACCTGTATAGATAGAAGCCTCTCTGGCTGCTACCGGCATGTTGGAAGTGTTGGCGACCAAGGCTGTTCTCTTCATGATGGATTCCTCCTTACCGTCCACCTCCATCGTCAACTACAACCAATCAATCAATCAATAACCAATTAGAATTACGTAATATATCATTAAGAATAACCTCGGGTTCCTCTCCACATGTACAACCATTGTTCAATTCACAATGTAACACAATGCAACAAAACAGACTGCGAGTTAAGATTTAATTAACCAGAACTTCTTTATCCAAGGATAATATTATAAACATCACATAAATAAAATCAATTTCGTCGATCGATCGATCAAAGGATCGTTAGACTATTTTATTGATTATTGTATTATTGAAGACCTTATTGATAGATTATTGATTGAATTTATTTGTTGATTGGACAGATAGACAGAAAGAACGACACGCAGACACACACAGACACACACAGCCACACAAAGACACACACACAGACATATATACATACATATACACACACATACACTCACAAATACACACCAAAAAAGATACAGCGACACACAAAGAGACACGGACACACAGGCATGCATGCAGGCAAGCAAGCATACAGACAGACATACAGACAGATTAGCTAATTGATTGATTGATTGATTGATTAATTGATTGATTGATTGATTGATTGACTGTATACCTCAGGGAAGTCTCTGAGTACTTCAGACATCTCATTGCCTCTCTCCCCACACCCCACGTAGATGACGACGTCGCTGTTCGAGTACTTGGAGAGAGACTGAGAGATGACAGTCTTACCACAGCCAAAAGCTCCGGGCACTGCTGTGGTGCCTCCTTGTACACATCTGTAGACACCAAAGATTAGAGAGAGAGATAGAGAGAGATAGAGAGCGAGAGAGAGAGAGAGAACTATGTTTATTTCGATTCACTCAAAATATACAGTCACATACATAAACAAGGTCGTCACAAGTAACCTATCTAGTTGACCACCCCTCAATCATACAAATTGAAAACTAACTAGGCAAACGAAATAAACATGCAATGCATTATCAAGAGCTCTACTCTGTTGTGCTGGGAGAGAGGATGAAACATTACCTTCCGTTTAATGCTACTGCTAATGTTAACATCAGTGTCCTCACTCGAAAGCGATGTCAGTGACGGGCGAGCCCAGGATATGAACCCCGTACATATTGATCCGAGATCGAATATCTTACCGACATCGCCACTGGCTCCAGCCAGTTTACTGCAGTACTGAGACGTGATTTGTTGGCAAGTTGACATAGGATAATTACGTGCAGAGCTCAAATCCAGTGCTCTTCCCGTCACTGGCGTGTTGTTCGAACAGGAAACTGACGTTAAACTTGGACTTAGCCTTAACTTCAAGATGGACAAATTGATGTTATTTCAGCTTGAAAACTGTAGCCAGTGAACCTGTCTCAATTTCGTAAGCGCATAATATGCATGAACACAAATACGAAACGGTGCTTATATCAACGAGGTGAATATAGGCATATCCTTGTATGGATTTGGCTATTTAGAATGAGGTGATTATATAATATATTTATATGGATGTGACGATGATGCCAATTTGCAATTAGATACCGCTACAAGAAGGCTCCTATATGTAACCTGTTGATATATGAGAGTTGATGCCTACATACACCGATATGCGTATACAGAAGGTATGCATAGAAGGTAATAGATAGAAGTATACAAGGTAATAAATAAATAACTAGGAGCCTATGAGGGCACTGACGGGAAGAGCGCGTCGAGTACTCGCTGACCGGTCAGCAACGGGTGGTTAGCGGCGAGCTTCTCGCTGACTGGTCTGAGCTGCCGCACCGGCCACACCTGCATCATCGTGTACTTGCTCTTCTCTCCGTCAAACTCCGTCTCCAGCACCACGTCCTGTCAGCAAAGTTAAGTTAACATTCACTATAGTGAAATGATCAACTATATCGATATCTATCACTTTCAATAGACCTTTTATAAAGGGCGTTTACTTTGAAAAATCATCTTATGTATTACTTTATTCGTTGAAGCGGCGACATTGTGCATCATAAAAATTGATTGTTTTGCGGAAGGCAACTGCAATGTAATATATCCTTAAAATGTAATATATCCTCTCTAGATATTCTATCTAGACATATTTTAGCTGTAAATTAAGACGTATGTTTATCATTTGACAAGATATTGAAATATAACTTTTTGGAAAAATTAAAATACCATTCTGTTAATAAATGAAGAAATACATAATAAATATATACGAATATATAGAAAATTGTCTGACGGAAATAGAAAGCACACACCCCTCCCCACTCTCTTACTAGGTTTATTATGTGAACAGGGTTACCGCTACATATTATAAAAGGTCTACACCACATGTTTAAATCGGTATTCCACTTAGTCCATATTCCTTATAATCAGTTCAGTGAATGTCCGAGAGTTTACTCTCAGACAGCGCGGCTGGGATTCGAACCTGCGAAAGTTCAATTCACCTCGGGATCTGTCATTTAAAACTTCATGACGTTACCCCTATGCTATTAAGACATTCAATAGCACAACACACTCGAAAGCGATGTCAGTGATGGGTGAGCCCAGAATTTTAACAAATGAAGAGATGGGCAAAAGTTTGTTTATATGTTAGTAACTGTAAGTTTAACTGTTCTTTAGTTACAGGAAGAGTTTACTGCTTTTTAAAGTTACAAGTCTAAAAAAATGTTTAGCTGTTTTTTAGCTAAAAGTTACAAAAAGTTTAACAGCCTATGTAGTTTAAAACAAAAACGTTACTACCTGCTTTCAAAACGTTACTAACTAAAATGTGACTTAATGAATTACACTGGTATATGTTTCATGTTGACTTTGTTGAAACTGGATACAGTGGCTTGGCTTTCTGTCACTGCAGATACGTGGACAGCGCATAGAAAAAAATCTAATTTTAACGTCAGTTTCCTCACTGGAAAGCAATGTCAGTGAGAGGCGAGCCCATGATTTGAACCACTCACATACTGATCCGCATCCGCGGTCGAGTATATTACCGACATTGACACTGGCTCAAGCCATGTTATAACTCATCGCTTATTTTATTTCGCGTTTGACTTAGAATTTGAATGACTGACCGGATCAGTGATTGATTAATTGTTTTTGTATTGATTAATGGATCAATTTATATTTTATTGATTAATCGACTGATTACTTGATTGACTGACTGATTGGTGGATTGATCAGCCCATTGATTGATTGATTGATTGATTGATTTATTGATTGATTGATTGAAATTTTCCTATATGAGTGTCACAATACAGTCCATCCAGCACACAACAGGCAAAGTTTGATCCGATTCGTTTGATCAGTTTCACCAAATAAATTAAATTCTTGGAGCGAAAGATCGAATAAATAATTGATTGATTAATTGATTCGTTGCTTGACATATTGATTGATTGATATGACTGCGTGACTGATTGATAAGATTAACTGATAGATGGATCGATCGATTAATTAATTGATTGATTGATTAATTTATAAATTATATGCTTGATTCAAACTCGATGGATTGATTGATTGATTGATCGATTGATCGATTGATCGATTGATCGATTGATCGATTTATTGATTGATTGATTGATCGATTGATTGATCGATTGATTGATTGATTGATGACTCACATTGATGTCGTACGATGCAGGGTCAGCCACATAAGTGACTGTGCCGCAGGCTCGTGGTGGCAGCATTATCTTGTGGTTCATCATACTGTTCTCTGGCACAGTGCCAAATATATCTCCTCCTGTCAGGTGACAACCAACCTAACTCACACACATTTACATACATACAAACACACAAACACACATACACACAAACACACATACACACAAACACATACACACAAACACACATACACACACACATATATCTGCTAATACACTGGCCACTTAGCCACTGGTTGGAGCCAGTGGCTAAGTCGGTAAGATACTTGACCGCTGATCAGTATACGCGGGGTTGAAATCATAGGCTCGCCCGTCACTGACATCGCTTTCGAGTGAGGAACCTGACGTTAACCTTAGCTTTTTTAGCTTTATACACATAATTCTACTATACTAGATTTCTATTCACTTACACATAAACACACAAACTTATACACATATAAATACATATAGGCTACTTCTACGCATACACATAAACACATTTACACATAAACATACTTACTTCAATTCATACACAATAACACACATACTTCTATCATAGATCTACAGAATAGAAATTTTTATGTCTTTATTAAATCTTGATTAATATTCGTATCGAGAAAACATAATAAAATTGCCTCAAAACTCAAATTGATCTCACAATTGCTTTCACACGACATTGACATTTTGTAAAAGTTTTGAATTTATTAAAAAAAACCCTGCTTACCTTCAGACCTTTCACCGCCGAGAAGTCATACTTGATCTGACGATCCAGTGCAGGGATGTTGATACCCTTGGGAATGTAGATACTGTCTGTCAGCTCATTGATGTCCTTCAGAGGTCTCTGGATACCTGACACAAGGTCAATACAGAGAAATACTATTAATTGCATGCAGACAATCGAACAGACTTCTAAAATATCTCAATACCTGACACAGCGTGGGCGGTCAATACAGAGAAATACCATTAAATACGTGCAAGCAATGGAATAGACTTCTAAAATATATGGATACCTGACAGAGAGTGGCTGTCAATACATATAAATACTATTAATTACATGCCAACAATCCAAAAGATTTCTAAAATATCTGAATAGCTGACACAACATGGACGATCAATATATATAAATACAATTAATTACATGCAAACAATCGAATGTCTATTCGATTTTTGGCATGCAGTTAATTATATTTCTCAAAATATCTGGCACAACTTGGGCAGTCAATACGTAGTAATACTATTAATTACATGCATAAAACGACTGGACTTCTAAAATATCTGAAAACAAGAACTGAGTATGCATGTGCGGTGAATACACGAAAAATACTATTATCTATATATGCAAGCAATCAAACAGAACTTCTCAAATATCAGCAAAATTAAGCAAGTACATGTATGGTCTGTAATAATATAAAAACCCTTACAATCGTTTTTGACCTCGGATGACATACATCTGTGCTTGAATGGCTAAGAATGTATGCTCAATAAGTGTACTAATTAGATGCACTTAGACTGTTCTAATTAAGTGCAATAAGTGCACTAAATGCACTTAGAATTACGGCAGTAGCAACTGTAAGGCAAATTAATTGTATTTTTCGCACAATTGTATTTAAACTTCATAGTATTGCATAGTCAATGCGCTGAGTGATGTTTGTTCTTTATAGTATTGCATAGTAAATGCGCTGAGCAGTATTTGTGTTTCGTTGTATTGCACTGTGCACTGAGTGGTATATGTATTTCGTTGTATTGCACTCTGCATTGAGTGGTATTTGTATTTTGTTTTATTGCACTATGCACTGAGTGGTATATGTATTTCGTTGCATTGCACTGTGCACTGAGTGGTATTTGTATTTCGTTGTATTGTACCGTGCACTGAGTGGTATATGTATTTCGTTGTATTGCACTATGCATTGAGTGGTATATGTATTTCGTTGTATTGCACTCTGCATTGAGTGGTATTTGTATTTTGTTTTATTGCACTATGCACTGAGTGGTATATGTATTTCGTTGCATTGCACTGTGCACTGAGTGGTATTTGTATTTCGTTGTATTGTACCGTGCACTGAGTGGTATATGTATTTCGTTGTATTGCACTATGCACTAAGTTGTATTTGACTAACTGCTAAACAAAGAATCCCGTCACTTACCGGTAGACAAAACAATGACAATGACAAAATCGTATTGCTTATTTTCTAAATGTCATCTAACCTAACCCTATTTCCATTAGTATAACCATAATTCCATTAAAATTAAACCCTATCCCTAACCCTATCCCTAACCCTAACCCTATCCCTAACCCTAATCATAACTCTAATCCTTAACTAAACTTAATAACTTCTATACACAAAATTAAATAAACAATACGATTTTTGTCATTGATCTAATGTCTATCTCACTTACCATCGAATATATTTCCCAGGATTCCCGGACCCAACTCTACAGACAAAGGTTTGCCAGTCCTCAGTACTGGATCTCCCACAGTCACTCCAGCTGTGTGACGTCATCAAGGTCAAGGAACAAGCTCTTTAAACCTAATTAAAAGTTAGTGAGCGCCTAGGCTCCATAAATTGCTACAAAAATTTAAACCAATGGTAAAGTCTCAAATAGGGGATTGACTGATGGTGTGGTGTAGGACCTAGAGGATTTGAGACAGTCTATTCGTATCCCGACCCTGGTTAAACTGAAATTCAAGGGAGGATTATGATGATGATAATGATGATGATGATGATGATTATGATGATGATGATGATGATGAATAAAAAGACAGACTGAGAGGCCAGTCCTTATTTCTATTCAGCAACAGGTCGCGTCTTAATTGTGGGTTTGGATTAGCGTTTGCTGAGAATCAACAATTGAGCCATGACACAGTCGTTAAATTGATCGATTGCTTGCTTATTTCTAGATAACTATTTTTATTTTATTTTTATTTTTTTTTCAGCGTCGTACCATTGCACAGAACCTGATGTCCAGGCGTCTCTCTCTCTCTTTCTCTCTCTCTCTCTCTATCTTTCTATCTCTCTATTGTTCTGTAAGTGGCAGGTCCAAGGTATTAAGGTACACACTCATAGTTAGAGTCTGTTTTCTCGCTACATAAAGAACATTCCATAGATCAACATGTTGATCCTTTCAAAAATGATATGCCTTGTCCATACATTGCGTAACCTATTGCTTGGGAAAAATATCTACTGAGGTGGTTTCCCGTTGCCTTCCTTGTATTATGGTCTTTCCAGAGACTCCATGATAAGCCTATATAAATCGTATATATAGTAAGCTAAAGGGCCAGAGGCCTATTTTTATACGTAAAAGCTACATAGCATAAAATAGCATAAAACAATTACAGTGCAACTGTAATCAAAGATATCATCGAGCAAAAATGAGACTAATCCAAACCGGGGAGCAAAAGGATAGTCCAAAACGGTGCAAATTCCAAAGTCAAGAAAATCAGTCCAAAGATAAAGGAAATTAAAGAAAAGGAGGTACCATATACTGACGCAACAGTAGATAAACCAGGAATAGCACAACATTATGTCGCCTATTGAGTTACAGATTAGTCTAATATTAAATGACGAAGATTAACAGTTAAAAAAAGCTGGTAAAGCTAAGGTTAAAGTCAGTTTCCTCACTCGAAAGCTATGTCAGTGACGGGCGAGCCCAGGATTTGAACCCGCATGAACTGATCCGCGGTCGAGTATCTTACCGACTTCGCCACTGGCTCCAGCCAGTGACGAAGTCGTTACATGAGCTAATGAAGTTAATACATGAGCTGGTGCTAACTCTACAGTACAGTACCTATAAAACCATTCAACGAATTAAGCTCTGACATCTGATCAAAGCGGCCGAATTCAGAATCACACAAAGTATAAAAGTTGTTATGAGCTTTAATAATAATAATAGTAAAGGTTTAATGTCCGTTTCGTCATACAATGATGATGTCAGGGACGTCGTCTTTGACATATGGCTGAATGGTCGAGAAAGACTAAAAACTTCAAACAAACATAAACTCTGTTTTTACATCAGAAGCACTTCAGTGACTTAGCGAGCGCTGAATTTGAATCTTGTACCTACTGATCCGCAATCGGACACCCAATCGATCAGGCCACTAGCTCAGCCCGAGAAGGTAAAGTCTGAACCGAGTGCCATCAAGTGGAAAGTTCTGCGAATGTTAAAACTACGGAGCAACTACAGAGACTACTGAGATTTAGATTTGGGGCGGGATTTAGCGAACTCGGTTAAGCTGCGCGTCAGTTGAACGAAGTTAAGCTCCATCGCGCCGGTTAGTACCTTGTGGGCGACAACCTTGGAAGACCGAGTGGTGACAGCTTTGAAAGAAAACATCCCGAGGGTGTTGGCTATTCAAAAATCCGCGCCGGCTACGATTGATGCGCCAACAGAAGACCACGATTACAAATAAAACATGGAGAGGAATGGAGGAAATAACTAAAAGTACAAAAACAGAAACCAAGAAAGGAAACTATGTAGCACATGCGGTATGTCATATGAAACGAAAAAATAACGAAACGTAAAAAAACGAAAAAAATGAAGTAATAGAGGATACAAGTCTCCTCGTAGACTTGAATGGTGGCCATGTCCCCCTCAAGTCTAATAATCTCCCCCACTAGTTCTGAGTGTCCCACCCTGACCAACTCATACATAGCAGCGCCCGCCATCTTCTCAGCTATCACCACTGTCTCAATCAATCAATAAATCTATCGATAAATCAATCAATCAGTCAATAAATCGATCTCTTTTTTGTTCGCGTAGTTACACACACGCATGTGCTACATAGTTTCCTTTCTTAGTTTTTGTTTTTGTAGTTTTGTATCAATCAATCAATTAATTATATGCTCTACTGTTCCATCTGTTATGTTGTGATTGAGTATACTTAACAAATCGCTCTTTTCTCAGAAATCTATCAATCCATCAATAAATCAATCAAGTAAACACTTAATCAATCGAGGAACCTTATAAAGCAATTAGGCAATCGATCTTATCTATATATTGATCAATTATTGATATATCAGTCATTTTATCAATGAACGAATAAAACGAACAATCACCACAATTCTCTCATCAAGAAGTAACTTCAACTAGACGACTTGTATTAGATTAGATAGTGTTAAATGTGGCGCAACTATGTTAGTGAAAAATGTCATCTTTCAGATGCCACACTGTAATATCTAAAGATTCTAATTTACCAGTGACCTGTTACCTAATTGATTGTCGAGTTAGATGTAGAAGACGAAGAATGACGTTACTTACCGGGGCCTGATAGAGATTACACAGCAGAGATAATGACGTCATAGTGTCACGTGACTTACCGGGGCCTGATAGAGATTACACACGAGAGATAATGACGTCACAGCATCACGTGACTTACCGGGGCCTGATAGAGATTATACACTAGAGATAATGACGTCATAGCATCACGTGACTCACCTGGGCCTGACACTGCGTACACAAATCCATAAAGAGATTCCTTCTCCACCTCAACAATCAACTTCTTAGGATTCGACATTTTTGGCTGCGCTAAAATAGTGAATAAAAAATATAATGCTGGCATCGACCATATGTTGGCAAGTCAGAATATGCCGAACCTTCACAGTGCTAAAATAAGATTATAGTAGCATATAAATGTAGTTCAAAGTACTTTAAAACTTTATCTGTTATACCGTCAGTCAACTCCTTCAAATTGAAACTAGAAACTACATTGGGCGTACAGAATTCCACTGAATTTTTCATTTCTGAATGGAAGACAGTACGTATGCTAGGCAAAACTTTAGTAGCAATTGGACGGGATTGGGTGGGAAATGGTTGGGATTGGATGGGGATCGGGTGGGTTTAAGTTGGGATTGGGTAAGGATTTGGTAGGGATTGGGTGAGGATTTGGTAGGAATTAAGTAGGGATTTACTAGTGATTGGGTGGTGATTTGGTAGGGATTGGTTGGAAATTATGTGGGGATTGGGCATGGATTTAGTAGGAATTTGGTAGGAATTCGGCGGGGATTTCGTAGTGATAGGGCAGGGATTGGCTGGAGATGTGGTAGGGATTGGGAGGATTTGATAGAGATTGGGTGGAGACGAATTTAGATCAAAATCTTAAAATCAGCCAGTTGGTACTTGTGAGGCCTTGGGAAAATAAATTATAAATTGCACACATCTTACCGATAATGGCATGATTATAGTATACTACTGGCTAGATTATTTCTGAACTGATCCTTATTAATCCTTACTGAATCCTTACTGATCCTTATTAATCCTTACTGAATCACTAGATTCAAACCAACGTCAGAAGGGGTATTCAGTTGAAGATCGCCTAGGCCCCAGAAATTGTTTCAAAATTTTGTATATCCCGACCTTAGTTGAACTGGTGTTCAAGGAAATGATGATGATGTCGGTGATGATGATTATGATGGTGGTAAATTGACTCAGTAAGCCTTATTTGAGGAACTCATCTATAATTTAAAATGTTAACGGGTTGTTAACATTTTAACTCTTTTTTAACGCTTCATTGTAAACTAAATCTAAATGAATAAGTTACTAAATGATTAATTAAAGTTTTACTTGTTTATAGGCCTATAGTTACAGATATTCCAGAGATCTAATAAGATGAGATGGCAAAGCTGCCGCACTGTTAGCAACACTGTTTACACAGTGATACAAAAACATCGGTCGTAATTAACATCTTAATATCAACCAAACATCCAAACGTACTCCAACAGTCAAGCACACAGACAACCAGATCGCATGACACAAACACTTATCGAAGCAAGATCAACTACTTGGAATTCGTGTTATGTCTGTAACAACTTCTCAACAAATTCTTAGCGTCCTATCATAGATCATCATAAGCTAGGTTGAAATGATATTAAATGTCATAACATCGCAACGTAAAGCGTCATACAACTTAATCAACCTCTCACTCTCAGAAGGTATCTTCCCGACCTCCTTCAAACAAGCAGTTGTATCTCATTTGCTAAAAAAGCCTTCTCTACCAAAAGATGATCTTTCCAGTTACCGTCCTATTTCCAATCTTAACTTCATCTCTAAACATCTTGAAAAGGTAATTTATACCCGTTTCTGCACTCATCTTGATTCTTTCCCTTCTCTCTCTCATTATTAATCTGCCTATAAAAAACTCCATTCTACTGAAACCGCTCTTCTTCGTATACATAATGATCCTAGCTTGGCCATGAGTAGTAAACAGGTTTCTGCCTTGGTTCTTCTAGATCTCTCTGCTGCCTTTGATACAATTGACCATGGCATCCTAATAAATAGGCTTAAATCTTGTTGTGGCATATCTAATTCTGCTGTTTCCCTTCTCACATCATATCTCTCATGTAGCACACAATCGGTTATTATTGGTCAAAATCGCTCTTCTGAACTACCCCTCCTACGCGGTGTTCCTCATGGTTCAGTGTTAGGTCCATTGCTCTTCTCTTTATATATCACTCCTCTTAGCTACCTGCTTGCTCAGTCCTCCATAAATTTTCATTTCTATGCAGACGACACACAACTATATATTTCCTTTTCTAATCATGATTCCGATCAGAAACTGGCCCATCTCTCATCCATTCTAGACAAGGTTTATTCCTGGTTTTGTGCTAACCGTCTTGCTGTTAAAACCTCCAAAACTGAATAACTTTTAATTGGCACTCCTTTGCAAAGAAGTAAAATTTAACTCTGTTAAGTTTCAGAATCTTGCTCTTTCACCTTCTCGATCTGCCAAAAACCTTGGAGTCATGAAAACCTTGACTTTAAATTCCATATCTCTTCTGTTTGTCATACTTCTTTCTTTCAGATTCGTCAGATTAGGCAAGTACGTCCATCCCTTACTAGAAATTCAGCCACTATCCTTGCTAATTCTATCGTTCATTCAAAGCTCGACTACTGTAATTCATTATTACATGGGTTGCCTACTTCTTCTCTCAATCGTTTGCAGCACGTCCAAGATTCGCTTGCACGTGTTGTTTGTAAGTCCTCTCGACTTCAATTTCGCTCTCTTTCTCTTCTTCGCAGTCTTCACTGGCTCTCTGTTAATCAACGCATAAAATATAAAATAGCTCTATTAACTTTCAAAACTCTGCGATTTGGCAAGCCTTCTTACTTATCTGAAATTCTTCTTCCCTATCGCCCCTCACGTACACTTCGTTCCACCGATGCCAATCTTCTCTCAGTTCCAAATATTCTCACGTCATTGGGCAGACGTTCATTTTCTTACGCAGCACCCACAATCTGGAACGCTTTACCTGCTAATCTTCGCTCTTGTTCTTCTCTTTCAACATTCTCTAGCAAGCTTAAAACTTACCTTTTCCCACCATAGACATAATCAATCTACCTTGACCATTTTTTGATCACCGGACTGGCTTTCGTTTAGGACCTTACTTCTCCTCAGCACATTTCTTTCGCAGATTGGTCTGGGTGAATTGATCTGTAGTGATATTTGCTGTAGGGGACGTCCCTGACATCATCACTGGATGAGGAAGAGGACGTTAAACCTTTATTATTATTATTATTATACAAGTAGTTTTCTACATGATGGTGGGAACCTGACAAGCGGTTCGAGGAAGGAATCATTTCCAACTATTGCGCATATGCCATGGCCTGTGTGACAGGGTTAAGTTTGCAAATGTTGTGTTACAAAGCTACAATGCTTTTGTTAACTATCCCTAAGCTTAACCCTTACCATTTAGCCTAACCTTATTCCTAAAGAATTAAGACAATTTCATAAAACTTAAAAAATGAAAGTGACTGGAGCCAGAATCTAACCCAGAACCTCGAGATCTCAAGCCTAGCTCTATACCTCTAAGCCATCGAGGCTTCCGTTTGAACACAGTTGAATAAATGCTGTCAACATATCGCAATAGAAAATCCTAATCCTATATAAAAGAATTCTTAAAAAATTCTTGTGCGCATGCGCAATAGTTGGAAATGATTACTTCCTCGAACCGCCTGTCCTGAAGTGCTGCTCTACAGTGAGGCTCTTAAGTCAAGTCTCTCATCTTCACTTGTCCCACTACGCAAACTTGCTCACACCCATCAGGTTGTAGAGCGGCGTTAGGCTTTGAGCTGATCAGGTAGCTTATGGATAGGAGACCCGATTGTGGATCAGAAGATACAGAGTTCATTTCCAGTGCTCGCCCGTTACTCTATGACTTGAATTCTAGAATTTCTGTAGAGCTATAACCTAATTTAACTAACGTTAAACCAGGCTTTTCGAGGCGTTGTGTCCGGGATACTGAAGAAAGGACCAACCTTAAATTGTACGTGCCGTAAGAGGAGACTGAGCAAGAACTGAGGAAGTCAACAGGAAACCACCTCAGAAGCCATGTTATTCCCACGCTATAGGCTACATTGAGGTATAGATAAGGTATAGCCTTTTGTGTACGGATTAACTCAGTCCACTGAGTGCTCTTTATGGACCTTGAATGCAGCATGTGAGTACGAATATATACATTAGACCTGCCATTTGACATGACACTAAAAAGAAGCTAGGCCATTGATTTACCACAAAGATTCGGTCGGAAAAGGTTTCGCTTAGATTTGAACCCATGGGGTACTACTTATCAAGCGAATGTGCCATTATTTCCTTATGTCTGCCTGGAGCAAGTGGCGATGTCGGTAAGATATTCGACCGGGGATCAGTAGATGCAGGGTTTAAATCCACTGCTCTCCTCGTAACTGACATGCCATCGAGCAGGAAAATGATGGTAAACATCCATCGATGAAGACAAAATATATAATGTCTGCAATATACTAAGACGCTAAAAATATACAAATAAAAAACTATTAATATTAGTCTTTCAAGTTGCATGTAGTAATGTGTTTCTAGAAAGAAGACATAATTTAATTAGGCCCTGGCCTATTGTTCAAGATTCTCTTGAATGTAATTAAACATTCTTGTACAAAGTATTGGTATGTATTTAAAATACTACATAAAACACTTAGATTTAGAATACCTTTCATCAACTTGAAATGAGAATGGAAGAGACAAATTTTAAGGAAGAAAGGTTACAAATATATACTATAATTATACTATATATGCTACTAAAGATAACTAATATATATAATTTTTAATGGCGAATGCGTAGAAAAATGGTTATGTACCGCGAATGAGATGAATTGAGTAATCAAAAATAGATTCATATAAATATTAGAGAGAGATAAATAGATATATAAATTTATAGAATATAAATGGCACTGACTGAGTGAGAGAGAAAGAGAGAGAGAGAAAGAGAGAAATAGAGAGAGAAGTAAAGAGAGGGATACGGGGACAAAACAAATGATGAAAACGACACAAAAGATAACAGAAATATATTAAGTGAATCCATGCAGTTAGTCAACATCAAATACAAGGCAGCAGTAGTTGCACGATGAAGAGAAATAGAAGAAGAGAGAGAGATAGAGAGGGGCTTTAGCGTCATTTTCCTAAACTGCTGGCTACAAGAGCAGTGAACGTGATAGTAGGCTAATGTGCCTGACACTATAGGCTACAATAGCACAGAACCTGACAGTAGGCTAATGTGCCTGACACTGTAAGCTACGCTAGCACAGAACCTGATAGTAGGCTAATATGCCTGCCACTGTCTAACAACATAGCCAGGGGCTGTATGTTGTAGAACGATCATGCCAGCTGATCTTGTAGCAGAAGACAATTAGCATTTGACTGCTGGACAATCAGCAGTAATCGTTTCCTTCATCAAGCCTACATCTTGCGAGAAATAAATAAATAAGGTTAACCGAAAGACAAAAAGACATTCTTTGTAATATTAGAAGATACCGTAATAACGTCTTAATGCCACGAAAGCTAAAGCCAAGCTTAACGTCAGTTTTACGCTAGATAGCAAGTCAGTGACGGGGACAGCACTGGATTGGAACCCTGCACATACTGATCAGCTGTCGAACAGCAAACCAATGGCTCAGCCCATGAATGAGGTTAATTAAAAATGGATCAAACGCTTAGTATGCACACTATAAGAGGCGACTGAGCAAGAACTAAGAAAACTAAAAATGAAGCAATGACTTGTCAGACTGAAGTATTCTCATTTAATAAGTTACATTGCAAATGTATTCTTAACAATTTATAAATTAACCATTTACCAATTAACGTAATCATAAAAGTGTCACAAAAGGTGCGAAATGAGCATTCTCGCAATACAAATTGTAAATAACTATTTGTAAAATTATACTGTTATATTTTCACGAAGAATTAAATGGGTCAGTTCAACCCAATAACTAATTACTTGTGAGACAAATGTATGCATTATAAAGCAGCTTCAATAAGTTTAAGACCAATTTATGTTCGCAAAGTGCAACATCACCGACGGTTTGCGCAGGCTTAGAACCTTTGGCCTTTTGTTTGCTTTTGGATATGATAACGACATACTGGGTCAGGAAGAAGAGATTCTTGTTTAAGGCCCATTTCCTCCTTCCTCTTCATGGTTATTAGTAATCTTTACCTTTGATGGCGCATTAATTGCGGCCGGCACGGATTTAAGAATAACCTTTCACCACCCTAGATTTTTTTCCTTCAAAGCTATCAACACTCGGTCTTCCAAGTTGGTCACCCATAATGAACTAACTTAGGCAAATGTAGCTTAACTTCAGTTATTGACGCGCAACTAAACCAAATGCGCTAAATCCCGCCGTTTAAGAAACTAAATTCGATATCTAACATTTCCATTCGGCAGAGCTGCTGCCATTTGCGTAACTAGGCAGTCAAAAATTAAAATTAACAAATTGAAGTCCACCGCGCAGCAACAGCAACACAATTAGAGTGCTACTGCTATCCACGACAACACTTGTCGACAACTGAGTACTATGGAACAGAATCCAAACTGACGAGCAAAGTGTCGGGTCCAATCAACGGTGAGAATCAAGTTTTACTGTCAGTTTCCTGTCTCACAGCATATCAGCTACAGGAGGGCATGAGATTTGGTCCCTGCACTTATAGATAGGCAGTCAGACACCAGACAGATCAAACCACCGGCTAAGCCCATTACGGCCTACGCATTAAGCGACACAGGTAAAGATCTCATTCTTAATTAAGAATGGATGCTTAATTAAACGTGGATACTCCACTAAGTGCCCTAATAAATTGTATAATAATGCACACAGTAAGTGTGCATTATTTCACTTAATCTTAAGTGTGTATATTTTATTTCATGTCTATATTCAATTAGATATGTATACTCAATTAAGTGTGTATACTCCATTCAGTATATATATATATTGCACTCGTAGTGTACATGCCAATTTACAAATCAATTAACGAATAAACATTTTACAAATCAATTAGACACTACTTGTGCGAACAAATACAATCAACAGTTAATCAATCAATACATCAATCATCGCCTCATCAATCGTTCAGTTATATCGACTTAGATCTATCAAGCAATAATATCAGTCGATTCCAGAGCTAATAAAAGACGAAAAAGAATAAGTAGAAGAAGAAGGGAAAGAGGAAAAGAAGAAGCTGAGAGAAGGACGTAGATCAAGAGAGAGTGGGACCAAGAAGATGAGAGAAGGACGTAGATCAGGACAGACTGGGACAAAGAAGATGAGAGAAGGGCCTAGATCAGGACAGACTGGGACAATGAGTGCTGAGGAAGTTACGAGGCATCACGTAACCTTTCTGTCCGTCCCTACAACAACAACACATACACAAGTTAACTACCACACATACACAGGTTAACAACCACACATACACAAGTTAGCAGTCACAGATACACAAGCTAACAATCACACATACACAAGCTAACAATCACACATACACGAGCTAACAATTACACATACACAAGTCAACAATCACACATACACAAGCTAACAATCACAAATACACAAGTTAACAATCACACATACACAAGTTAACAACCACACATACACACGTTAACAGTTACACATACACAAGCTGACAATAACAAATACACAAGTTAACAATCACACATACACAAGCTAACAATCACACATACACAAGTTAACAATCACACATTCACATGCTAAAAAAACACATACGCAAGCTGTCAATCACACAAACACAAGCTAACAATGGCACAAACACAAGTTAACTAACACACAAACACAAGCTAACAATGGCACAAACACAAGTTAACTAACACACAAACACAAGCTAACAATGGCACAAACACAAGTTAACTAACACACAAACACAAGCTAACAAAATTTAATATTACAAACGATAGCAAATCATACGAAAAATAGAGTCCTATTTATGCAGTCTAACTCAGAGGGTGATCCTATCACATGAAATGGTGTAAAGGTAGTTTTCATTTGTCTTCTTCGTCTGTAGCGGAATTATGAGGAATACATATTAATACATATTAATCAGTACATATATACAATACATATTAATCAGTACATATATACAATACATATTAATCAGTACATATATACAATACATATTAATCAGTACATATATACAATACATATTAATCAGTACATATATACAATACATATTAATCAGTACATATATACAATACATATTAATCAGTACATATATACAATACATATTAATCAGCGATCAGATGAATATTATCAAACGTAATAACAGAAAAGATTATAACAAATAACATAAAATACCATTTTAATTATCAAATCTACTTGAAATTAATTGCTATTTAACGCAAGAATATATACACTTCTTTTAATGATAAAATGGATACCGTGCAGCTTACATTAATCTACATGACAGCAATAAACACATGTTAAACATCATCTCAGCTCCTTCAATAAATTAGTTTCATGATAAGTGTTGCTGTGCTAGTAAGCTTTACTTAAAGCAATCAAGAATACCTTTGTCTGACATTGTTATACAAAAGGTATTGATACACTAACGCCTATGTCTCTAGGTACTCTAGACAAAGTACTGATATACTAAAACCTCTGTCTCTAAGTACTCTAGACAAAGTACTGATGCCTTAGAGTACTTAGAGCCTGTGTCTCTAAGTACTCTACACCAAGCACTGACATACTAGAGCCTGTGTCTCTAAGTACTCTACACAAAGTACTGATATACAAACGCCTGTGTCTCTAAGTACTCTAGACAACGTACTGATACGATAACGCCTGTGTCTCTAAGTACTCTAGACAAAGTACTGATGTACTAGAGCCTGTGTCTCTAAGTACTCTACACAAAGTACTGATGTACTTACGCCTGTGTCTCTAGGTACTCTAGCACGTGATTGGCTGTTTCTGCTGGTATCTCGCCGTCGTTCTTCACTAGGAACAGATAGAGATCCTTGAAGAGTGGCAACGGTAGTCGAGCAGCTCCGCCATCTGGGTCAGCAGTCAATATCTCACAGAGCAGCTTCATAGTGCTCGGCAGGTCCTACAACAATGAAAAGTAAAGCTGAGGTTAACGGCAGTTTCCTCACTCGAAAGCGATGTCAGTGACATGCGAGCCCAGGATTTGAATCACGCACATACTGATAAGCGGTCGAATATCTTACCGACGTCGCCACTAGCTCCAGCCAATACATACAATGCAATGCAATTCAGTACAACACAATACAGTGCAATACAATAAAAATGTACAATAGTATTTAATGATATGTTATATTCTGTTATACTATGCAGTATTGTAACGTATCGCAATATATTTTATGTACTTTGCTTCATAGTCCAGTAATCTAGACAATGAAGCCAAGTACATAAAATAAATTACAATACGTTACAATACTGCATAGTATAACATAATATAACGTAGAATTAAATACACTGAAATATAAGTTTATATCATATAATACAAGAAGTAATATTTATTGTACACTATATGGTAATGTCAGTTGAATGAAATTTGTACATCCATGAATCATGTCATATTTGATTTTTGTAGAAAACAAAATCATTTAGAAAATAAGCATTGGTTGTCACGTGTCCGAGAGGTCAGGCAAATGACAGTAAGATATAATACAGTAGAGTTAATATCATACCCTTAACAATCAGTGACTTACAGTAGAGTTATATCACACACCCTTATCAATCAGTGACTTACAGGAGAGATAATATCACACACCCTGATTAATCAGTAACTTACAGTAGAAATAATATAACACACCCTTATCAATCAGTGACTTACAGTAGAGTTAATATCACACACCCTTATTAGTCAGTAACTTATAGTAGAGATAACATCACACACCCTTATCAATCAGTAAAAATTAGTAACTTACAACAGAGACACTATCACACGCCCTTATCAATCAGTAACTTACAAAAAAGATAATATCAGACACCCTTATCAATCAGTAACTTACAACAAAGACAGTATCACACACCCTGACTAATCAGTGACTCACCGCAGAGAGACTTGAACAAGCCACGGCGAGGAAGTAGACCCACTTGACTTCATCTATGAAGTCTCCGATACGAACAAGTTCATCAAAGCCTTCCTTGGGCAGACATATTGCCATCCATTTCTCTTCTATCAGCTGCAGTGATACAGTCCTCTTAGGTCCCAGCTGAACACATGATAGAGTGAAAGAGAAATAAGAGTAAGTCGCACAAACAGGTTGTCAATGATCTTAGGTTAAATTGAAATAAATTAAAACAGTATATAAATGACTAAAGTTAAAAAAATTGCAATACGGTTAAGAGATCAGTGGTATTGAAATGTTTCAAATAACTAATATAATGCACAATTAGTTGATCTAGTTGGGCACCAAATTACTTCAATCTCAATTCAGAGCCCTATAACATGCATTTAAAATATAGGAGCTGAACCTATATCTATGAATATAATCAATGAGATAAATTGCCTAACGTCCCTGACATCGCCTAAATGGCGAGGAATCGGATGTTAAATTGTTATTGAATAGTAATCGATAAATCAATGAGGATTCAATATCAGGTTCCTCGCTCAAAGGAGACGTCAGGGTCATCGAGGCAGTTACATCTGAAAGTCTCATATCTGCGACAACAATATGCGACAGTCTCCGCTGAGATTTCACCACGAAGCCTCCTGCTTATAGAGAAAGTACTCTGATAGTGGACCCAGCTGAGACAAATGACTTAATAAAATACCTTCCGCGGAGCCTGTGGCATGCTCGGTAAGGTTTCCGCCTGCAAATCAGTATGAGCAGGGTTCAAACCTTTGGCTCGTCCACCCTAGACTTTCTTTCAAGAGATTTAATTGATGATAGCAAAAACTTACTGCAACTCTCTCTCTCTCTCTCTCTCTCTCTCTCTCTCTCTCTCTCTCTAGTGATCTGCCAAACTGCAGGTCCATGATACATATTCCTATTCACCAGTCTGCGTGAAAATAGATTGGAGAGGATGCGACCTCACTTTACTTCAACTGGCCTTACGAATATTATGAATGTTATAAATAATTTAAAGATCCATTCATATATGGACATGAAGAGAAAGACGGTAGATAGAGATGAGTGGAGGCGTTATATACCGTGGACCTGCCAGTAGGCAATGCACTAAGAGAGAGAGAGAGAGCCTTCCGAAAACATTACACAGTGCACAGAAGGCGTTTCTTTGCTAAATGTACAGAGTGAAGAGTTGCGCAGACCTGCCTGTTGAGGACGCGCAGCAGTTCTTTAGAGAGACCCGTGTCGTCTTTCTGTGTGGCTGTGACCTTGTCCAGTCTCTCCTTCACAGGAGGCACCTCACCCTTAGCCAGAGCGTGGAAGTATCTGTCGTCATCAATCAATCAACTAAATACCGTACGTATCAAATACCTCTCTTCAGTGCACTGCCAAGAGGCAGGTTCAAGGTACATATTCATACCCAAAGTCTGCTTTCTTGCTTCATATGAGCGTTCCTTAGATCAACAAGTTAATCCCTTCACAACAACAACAACAATACGATTAGAGTGCTACTGTTGTCCATGACAACATTGAGCACTGTGAAACCAAATCAAAGCCGATGAGCAGAGTGAGGGGTCCAAAAACGGTGCGAGCCAAAATCCGGGTGGTCAGTCCAAGGAAGGGTACTAGCGGAATGGAGGTTTACGTGTTGGTCCCAGTTAATGGACGTTTGGTGGATATGAAAAGTCAAAGAGAGAAGATTTCAATAGCCTATGAAACTGTTCATAGAGTAGGAAAGGCTGATCAGGAATAGATGAGGGGGTGCGCAGAGTGGAAGGAAGAGAATTCCAGATCTGCGGGGCAGCATGCTGGAAGGAGCGCCTAGACAGCTTGCTACGTGAAGGGAGGCTTGGTCTCTCAAGAGTAACTAACTTAGAGGACCTGGTGGGCCTGGAGGTAGGTTGTCCCACTTGTAGTAAGTGGGACATGTAACTATTACCAGGAGCGGTAATAGACTTATAAGTTAGAGAAACTGTCTTGTATAAAATGCGTTCTCTAACTTTGAGCCAGTGTAAGGACTTGAGCATTGGAGTAACATGAGAATATTTGGAGCTATGAAAGACTGCACGTGCAAGGGAATTCTGGATGAACTGCAACCTATCAATTTCGCAACTGAGAAGATTTAGAAATAGGGAATTGCAGTAATCCAGTTTGGATTGCACGAGAGCAGCGCCAATTCTAGTGGCAGCCTCGAGAGAAAGAAATGGTCTTATTCGACGAAGATTGCGAATATGAAAGAAACGTGCCTGTGATGTTTTAGTGATATGTTCGTGGAATGTGATGTGTTGGTCAAGGACAACACCAAGATTCTTCACAGAAGAAACTGATGTGACTGAAACATCGGAAGAGAGAGCCAGGGACACCTCGTTCAGCTTTGAAAGTTGCTGAGGTGTTCCAAGTAGCACGAACTCAGTCCTGGATGGATTGAGTGCCACGAAATTGGCAAACATCCAGGAAGATATCTGCTGAAAGGATTGCTGTATCCTTTGCATCAGGATAGGAGTGGGGAGTGAAGCATGTGTACAGCTGAGTGTCATCAGCGAAAAGTTGATGGTCTAATGAATGTGAAGAGATCAAGGAGCTTAGTGGAGTAGTGTATAAATTAAAGAGGATAGGACCAAGTACAGAGCCCTGAGGCACACCGTACTTGAGGATGGAAGGCGGAGAGGAATACTCTTGAACTTTGACGCTAAGAGTACGGTCGATGAGATATGAAGTAAACCAAGTCTAACCAACACAAAGTCTATATCTTATCCATAACTTTCGTAGCCTGTAGCTTGGGACAATATGGCTTTTGAGGTGGTTTCCCATTGCCTTCCTCAGTTTACATTATTATCAGCACAATACTCAACAATTAACAATAGATATGAAATGCCATCAATACCAAAAATACAACTATCTTTTGAAGTAAATATTATAAAATGACTTCAGAACAAAATCTTTCTCTCCCTCAGGGTATAGCCTAATGGCAGGTCCATGGCAACTCCCACATTTCTATCTTCCACTTTTCATATCAACAAACAAATAAATTATATCATCAGAAATCCAAAATCTCAGTCTTCCTCTAACTTTCTTCCTTCCCCTCCATTCTTCGTTCAATTACATCTTTTAATAACCATCCCTTCTTAGAACATGAATATCTCTTCTACTTCTCAGTATCATATTTATCGATATTTATCGAATCTCTACAAATTCAATTTAGTACTCCTTTGTAATTTGGTCAGTCAGTCTGATCTTCTCCATTCTTCTCCATAGCTACATTTCAAATTATTCCAATTTCTGAAAATCCTCCTTCTTAACTTCCAAGTTTCACTGCCGTTCATATTTCTTCCCACCGTAGACATACTCTATCTATCCTGCTCAGTTTTTGACCACCTTACTCAAGATCTCAAAAGATTTCACATTTCTCAGCAGGCTTTAATTTTAGGACCTACTTACTTCTCAGTACATTTCTTTTGCAGATTGATCTGGGTGAATTGATCTGTAGTGATGAGTGCTGTAGGAACGTCCCTTACGTCATCCTTGGATGAGGAAACTGACGTTAAATCTCTATTAAACTTGGATTCAAGGGAAGATGATGATGATTATAATTATTATTATTACTACTATTACTATTATTATGATTATTATTATGGACACCTTCATCTTCTTAACCCTCGCCTGAACTATAACCCTAATATTTAGGAATACCTAATTATTAATATACTTAGGAATAATTTCCTAATACTTTCAAAAGCTTAAATTATACAGTTATCATCATCATCATCATATACCTTTAAATCCCAGTTTAATTAGGGTCGGGATACGAATAAACTTGATCCATTCCTTTAAGCTTTTGTAGCAAATTTCTGGAGCCTAGGCGCTCACCAACCGAATGCCCTTTCTGATGTTGGTTTGGATCAAGTTTTTGTCGCCTTCTACGATGCGTGCATATTTACACGTGTTTAATTCTTCAAGCACCCCGGACACAACACGGGAAAAATTCTACAGTTATCATGGAAATATAAAATTATTTACTGACTTCTGTTGTTCTATGTTCATACGCTTACAGGTGGTCAATGGAAAGTACAAATAAAAAGCTAAAAACTAAGGTTAACGTCAGTTTCCTCACTCAAAAGCGATGTCAGTAATGGGCTAGCCCAGGATTTGAACCCCGCACATACTGATCTGCGGTCGAGTATCTTACCGACGTCGCCACTGGCTCCAGCTAAATAAAATCATCGATGTTGTCAGTACTCACGCGGATGACCAAGCTAGAACATCCTTGGGCTGAGTTCTGATCGCTGACTTAGTGAACTGCTTGAGTATGTCGGGTAGCTCAGGAGGAATGTGAATCTGCTGAGAGCAATAGTAAGGATCTTCTGCCTCGGGCATCCTCGACATCTAGTCAGTTACTAACCTATATCAAATAGAAGATCTGAAGAAATATAATAAAAAGAAGAACATTTAAAATAATGGAAATAATTTTAAAATCCTGAAAGCTATAATTAGGAATTTGATTCCATCGGAAATCATATACCACTAGCAACAACAAAGTTTAAGATAAAAACTAGCAGCCAGACTAGATAAAATATAGCTGCTACGACTGAGATAAAAGATAGCGGCTAAAAGAAGGCTGACTATATTAGTGTAAGAGCCCGTGCAGAGATTTAGTTAATAGTAATCAAACTAGCATTAAGATTAAATAAAATGTATCTGTCAAAATTAAAATTTTCAACATAAATATTACACATCGACATTGATGCATCACATTTTGATTAAGAGCACTATGTACATTTACAAAAATCTCGTTTTGTCCCTCAAACTTAGCTTCTCTGTCAATTTTTTTATAAGCAATTTTAACACAATTGGTTTTTAATATTTAAAATGTTTCTAACACTAAAACACATTAACAATTCCATCTCGACATTATCCCAACTATGCCTTAACTTCAATCTAGAAATCTACCATAATATTATACTGAATATTTATAAATATTTCAGTGGCTAAAAACTATTAAAATAAATAAACACACTATATAGATAAATGATCATCTGTGATGATTTCTAGCGCTTTCAATACCACATGTTTAACCATTAGGCAGTTTAGTCAGTTATCCAAGATACTAGTCCTGTGAATGTCCAAGCTTTTACTCTCTGATCGGCTCTATCATGAATTGCTCCCAGAACCTTGGAAACAGCCATTTAAAATTTCATGACGCAACCTACCACACTTACACACTGAGCCATTAAGAATTTCTTAATAAATTAATGTTTTAATGTAGCATCAAGAGTTAAAGTTTTTATTGTATAATAAAAACAGAAATTGCCACAAAATTTTCTAAAACGAATGGAAAGGATTTTGATATGATATTGTATGGGACAAAGAGGAGTGGAGAAGGTCCATTCGTATCCCGACCCTTTAGGACTGGAATTAAAAGGCACTTGATGCTGAATTTTTAATAACAACAATTACAGTACTACTTTCGTCCATGACAGAATTTAGCATTATTGAGAAAAATCCAAGCCGATAATCAAAAAGAAGGTAACAAAATCAGTGTATAATCCAAAATCCAGAAAATGAGTCCAAAGATAAAGGGAATCAAAAAAGAGGTTTAAAGTTGTGCTGGTCAGCAATACCTCTTTACAACTCATGAAAACTGAATTGAAAAGAGAGGTGAAAAAGGTAAGTCTTCTACTGTCTATGGAACTGCTCATACGGATGCATGTGCGATCGAAACACTAAAGACCGTTCAATAAATTCTATAAAATATAATTAAATGCTATACATTCTAAATAAAAATACTCTCAAACTCTGCTTTTAACATAAATCTCCAAAACAACAATAACAATATTGCTATAGCAACAGCCTACTGGTTCATTAGTTGTGCTACCATTTAAGTTTAAAAATTTACAAAGATATTATAGTGACATGATAATCCATGATGATCTCAAATATTTTTGGATGTTTAAGCTGTTAAACAGTGTATAGCTAACTACCAACATATTTAGTATATGTACCAATTCCCTGGTACTGTTGGATAGCCAAGATTGACTCTCAGCCAGTCTCTAATCAGCGTAGTCAGAAATCTAGTCGAAAGGCAGATATCTTCTTTGAAACATAACTGTAAAACTTCACAGGCTTGCTTTTCCCATTTCTGTGATCATCGTCTAAATGCATTTAAATACATAGCTCTTTTCAGAATAGTGCTGAACGCTATCACTTCAAATATGAATGTTTTGACTCGTGTGCCTTCAGTTTATACATTTGTAGGCCTACTTGCCTCAAGGACTCTTCACGTATCTTCTCTACTTACGTTTAATATAGGTTTTTGCGAGTCTGGCAGTGATGTAGCACGCTGAGGTGGGAGGCATGATGTAAAAAGCTGGAAAAGCTAATATTAACGTTAGTGCCCTTACTCTAAAGGGATATGTCAGTGACGGGCGAAACCAGGATTTAACTGCTTGCTTTAGGTATTTTAGGGTGTATAGATGTCACAATAGGCTACGAATAAAGTAGAAATATCAACTTTTCATTCAAATAGCCGTTTACTTCGATTTTATGTAAATGTAGCTGTATAATGTCATTTCCTAGCTCTCTCTCTCTCTCTCTCTCTCTATATATATATATATATATATATATATATATATATATATACACACACACACACACACATATATATATATATATATATATATATATATATATATATATATATATATATACTGTGTTAGTGAAGTATATATGTGCATTCTTGTTAGTTAGGCTATTTGTATTAGAATGTCTCAACAATAGCGTAGGGGTAACGTCATGAAGTTTTAAAATGACAGATCCTGACTTGAATTTAAATATCGTAGGTTCGATTCCCGGTCAACAACAACAAAATTAAAGTATTGAGCACAATGGTCGCGCTGATCTGAGAGTAAAATCTGAGTGTAAAATCTCGGACATTCACTGGACTGGTTAACAACATGGTCTAATTTGCCTAATGGTTTAAACATATGATATTAAAAAGTGATAGATATCAACATAGTTGATCATTTCACTATTATGCGGGTTTTATTTTTTTAGAGTTTTGAATTGAGTTTCAAACAAACTTGTAATTTGCTGTAATTTCTGACTCAAAACTATTATGTTGTGTTATTTGAACCCCACACGTACTGATCCGCGGTCGAATATCCTACCGAGTCATGCAGCATGTAATTAAGTCAAATTCGAAGTGCAAATGCACACTGCGTCAGTATAATTATTTCAATGAGCATTCTTTACGATAATTTACAATAATTGTCTCACAGCCCTTAGGCACCTACTGGAGTATTAATGAGCAATACTCATACTTAACTACTTTACAATATAATAACATGATTTTTGGAATCAGTTTCTCATAGCCTCTCATGCTTTACTACAACATCTCAGCAGAACTCTCATGCTGATGACATGTTCTTGCACTGTTTGGCTTGCACCGTTTTTGGACCCCACACTCTGCTCATCGGATTCGATTTGGTACCATAGTGCTCAATTTTGTCATGGACGACAGTGTTGAGACTAATTCTGTAGTTGTTCAAATCTTCTTCATCGTGAGACAGGTCCATTATTGTCTTGACCGTGAGTTGTGGGCATTCACTCCGGCTCTCAGTGAACAACTGTCACTGCTGTGTTGCCAGATGGGCGAGTTTCACGCACATTTAAACTGTATTGGGATTCTATAAACTGTATAGGATGTAATTAATTAACACGAGACGAAGATAATCATTTAATATAAAGTTTTTACAGGCACTTCTTCTTCTTCATGCATGAATGTACTGCCAAGTGGCAGGTTCAAAGTACATATTCATACTCAAAGTCTGTTTTATCGCTCCAGAAGAGCACTCCATAGATAAACAAGTTAATCCCGTCAAAAAGTCAATGCCTTATCGATACCTTATTTAGCCTATAGCTTGGAAAAAGTATGGCTTGTAAGGTGGTTTCCCGTTGCCTTCCTCAGTTAGATGGATTACTTACCATTTAATCCTGGGGGAAACTATTTCATGGTGAGGTGGGTCCCCTCTTGCCATCCTCAGCTTTTGCCTTTAGTCGCCTCTTACGTACACGCGGAAGATTGTTTGCGGTTGCCCTATTCTGCAGTGGTCCAACCACACCCGAGCACAACACGGGGAAGCACCATAGTAAACACTATAATAGCGTTAAAGAGGTATTTTTACTGATGATCAACGTGAGAAAGCTTTTCTTTGGCAGCGATTATCTATAACTCTTCAGCGATTCAATTCAGTTTGTTTCAGTGGCACTTTGGCTAATGCGGCTTCACAGAATGTAGAGGATTTAACTGCTTCATATTTTAAAATGTTTAATTAAATTAAGTCTCTTTTACCTCATTTTTAGCCCAGGGCCCAATTCAGCCCAAGGCATAAAAATTATAATAATAAATAATGCTAATAAAACTAAACAATAATTACAGTAATAAATATAATTACAATAATAAATATGATTACAATAATAATGGGAAAAGTCTCAGGGGATTGACTGATGATATGATGTAGGACAGAGAGAATTTGAGACAGTCTACTCGTATCCCGACCCTAGTTAAACTGGGATTCAAGGGAAGATGATGATGATGACTAATAATACTAAAAGTTTAACGTCTGTCTTTTCATCAAGAAGTCCCCGCAGCACATATCACTACAAATCAATTCATCCAGACAAATCTGCGAATGACTTACATTGAAGAGAAAGGGAAGTAATAAATAAACACATTCGGCACGTGGACGTCTACAAATGAACAACACAGTGAGTAGTAAATCACTTCATCAGTTTGTTTATTAAAGCAGCAGCGGTTGAATTAAGCTGTTATTACCTAGAAAATCTAAATCCCAGTCGGATTAACGTTAGACATTATGCTCAACTAGAAATCGTAAGACAGTTATTATAATAAACAAGATTTACGAGAAATCAGTCAGTGAACTGAGTACATGATGATAATATAGTACCATATAGCAAAAACAACAGCAAGCACAACAACAACAACAACGACGATAACAATAGTGGATCGCGCAGAATGACTGTCATACTCATAATGTAAATATCGGCTCCATTGCTGGGGTAGTCATTTTAGATGCACGCCCACATAACGATATGATTGGTCCGTCTTATTCGCCGATATCAATCAATCAATCAATCAATCAATAAGAATTTAACGCCCGGTTCATCGAAATAAGGCAATGTCAGGGACGCCTATAGCGGACTCTACACAAACAGGCACCGAAGCACCACACGATGACGATATTATTCATGTGTAAAACAAGCACCAGCCTATGAGTCATTCATGTGTAAAGCAAGCACCAGCCTATGAGTCATTCATGTGTAAAACAAGCACCAGCCTATGAGTCATTCATGTGTAAAGCAAGCACCAGCCTATGAGTCATTCATGTGTAAAACAAGCACCAGCCTATGAGTCATTCATGTGTAAAGCAAGCACCAGCCTATGAGTCATTCATGTGTAAAACAAGCACCAGCCTATGAGTCATTCATGTGTAAAGCAAGCACCAGCCTATGAGTCATTCATGTGTAAAGCAAGCACCAGCCTATGAGACATTCATGTGTAAAGCAAGCACCAGCCTATGGGTCATTCATGTGTAAAGCAAGCACCAGCCTATGGGTCATTCATGTGTAAAGCAAGCACCAGCCTATGAGATCAGAAATTAATTAGCTGGAAGACTACAGTGCAGCTGTTTAATAACTGAAGAGCAGCTGTTTAAACGTCAATCAACTGAAGTGCAGCTGCTTTAATGCTTGAAATGACAAAGCAATTATTTTAATACTTCTATTACCTTTTATTTAATTACCCTCTATTGAACCAACAAACAAATAACACTTGATCCTGACTTGCTTGAGACAGTGCTATCAATGATATTCGATATGAAAATTACAGTTATACTGAAGATACGACAGTGGATACGCTAAACTCATCAAAGTAACCTATATAGCGCGACCTATGTATAGAGACCTATATACAGTGACATGTATACAGTGGCCTATATTATAGTCAGTTACCTGTTTAGAGTGTCCTATATAAGTTACTTGTATAGTGTGACAAATATAGAATGACATAGAGTGCCCTATATAGAGAGACCTATATAGAGAGACCTATATAGAGTGACCTATTGACCTATATAGAGAGACTTTAATTGAGTGCCCTATATCAAGTGACCTATATAGAGTGACTTATATAGAGAGACCTATATAGAGTGACTTGTATTTAGCGTCCTATTTAGAGAGTTTACTAATGACTCTAATCAGCGCAGCGTTCTCTTCTTTCAGTTTCTGATTATCAGCATTAAGATCTTCTCGCGATACCGCTGAGTCCTGAGAAACAACAACATCATCATACAACAACAACATCAGATAGCGACAACAACAACATCATCATACAACAACAACATCAGATAGTGACAACAACAACAACGGGAAAAAACATCATCAGGCAACAACAACGGCTTTATTTTTACATGAAACCTTTGTTTATCAGCATTAAACTCTTTCTGACATAACATTAGCAATGATCCGCTAGATAAAGAATTCTGCAGTATAAGATCTGTGCTAGATAAAGAATTCTGCAGTATAAGATCTGTGCTAGATAAAGAATTCTGCAGTATAAGATCTGTGCTAGATAAAGAATTCTGCAGTATAAGATCTGTGCTAGATAAAGAATTCTGCAGTATAAGATCTGTGCTAGATAAAGAATTCTGCAGTATAAGATCTGTGCTAGATAAAGAATTCTGCAGTATAAGATCTGTGCTAGATAAAGAATTCTGCAGTATAAGATCTGTGCTAGATAAAGAATTCTGCAGTATAAGATCTGTGCTAGATAAAGAATTCTGCAGTATAAGATCTGTGCTAGATAAAGAATTCTGCAGTATAAGATCTGTGCTAGA
>CAJHZI010000532.1:455000-795000 GCA_905160935.1 Enchytraeus crypticus | reverse complement strand
TGTGGCTGTATGTGACCTGAAAGTATTCGTTTATATTTGTATGGAGTCTATGGACATATTTTAGAACTTTAGATCAAGTCTAGTTGTAATAAAATTGTTTAGTTTTATGGAATGAAGGCATGGTAATATATATGCAAGCCTACGTGTATGCTACTAACGTTTTTTTATACGTTTTTTGTTTTTTGGGAAAAAACGTGTTTTTTAATTTTGGTAAGAACGTTTTTATCATCTATGAGACATACATATGTATATATACGAATACAAACACCCACATACAGCACATACATGTATATTATATAAATGTATAGGTATATATATATATATATATATATATATATATATATATATATATATATATATATACATGCATATATATATATATATAAACATTATATATATACATATATATATATATACTGAATACTATATATATATATATATATATATATATATATATATATATATACATGTATATATAGTTATATATATATATATATATATCTTAGTGCACTGCCTACTCGCAGGTCCTTGGTACAGAACACCTCCACTCTTCTCTGTCTTAAGCTTTCTTCTTCATGTCATCATATGAGTGGATGTTATTTATATATATATATATATATATATATATATATATATATATATATATATATATATATATAATATATATATACATACATATATATGTATATATATATATATATATATATACATATATATACATATATATGTATGTATATATATATATATATATATATATATATATATATATTACCTATTACCTATAACTCATTACCTATTTATCTTCGCTCTTGTTGTTCAACTTTCTCTAGCAAGCTTAAGACTACCGTTTACCACCATATATTTAATCGATCTACCATGCCCATTTTTGATCACCGGACTGGCTTTTGTTTAGGACCTTCCTTCTCCTCAGCACATTTCTTTAGCAGATTGGTCTGGGTGAATTGATCTGTAGAGATGTGTGCTGTGGGGACGTCCCTTACATCATCCTTGGATAAGGAAACGGACGTTAAACCTCTATTATTATTAGTATTATTATATATACACACATGTATATATATATATATATATATGTATATATATATTATATAATTATTATAAGGTATATATATATGTATATATATATATATATATATATATATATATATATATATATATATATATATATATATTATGACAGGTACATGGTTGATGACAGGAACATGGTTGATGATAGGAACATGGCTGATGACTGGAACATGGTTGATGACTGGAACATGGTTGATGACTGGAACATGGTTGACGACAGGAACATGGTTGATGACTGAAACATGGTTGATGACTGGAACATGGTTGATGATAGGAACATGGCTGATGACTGGAACATGGTTGATGACTGAAACATGGTTGATGACTGGAACATGGTTGATGACTGGAACATGGTTGATGATAGGAACATGGTTGATGACTGGAACATGGTTGATGACTGGACCATGGTTGATGATAGGAACATGATTGATGAAAACAAAATGGTTGATGACAGCAACATGGTTGATGACAGGAACATGGTTGATGATAGGAACATGGTTGATGACTGGAACATGGTTGATGACTGGAACATGGTTGATGACTGGAACATGGTTGATGACTGGAACATGGTTGATGACAGGAACATGGTTGATGATAGGAACATGGTTGATGACTGGAACATGGTTTATGACTGGAACATGGTAGATGACTGGAACATGATTGACGACAACAACATGGTTGACGAAACATGGATGATGAAACATGGTTGATTTGCTGTAGCTGCGTGTTACCTTGAGTCGTCCCTGCATATCACCCTCGAGCGGTTTACCAGTCATTAAATATTTGTTGTCTTATCAAAAACGGTATAAATGTAAGCCACAAAAAGGGAATTGTTTAGCAATTGAATGTCAAATCCAAAGCAAACTGTATATATACTATGCATTTATATTACTAAATTCTAACATTCTATCTATATCAACTTTTTCAAGGATTTCTTTATCGGTAATCTTAGCGTCTAGCGTGCCTTTTCTATTTTTCTCCATATCCACATGTCAAACACTGCTAGTTTCTTGATGTCCTCCTTCCTGGATATGAAACGTGGACCTTATCCATGTTTCATGATATCTACATGTACATGTATTAGAGTGGTCTATACCAACGTTTTCATATCTTTGTGTTTTAGATACTGTGACCAAAATTTGTACTAACTAGAGATGGGAATTTTATGAATTTCCAGAGTTCGGTTCCAGAGTTCGGTTCGGCTCGTTGAAAATGAAAGTTCGGTTCGGGTTAGGTTAGGAGTTGAAAACTTGAGCGTTCGGTTCGGTTTGTTGAAAATGAAAGTTCGGTTCGGTTCGGGTTCGGCTTCCTTTCCACCTTACAAGAGTTCCATTCGAGTTCGAAATGGTTTGATTTGGATACTGGTGCAATTGTTTAACATTAATTATAATAGTCATGGTTATGATAAACATGTTTAAAATGGTTTTTGATTTTTTTTCACCTGGGTAAAAATATGAGAAAGAAAAAAGAAGAGAAGGGGTATTTATTCCTGTTCCTTTCTTAAAATATTATAAGTTGACCAAGAAATGCTCATAAAATAGATATTTAGCTTTATTGCTGTATCTGAAATATCCTCTTTGATTATAGCCAGCTAAGAGAAATCTTCATCAATTTAAAAATAAATTTTGTCACTTGGCCTATACATTAGAAACGTTTGAGTGGAAATGTCTAGGCTAAAATTTTATTCAATATTTCAGAGACAAAGTGCAATTTATTAACATAAAAATATCAAATGACCATTTGGTAAATAAGTGTACTTCAACAGAAAAATGATCATAATATATACCGTTTGCTATCAACTGAACCAGTAATAAACTTCATAATTTACCTTAGGGTTTCAAATTTGAAACTCTCAGGTCATTTATGAAGTTACACAAATAGTTATAAAAATTAATGCATTTCTAAGGTGCAAAATTATTTACTCCAGATAGCCTTAACACATATATAATGTCATATATAAATATTTGTAAATCTGGCTGCAAAGATATTACGATGGCCCACTAAAGTTAGAAAAATTTCATAACTTGAATTTTATAAGAACAGATCCACCTACATGTAGATTGAGTCAAGCATTTTCAAATTTTTATAGTATACTCTCATCACTTTTGTCTCTTTGATGTTAATCTTCATTCCATATTTCAATGCCGTATCATTCAGACTATCCATTATCTTCAGTAGAACAGTCTCGCTTCCCGCTACCATTGCTCAGTAATGCTACCGTTCCTTTGTATCTCTATCTGTTATTTTCACATTTGTGTTGGAACCAGCCTTACCTGAATATGTGCTGTTAGATACACTACGACATGTACATGCAAAAACTAATATATAGTTGTATTGTTCTTAATATCTGTATACTGTCAAACATTCTCCATAATATCTTAGTGCACACTTTGAAAAATAGCTGAAAGAAAAGTGTTTTTTTCTCCCGAGGCTGGCGACGGAGAAAGGAACTCAAGAGTTCGGTTGGGTTCGGTTTGGACAAAGTCAGGGTTCGGGTTCGGTTCGGGTTCGGCCAGAGTCTGGGTTAGTGTTCGATTCGGTTCGGTTAAAATTCCAGATTTTAGGGTTCGGTTCAGATTCGGTTCGCTTCCCATCTCTAGCACTATTGTGTCCAGTTGACTTGTCTCGAACACACAAAAAGAATCAGGGCTTTATATGGTAATGCATTCAAAATTATTCCAGGATGCTTACTTTTTGGACTAATGAAAATTTGTTAAGCGCTTTTGGTTTTGTTTTAGATCAACAAGGCAATGTCCAAAACACAATCGGATGTCTTTCTGCATTTAGCGGAAATCCCAAAGTAAATTTGTGAATATGTTCTCCGAATAAGCCACCCTGACATCGCTTAATTTATTCAAAGCCGAGAGTTACCGAGCGGAGTTCTAGAATTCTCAATTTTTAAAGACACATTGACCAAAAATAATTAGTACAATTATGACTGGTTGGTTTGTTTTGAGCCGGCAAACGAATCGGTGCTTTACTTATTAAATTTTTCGAAATTATTGTGAAGGCTTCATAATGTTTGGACTACTGATAACTATATAATTCATCTGCTCTTGAATTTTATTTTAGATCATGGCGATGTCAACAACACAACTGTTTGCGTTACTAATAACTATAGACACAGTGAAGATCTGCAGTGGAAGAGTAGAGCTGAGTGATTTCTATCCATACGGGCGGAATCAGGGAGACAGCACTCTACTGAGAGTGGATGACGATTTCAGCAGCATTGACATTAACTTTGCATTTCCTTTCTTCGGAAGAGCTTATACACAGGTTCACATTAGCACAAATGGCGTTATAAACTTTGGGAGTGGAACCAGTGACTACGTACCCGACAGATTTCCTCTGAATGACTTCAGATGTATTGCTGTCTACTGGGCGGATAGTAATCCTGGAAAAGGAGGAGATATATTTTATCGTGAAACTACCAATCCGGCAATCCTTCAGCGCATATCCAACGATATAACTTCAAGATTCGTTAGTTATCGCTCATTCAGAAGTTCCTGGGCTCTTATCTCTACCTACAATAGGGTGGCTCAGTTCGGTTGCAGTCCTAACAATATATCAGATCCTTGGGAATGCCAAAAATCCTGCACCGACACCCTGACATACCAATCTATTCTGACCAGTGACGGCTTTAATTCATTCGCGATATTCCTCTTCAACGAGCTCGACTTTACAAGCGGCACGGCTAATTGCTCAGCCCACGCGCAGATTGGCTTCAACGCGGGTGACGGCAAGCGCTTCTACCTCGTTCCCTCCTCTAACACCGAGACCATATCAACGACAGCTCTGAGCGCGAGCAACGTGGGAGTGTCTGGTATGTGGATGTTCTCTATAGACGGGTCAGACATACAGTCCGGCTGCAACGATCACGGCAAGATGGACGTATCGTTGAGGAAGGTCCTGTACTTTGCACGGGAAGATATCAGGATTTCTGGACCCTGCTTCAATAAGGTCGCTCGAAATGTGACCGTGATCTTTGGAGATATACAAGTGTCTTGCAGTGTTGAATCAGGGCAACAACTGCACTGCATTACTCCACTGTTGACTAGACTGGGTTGGCTGGAAGTAAAACTCACTTATAGGGGCATCTTATACAGCACATCCATCAGCGTCATCGACATAGAAGATGAGCTGATAGTGCATAGCGACTGGGTGATGACCTCTGACAAAGATCTATACTCAAATATTCAGATAATCGCGCATGCTTCGCTAACTTTAGAAGATGAGCAGATAGTACACGGCGACTGGACGACGGCATTGGACACAGATCTCAAGGCAGATATTCAGATAACCTGGAACCCTTCGCTACTTAGCGGCGCAAGCGTCGTTGATATACGCGGCACACAGATTGACAGCGAAGTGGTAGATGAGAAAGAATCAAGTGCGGGAACAAGTCCACATGTACTCCAAAAAATAAACAGGATAATCAATCATATGCAGGTACCTAACACTGGAAAATTTAGTATTACTCCAAAACCATACCGAGGTAGAGGCAAAAATTACATTCAACGTTTTATGCTGGTTATCGACGCCTCAAAATCAAAAAGTGGCATCAGAAGTAAGATTGTTCGATTCATAACACGTTCTCTAAGAACCACCTGCACCCTACACTGCAACAGCTGGTATGCGAATCAGCCCTCTGCATCGACTATAACCGGTATAGTAGATCGTGCGGCCAGGAGGAATCCTTGTCAACCTAGCGTTGATACAACGTTTCCTAGACAACTGAGTGGTTTTGAAATAGACAGCCGTTGCAATCCGGATAACCCAAGTTTGTGCAATCTCTTTCACCCAGGCTCGAGGGGCTGCTACAGAAGCACTAATAACGTTGGTGCGGAGGTAGTTGTGCAGTGCTGCTATGACAACAATGGTGAACTATTGTTGGGCTCGCCAGGAGGTGGAAGAGTTGATTTTGCAGATTCAAAGCAATCAGTGTGGCAGCATTTTCACCAGGACGTTACGCCGTACTTTACTTGTTGTCTGTGCGCCGATCAGTGTAACAGATACTACAGGAAGCGTCGTTCAGTGGACTCGCGTTGGTTCGAGGTGCCAGGCCGGGGAAATGGAGGCGGCGATCCGCATTTCACAACCATCGACGGGTCGGAATACACTTTTAATCCTATAGGAGAGTTCGTCTACGTTCAAACCAACACCGACGTCATTCAAGTTCGAATTTCACAGTTCATTGATGCTCACGACAACCCAAGACTTGCCAGCTACATGTCTGCATTCGCAATCAAGGGAGGCGCGTCGAGCACAGTTCAACTGGAACTAAATGGACTCAATCAGTTCACGTTTCTAGTAGACGGAGAATCAATACCGTTTCATTTCGGCACCTGGAAATTCAACGAGATTTCGTTAAGCTACGTAAACGCGAGCATGGTCACCGTGTACTTGTCTTCAGGGCTGTCAGCAGAGATCCATATCAACAATGGCGTGCTCAACGCGATCCTCTCTATACCTCAGGCAGCCAAGGGCAGAGTGAGCGGGCTGATAGGAAACTGGGACGATATTCCGGAAAATGATCTACAGCTACCAAATGGGACCTGGATACCAGTCAACTCTTCTCTCAAGGATATCCACAACATCTTCGGCATGAGTTGGGCCACCACAAACTTAACGTCACTATTTACATATGCGACAGGATTGGCTTGGGCAGACTTTCAGAATGCAAACTTTAGACCCGACTTCTCGACTGTCGTGGACAATGCGCAGTGCGCTGGTAACGCTCAGTGTAACTACGATGCGCACGTGACAGGAAGCGTTGAGATAGGTCTGGCTAACATAGCTCGACAAGCGAGAGCCGCTCAGCTCGCGACATTGGACAAGAAGCTGAGCACCCACTGTCCCTCCAACGTCAACGTTACTAACGGTCACGTGACTGTATCGAGACACAACGACAGCAGCGTCAGCTACACTGTCAGCTGTGACACTGGCTACAGAATAGAGGGTAACGCTTTAGTGGTCTGCTTGAAAGGGCGTTACGATCCTCTGCCTATCCTATGTAGTCCAGTCTCCACAGGTGCAGCCTCCACCACCACCGCCACCAGTGCTGCTCTCTTGCTTATCGTTACGCTCCTCGTCAATCTCAAGAGGGAGTTCTACCAGTAGAACAGAGTCAAGACAAATCTGAGAGAAGACTGATTCAGCTTACATTCGTTAATGATGTCTTTATCATTACATTGTAATTATCAATTATAGTTTTCATTTTCTCAGTATGATAAAATATACACACACAATGTAAATATTATTATCACTATTATCATTGTTAATATTATAATTATTGTTGCTGTTATTAAATTCAATTACAATCAGCTAGTGACCACGTTTTGTGAATAGCTGAAGCTCTTTCGATTGCATTGATACTGATGTTGTTGTTGTTGATGCTGATGTTGCTGTTGTTGATACTGACGTTTATTGCAGTCTGGATTGCAACAACTTAGTGTATGATATTCGTAACTGTTTAATACTGATTGTTTTATTGATAAACATATATATCCTTCATTTTTACTTAGATTCAGTGTAGCTTTCTATTTTTCTGTTAGAACATTATGTTAATAATTTGTATCCATCAATAATATATAATTAGTACAGGTTTTATAATTAGATAATTACTTTTTATTCTTATACAGGTATATGACAATTGTAGTTCTCACAAAGATGCCTATAGCTCTTTTGGTGTTTTTAAGTCTGGTATTTTATCAGAGGCGGATTTTGTTAGATTAATTATTTTTTGATGTTTTGGTTAATTAAAAACAAGGGAAAATTAAAGGGAAGCCATTAAGTTAAGGAAGCCGCAGAAAGATTTGGAAAGTGTTTTGTTTTGAGCAGAGCAATCAGTGGGGAAGATTAGATATGATGTGTGAAAACTAATGTTTGGCAGAGAATGGAAAATAGGCGGTAAGATGAGCGAAAACAATGAAAAGAAGGCGGCGCCTTCTTTTTTGATCAGAGAGTTTGATTAGTCAATTTGTAACCGACAGACATGGATGAAAGCGAGAAATTAAGATGGAGAAGTAGTAGGAGAGAGAAAATACAACATGCAGCACAATCTTGAGTGATTGATCATATCATATTGAAGACTGATCTCAGGAATGGATTAGGAGAGATGAAGCAACCGGTCACGCAGAAGCAAGGCAATTGAACTGGGAAGGTTGAAGTTGAATAAAATATAGAGGAATTATTCAGAAATAGATACTTTATGAAAAAACAGAGAGAGAGAGAGAGAGAGAGAGAGAATGACAAAATAAGAAATTATTGTATAGAATGAAATTAAGAATAATTCAGAAGATGTACTTGGGGGGTCGTTAATAAGAACTACTAGGCCCAACGTTCTTACATTTACTGTATATTATATTATTCACCAGTGGTCGTGTTAATTCAGCAATAGTAATAATAATAATAATAACAACAATTAAAGTGCAACAGTCAAAATGACAACATCGAGCACTATTGAGACAAAATCAAGCCGGCGAGCAAAAAAAGAAGGTAAAAAAACGGTGCAAATTCCAAAATCCAGAAATTCAGTCCAAAGTAAAGGGAGTTAAAGAAAAGGTGGTTTAGGCGCAGGTCGCTGCTCATGGACACTGGATGGAAAAGAGAGATGGAAAAGATAGATCTTCAACTGCTTATGGAACTGCTCATAGGAAAGCAAAGGCTGATGCGATTCAAATGAAGATTTCCGAAGATTGGATGGAAGAGAATTCCAGATCTGAGGCGCAGCATGCTGGAAAGAACAATTAGATAGCTTAGAGCGTGAAGGTAAGCTAGGTCTCACAAGAGTAATTAACTTAGAAGACCGAGTAATAGCAGGCTGCATCACTTTAATCAAGTGAGACCTACAAGTTTGTCCAGGGATGGTGATGGACTGTAATGTAATGTAGGCCAAATATGCCTAGTTCATATCATCAACAGAAAACAGCAATGTCAACATCATTCAGAGAATAATAACCACGTCGAGAGAACAATAATTAAAATATATCCATCTATCAACAGCTAGTGCTCCCCATACAAAGAAGTTGGGCTATCAACTACAGCCGAGCCTTCGTAGAGACGGTAATATAACAATAAAAATCGCTCCCACATGGAATATATGAAGCGCTCTATTCGATTGATCATCATCTCATGTTTCATGAATTCAACATCATCATTATCGTCATCATTTTCTCTTGAATGCCAGTTTAACAAGGGTCGGTATTAGAAATTTAGTAGTAATTTCTGGAGTCTTTGTGCTCAACAACCGAATGCCCTTACTGATGTTGGTTTGAATCTTAGTGCTTTTTCGCCTTTTACGAGATGTGTTGTCCACGATTGGTCTATTCTTCAACAACCCGAACACAGCAAGGGTAAAATATATTGTCTGGAATTTCTTGGATTCAACATTAAATATACATCAAAGTGTTACGATTATCATAGACACACACATAAATGATGACGTTTCAAGAATAGCGCATTGACCTACATAAAGTAAATATACATGTATACAGTCTCATAGTACTTGAAATGTTTCACTTTTCTCCGAACACTAGACTTGAAACGCTAATGAAGCAAACTGGTGCATACAATTACAATACCACCAAGTTTAAGAATTGAGCGCTGCATTCAAACCCAGTTTCAAATTTTTATGCAGAGAAAATGTTAACAGAACATGATTTAATATGCGCGATTTGTAAGAAAATGTATGTTTCTCGTTTTTGTCATATTGTCAAAAGATTTCAAAAGTAAACCAACCCCAGATCTGAAAAAATTGAGAATTAGCGACTAACTGAGTAACAGGTATGATAAAAAAGATATCATAATACAACCTGAATTTTCTTTCAACTTCCAGATAAATTCGAACACCTCTTCTATCGTGTATATAATTATGTAAGTAGTAAATTCAAAAACGCCACCGATGCATGCTGCCGTGATTATATCAGTCGATTTGATCTTCTCCAGGGCCACATCCATGTTTCACTTCCGTGCAGGAACGTGGTCCACACTAAAGCCTTTACAATCTCTATCTTGATGGATTTCGTCAAACTTTATTTCTGTACCATTCTTCCCTTCTCCTGTTACCGTATGTCCTAAATCTCCGAAACTATTTACTGTTCTAATCTCGTAAAGTCTATTTCTATATCGACTTTTCCTCTATATTAATTTTCATTTCACACTTTAATGCTGTGAGAGAGAGAGAGAGAGTGACAGAGAGAGAGAGAGACAGAGAGAGAGAGAGAGAGAGAGAGAGAGAGATATGTGCTTATTTCAGCATCAACACCAAATCACTAACAAATACAAATAGAAATAAATATTTAAAGGAAATAAAATTTAATAAAAGAAATTCCCAGAAGCACAGGGTATCAAACAGTCTGTAAAAACTAGAACAACGGCCGTCAGGGAAGATGATACACATCTGATCTAGCAGACCACCGTCTATAGCTATATTAATGTCATGTATAATGCAAAATCAACTAAAATATACACTTATCTCAGAATTAATGAACAAACTAAAAGAAAGGTAAATAAATTACAACTTAATCTGATTAGAATGCAGTTAGCTAAGTAACAATTCTAGCTGGACTTTTACAAAAAAATGAAAATATAGAAATTTACCAACCATAAAACAATATACATGTACATTTGTAACGTTTAGTGCATTCAGCTGGAGACCTCGTACTGCGAATTTCAGGAGGTATTTGGTTCCAAGAATTGATATACTTAAAAAATGCGGAAATTGTTCTAGCACACAAATAATTGGTCTCAGAGAGCCTTGTATTATATACATACGAGATCTGATTATCAATAAAAATACATCTCATGAATACTGACATAGTCAGATCGGGGAAATTAATACATTTAAAAACAAGTTTCTTCTACTCTATGTGCCGTGCCTGTTCCAAGCCTGGGCGGTCATGGTCATATTCCTCCATATGTCTCTGTCCATTGTTGCTCTGATCATCATCTGTGTCAGTAAACTACATCCATTTGCTAAGACTCTTAATAAACGCCATTCGTTGTCGACCCTTGCATCTTTTTCCTTCTATTATTCCTGTCACTACGGTATTTTCAACTATTTTGTTCTGCATAATGTGTCCGAAACAAGTTTACCAGTATGTAATTGGAATAACTGAAAAATTGGTAATACATAATAATTCATATAAAGTTGCTTAACATTATGAAATTTGCGATTATTCTATAAAGTTCTTAGAATACGGTTACATGCAACATGTAAGGGTTGAAGCAACTGTTTGGTTGTATTTGCATAAACTTCAATTCCATATAGAGTCCTTGATTGCACCAATGAAAGGTATAAATTTCTACGACAATTCATAGGAATAAAATCTCTACGATTGTTTAACATACTATTAAAATTATTAATTTTGCAGATAAACGATTTAATATGATCACCAAAAGTCAAATTTTCATTTAACTGCCGTAAGGTTCAGGCCATCCATAATTTTGTATAAACTCGCTTCGATATCAACAAGCATGCCTTGACTATCGACCGATCGTACATCCTTCACTAGTTAGCCCTCAATGTTTATTCCTTCTTCAATGCTATCCATTACATCATCATTGCCTCTGCGTAAATATTAAATAGAAGTGGTGACATGCAACAACCTGGTCATACTCCCCTTCCTATTACTCCTTCTTTAAAAATTACTGTTTGATCTTCATAATAGTCTTTTGATTCATGTAAAGGGATACAACCTGATACATTCTTCATTCCTGGGCTCGCCCATCACTGACATCGCTTTCGAGTGAGGAAACTGATGTTAAGATTAGCTTTACAAGCTTTTTTGCTCCTAAAGATTGAAAACTGATACTATATCCCTACAGTCTACTACAGTTTCAAAATTCATAACATTTTCACCCAGTTTACCCTATCAAAAGCTTTCTTAAAATCTGCATATAAAACCATTAAGAAAAGACGTACCTTCTTGTAGTCGACGTCTCTGTTGATGGAGGAGGCGTAGGGGAAACGAGTGTAGGTGCTCGTGCTGCTTGCTATGGGAGCCGAGGCTCTGCTGCTGCTCGAGGATCTCGTTAGTATATCTGTCGCTTTACTCTGTACCACACAAGTAAAAAAACATTATAAAATGATCAACTATGCTCATATCTATCACTTTTTAACATCACATGTTTAAACCGTTAGGCAATTTACTCAATTTTCCGTATAACCAGTCCAGTGAATGTCCGAGATTTTATTTTCGGATCAGCGCGGCTGGGATTCGAACCAACGAGGGTTCAATTCATCTCAGGATCTGTCATTTAAAACTTCATGACGTTAACCAACTGCGCTATTGAGACATTCGATATACATTAACGATATAGAAATACATCAACGATACATCTACAGCACTTGTCAATGCGTCAACAATACCACCATATCTAAACGTTCTTCGCACTCCAAAACTTTCCTCACTATAAAACGGACTGCACTGTTATGTATCTCCTTTTCTCATTTCTCGTATTTGCTAGTATGTACTAATGATGTAGAGTAGCTCGTAGTTGTTCCGCTTGAGACGTTCATGACGTAACTTGAGGAACCAGCGAAAATAGTTAGTTAATAGTTTGCTAGGTGGTTCTTAGTGGAACCAGTGTCTTATCTTCATTGCACAGCATTGCACTCTAAACTAATGAGACATTAACTCCTTTGTAAGTAATAAAAATTTAGTTTTATGTTCATTATTAATTATTTCATTAACAGTTCACTTCTGAAAGATATGAACCTGCGTTAACAGAGACTTACCCGAGTAGTGTCTGCGTTCTTACAGAATAGACCAACCGTAGACTGCACGTGTCGTAAGAAGCGAAAAGGCACTAAGATCCAAAGTCAGAAAGGACATTTGGTTGGTGAGTGAATAGGCTCCAGAAATTGATACAAAATTTCTAAAACAAATGGAAAGTTTTTAGGGGAATGACTGATGATAGGTGTGGGACAGAAAGGAATGGATATTTGAGAATGTCTATTTGTATATCGACCTGGGATTCATTGAAACTTGGATTCAAGGGAAGATGGCGATGAGTTATCAGAGATAGAAAGTAGAAATGTAACAAGAAGCCTAGATACATACGCCAGAATTTACTTCGTTGTTAACTTTTGACTTGGATTCTTCAGAGTTGTTTGTATCTTCAAGTGTTGTCTACAACAAAGCAACAGAAGCATAAGAATAAATTACTAACAATCCTAAATACACTTTGAGAAATATGCAAAATGACTAACAGTACTAAATGACATATACATGGGTAACAATGCTAAACAGCATAATTTTAAAGTTCTCATAATCAAGCCTGGAAGCCTCATAGCTTCAGGGTGTATCAGTGTACTCTAAACATAGGTGCCTCATAGCTTCAGGGTGTCAGTGTACTCTAAACATGGGTGCCTCATAGCTTCAGGGTGTATCAGTGTACACTAAACATGGGTGCCTCATAGCTTCAGGGTGTATCAGTGTCCTCTAAAAGTGGGTGTCTCAGAAAATTTGAGTCTACCGTTTGCACAAACCAAAACATTAGTTAGCACAGGCAGATGTGCATAATATGAAATTAGTAGTACAAGTGTGTTGGAAAATTACTCTTACAAATATGTCACCATAAATCTATACAACCAATATCAACGATTACATTAATAATCACTATAATTCTTACAAGATAACAACACATAATAACAAATAGAAGCTATATGATGAACACTGTGTGAAACAAACAAGACAAGTGTTAACAGTAAATAGCTTGACACACACATGATTGCTATCAAACGCTATCCGCCCTGTTAGAGGTCGACCCTCCCTCTTCCTTCTACTCCTGCTACTACTCCATCTCATGGAGGAGTCGTCTACACAACAACATCAGCATCAACAACAACAACAACATCAGTATCAACAACATCAACATCAGTATCAACAAAAACATCAGTATCAACAACCATAACATCAGTATCAACAACAACATCAGCATCAACAACATCAGTATCAACAACAACAACATCAGTATCAACAACAACAACATCAGCATCAACAACCATAACATCAGTATCAACAACAACAACATCAGTATCAACAACAACAGCATGAGCTTCAACAACATCAATATCAACAACAACATCAGCATCTACAACAACATCATCAGTATCAACAACAACAACATCAGCATCAACAACAGCAACATAAGTATCAACAACTATAACACCAGTATCAACAACAACAACATCAGCATCAACAACATCAGTATCAACAACAACAACATCAGTATCAACAACAACAACATCAGCATCAACAACCATAACATCAGTATCAACAACAACATCAGTATCAACAACAACAGCATCAGCTTCAACAACATCAATATCAACAACAACAACATCAGTATCAACAACAGCAACATCAGCATCTACAACAACAACATCAGTATCAACAACAACAACATCAGCATCAACAACAACAACATCATCAACAACAACAACATCAGCATCAACAACAGCAACATAAGTATCAACAACTATAACACCAGTATCAACAACAGCAACATCAGCATCAACAACAACAACATCAGTATCAACAACAACAACAACGTCAGTATCAACAACAGCAACATCAGCATCAACAACAACAACATCAGTATCAACAACAACAGCATCAGTATCAATAACATCAACATCAGTATCAACAACAACAACATCAGCATCAACAACAACAACATCAGCATCAACAACAACAACATCAGTATCAACAACATCAACATCAGTATCAACAACAACAACATCAGTATCAACAACAACAACATCAGTATCAACAACCATAACATCAGTATCTACAACCATAACATCAGTATCAACAACACTATAGACAATCATCAAAGCAGCAACACTTGAAACAGTTTTAATGCTAAATACAAATCAAGCTATCAGTAAACATTTAAAATTTAGATGTAGCAATAAGGATTTTAAAATTGTTTAATATGTATGGCGAGGTACAGAGAAGTCAGGGAGTAAAAGAGAAAGGCTGCAGTTTTCTTATGCCGTGAACCTGACAATAGGTTATGCCCACACACTGAAAGAAAGCTCAGTTTAACGTCCGTATCGTATCACAGTTGAGCTACATGTGAAAGTGGAAAGTGTTTGTGGCATTGAACGGTCGATCTACTGCCAAACAGGAAAGTATGCAGCGACATACAGGAATAAATTCAGCCATCAGTAGATCAACACCAGACAGACAGGCGTGACGTTACAAACCTTCTTTCTGCTCTAGCTGACTCGACTCGGTGGTCGACGCCTCGCTCGTTGTTGTTGTTGTTGTCGCAGCACGCCTCCTCTCTTCTTCCTCTCTCTCAGCTTTCTCCTGCAGGTAGCGCGACCTGAACGCCGACATCCTCGAGTAGCCCGCACCGCTCGCCGTGTCCGCGGCGTCTGTAGCAGCCGATGAGGCGGGCCGCGGCACCGGGCTGCTCGAGCTGGCCGATACGACCGTAGAGCCGGGCCGCGGCACCGGGCTGCTCGAGCTAGCCGATACGACGGTAGAGCCGGGCCGCGGCACCGGGCTGCTCGAGCTAGCCGATACGACAGTAGAACCGGGCCGTGGCCCTGTGGTGGAGGTAGCTGCTGAGGTTGTTGTTGTTGAGCCCTGCGGCAGGGCAGATGTTGAGGTAATGACAGGGGCAGCTGTCGTCGTCATTGGTAGTTTACCCGCCGTGCGCAGTAAACTACGCGAAAAACCTGCACGAGACATAAATGAGTGCAGCTTGGATCGCTCTGCTAGTTCAACTTTAATTAATGCTTTCCATTAATAATAATTGCAAACATAAGAATTATTTACAGGCATTTCCCGCACCATCAGAGGCAACCTTCATTCTGTAGGGCAGACAATGTATTGAACGCACCCGTACCAGAAACCATAGAAGTAGTGAACTAAAATATGTCTCGTGAATTGCATAAGAGTGCATGTAAGTGTGAAAGCTGTGATTCGATATACTTAGTATATAATGTATGATGTTTGTATTTCAAGTAAAGCATTTAATAAATTAATACTGCTGCACATGTAAAGTAAAGATTTGAAAGTATTGTGTTTTATGGAAGTGTGATCCTAGGCGGTAGCTAAGCTAGGGCAAGAGACCTATGAGGGCATGCTTAGACAGGAAATAGGGAAAGAGCCAAGATGAAAGAGTGACAACAAGGACGTAAAAAGTGCCACGCTGAAAAGAGATTAAGAATATTTGAAGAATCTCAGTTGTAGCTGAATTCAAGAGTAATTTGAAGAGTTCGCTTAGTTGAACTGATATGTAGTCCATGATGTCGATGAGAAGAGAGTGATCTGTAGATGATCAAACTGGGAAGAGAGTTCCATTGAAATATTCTAACCTAGGGATCATATTAGAAGAAATCCTAGTAGGCGAATAGTCGAGAGGAAAGTAAAGTGTAGGAATTTGTGCTAGAGTGCGTTGTAGTAATTTGTGTCGAAACTTCTTTTATTTTATGTAAAGTACTTGCTTTTGCGATATTTTAAGTGGACTGTAATTCGATAGAAAAGTATAATTTTAAGTTATACGAAATTCGCTTTCATATGCTATTTGAAATCGTTTTAATTTTCGTTCAACTGCATATTAGTGTATTATTTTATTTCTTTTCGTATTAACTTTCTGCGGTTGTCAGATTGAACGAAAATAAACGAATATATTATTATTAAATTAATATTTAACTTAATACAGTCGTTGAAGTTATTAATAGATCAGTAGGATATCTATATTCAGTCAAAATCGAGGACAGGCAAAGATTCCAAAATAATTATAAGAGGCATATTATTCTCATTTTACCTCAGATAAAAATGTAGAATCAGGTCCCAGCCAGTGGGATATTTGGACAAATTGGTGGAGAAATGTTTATCTGTTGATATTATATATAAAGGAGGTGCTTCAGTTATTTAATTGTTTATCTATAGTAAGATTATTGAACTGTGTATATGTTGTAAGTATTATTAAAATGTTTACTTTAGGGAAGGGATATCGGATAGCTTTTGTACAGATTTACTGAACTATTTACTAGTAGATAAGATTATAGAACTGCCTATAATAGATAAACGGTACTTAATTAGTTAAGTGAAGTACTTAACGGTACCTAATTAGTTAAGTGGACATTGAATTGTTTTCTGTAAATAAGGATATTGAATTATATAACTATGGATAAGTTTAATGCATTTTTACCTGTAGATAAGATTATTCAATTGCTTACCTGTAGATAGGATCATTCAATTGTTTACCTGTAGATAGGATCATTCAATTGCTTACCTGTAGACTGGATCATTCAATTGCTTATCTGTATATAAGATCATTCAATTGCTTACCTGTAGACAGGATCATTCAATTGCTTATCTGTAGATAGGATCATTCAATTGCTTACCTGTATATAAGATCATTCAATTGTTTACCTGTAGAAAGGATCATTCAATTGCTTATCTGTAGATAGGATCATTCAATTGTTTACCTGTAGATAAGATCATTCAATAGCTTACCTGTAGATAAGATCATTCAATTGTTTACCTGTAGATAGGATCATTCAATTGCTTATCTGTAGATAGGATCATTCAATTGCTTACCTGTAGATAGGATCATTCAATTGCTTACCTGTAGAAAGGATCATTCAATTGCTTACTTTTAGATAGGATCATTCAATTGCTTACCGGTAGTTAAGATCTTTTAACTATTTGCCTGCATTTCTCTTAGCGCACTGCCAACTGGCAGATCCATGGTATATAATGACCATGGACCTGCTCTTCACATCTTTATCTTCCGCCTTCCTCTTCATGTCCACATAAGTGAATCTTTAAATCATCTGTAACATTCCCTTTGTAATACCATTTTTCTTGGGGGATTCTGCTTACGACGAGGTGGCCCTCTAGGCTTTCCTCAGCTTCGACTAACACTTACTGGGCAGGGGCGCCATTCCCTAAGAAAACAATCCTGTTTACCTGTATATAAATATGATCATTTAATTGTTAACCTGTAGACAGAGTAGGCACATCGGTTGTAGAGTTGGTTGTCGTAGTAGACTTGGTGTCCTGAGCTCTCGCAGCAGCTGATGACTTGTCTGCACTGATCACATCTTTATCAGAACTGATGATCGAACTGCGAGCAGCCTGAAGTGCTTCCTCAGCTTTCTCCAAGTCCTCCTTACATACACCCTGTACAAACAAGTCCTCCTTACATACACCCTGTACTAACAAGCTTTCTCTAAGTCCTCCTTACATACAACCTGTAAAAACAAGCTTTCTCTAGGTCCTCCTTACATACACCCTGTACAATCAAGCTTATCTAAGTCCTCTTTACACACACCCGGTAAAATCAAGATTTCTCTAAACAAACAAGCATTCTTGTAGTCCTCCTTACATACACCCTGTACAAACAAGCTTTCTCCAAGTCCTATTTATACACACCCGGTACAAACAAGATTTCTCTAAACAATCAAGCTTTCTCTAAGTCTTCCTTACATACACCCTGTACAAACAAGCTTTCTCTAAGTCCTCCATACATACACCCTGTACAATCAAGTTTTATCTAAGTCCTCCTTACATACACCCTGTACAGTCAAGTATTAACCAAGTCTTCTTGCATTCTACGACTTGCATTCTGCAAGATCCACTCATATGTGGAAGTCAGAGGAAAGCGGAAAACAGAGAAGAGTGAAGGCGCTATATAACATGGACCTGCTAGTAGGCAGTGCACAAAGAGATTGAGACAATATCTACACAAGATGACATTTCTCGTCAAATTCATTCATTTCACTTAGAATTTCCTATTTCTCTATGTACTAAACTACTTAACTATATATATACCTTGTATTGATGTATGATCTATCAATGCGCAAGCAACAATAGAAATTTTAAGCTTTAATAATAATAATAATAATAATAATAATAAAAATAATAAAGGTTTAACGTCCACTTCCTCATCCAGTGATGATGTCAGGGACGTCTCCTACAGCACATATCACCACAGATCAATTCACCCAGACCAATCTGCGAAAGAAATGTGCTGAGGAGAAGTAAGGTCCTAAACGAAAGCCAGTCCGGTGATCAAAAAATGGTCAAGGTAGATTGATTATGTCTATGGTGGGAAAAGGTAAGTTTTAAGCTTGCTAGAGAATGTTGAAAGAGAAGAACAAGAGCGAAGATTAGCAGGTAAAGAGTTCCAGATTGTGGGTGCTGCGTAAGAAAATGAACGTCTGCCCAATGACGTGAGAATATTTGGAACTGAGAGAAGATTGGCATCGGTGGAGCGAAGTGCACGTGAGGGACGATAGGGAAGAAGAATTGCAGATTACAAAATCAGCAAAAAATTCAGAATTTCTTTTACCCATACGAAGCAGAATTTCATCAGATAAGAATATAAAATACAACACAAAACATTCATTTCCCGTGCTGTGTCCGGGACATTGATGAATAGACGAACCTTGACGTCCCTGACACTGCCTTATGGCGAGGAACCGGACGTTAAATTCTTATTGATTGATTGATTATACCGCACTTGTCATAAGAGGCGACTTTGCAAGAGCTGAGGAAGGCAATGGGTCACCAAGCTTATACCCCAACTATCTGCTTCATTAAGGGATGGATAAGGCATAGCATCTTGTGAAGGGATTAACTCGTTGATCGATGGATTGCTCTTTAGGGAACGTGAAAAGCAGCATGTGAGTAGGAAAATGTACCCTTGGCCTGCAACTTGGCAGAAAACTAGAGAGAGAGAAACCAGTCATATATGTATAATGCCCTGATTCCTATCAAGCATCTTTCAGTAGATACCAGCGGCTACCAAAAATTATCAGCAGTTACCAGTGGCTACTAACAGCTACCAGCAGCTGTCAGCATCTACCAGCAGCTATCAACAGCTACCAGCAGCTGTCAGCATCTACCAGCGGCTACCAACACTTACCAGCAGCTACCCTCAGCTACCAGCACCTACCAGCAGCTACCAGCAGCGGCCAGCAGCTACCAGCAGCGGCCAGCAGCTACCAGCAGCGGCCAGCAGCTACCAGCAGCGGCCAGCAGCTACCAGCAGCAGCCAGCATCTACCAGCACCTACCCACAGCTACCAGCAGAGGCCAGCAGCTACCAGCAGAGACCAGCAGCTACTAGCAGCAGCTAGCAGCGGCTAGCAGCGGCTAGCAGCTGTCAGCAGATACCATCAGCTACCAGCACCGGCTAGCAGCTGTCAGCAGATACCAGCAGCTAGCATCAGCTAACAACAGCTACCAGCAGAAACCAGCGGCTACTAACACCCACCAGCAGCTATCAGCGACTACAAGCACCCATCAAAACCTACCAGCAGATACCAAAAGTCATCAGTACCTATTATTAGCTACCAGCAGAGTAAATAAGACAGTTGAGCCACAATGCTCACAGAATGAGATATAAGATTAACCTGGGTAGAGCGTCTTGTCTCTCTCGCTCTCTTTGCTCTCGCCTTTCTCTCTATTTCCTTCTCTTCATCTCTTTTTGGAGGCTCGAATGTTCTAAATCGTTAAAACAGAGAATATAACAGTACATTACAGTAAAACAGTGAAACAACGTTAGGTCTCAGGAATATATACTTACCAGATTAGCACTAGATATAGGGCAAGCAGAAAACTAAGGGCTAATACTTGAATCTGCAGAATATCTGCTGAGTTCAAAGAAACATCAAGAGCAGAAATTTAGTTCAGGTTCAATATCAACTTAGTTTCAGGTCTTAATTTGAGTAGATTGGCAACAATGAAACAAGTTCTAGCAGGGATCAACAGCACAAGGCTAAGTGATGATTATTCGAAGTACACGCGAGAGTTGTACAAGATAATTGAAAATAATATGCACAAACACCTCTTTATTGCGAAAGGCAGTAATTAAATATAAACCATTTCAAGATGCACAGAGTTGGTAAATCCTGGGCTCTTCCGTCACTGACAGCGCATTCGAATGAGGAAAGTGACGTTAACACTATCTTTAGTTTCTTTATTTAAACCCTATCTTTCGCTGCTGCTACATTCATTTCGGCTTAAACGCAACCTTCATCTTCAGACGATTACCCCGACACAGACGAATATTTAAATTAATTAAAGTCATATCGCAAGTGTATCTACTTCGTTATTCAACATTATTTTATAATAATAACAATAATAATATTAATAATAGCAATAATAATAAAGGTTTAACGTCCGTTTCCTCATCCAGGGACGATATCAGGGACGTCCCAAACAGCACACATCAATTCACCCAGACCAATCTGCAGATCAATTCACCCAGACCAATCTGCAGATCAATTCACCCAGACCAATCTGCAGATCAATTCACCCAGACCAATCTGCAGATCAATTCACCCAGACCAATCTGCGAAAGAAATGTGCTGAGGTAAGGTCCTAAACGAAAGACAGTCCGGTGATCAAAAAATGGTCAGGGTAGATTGATTATGTCTATGGTGGGAAAAGGTTAAGTCTTAAGCTTGCTAGAGAATGTTGAAAGAGAAAAACAACAGCGAAGATTAGCAGGTAAAGAGTTCCAGATTGTGGGTGCTGCGTAAGAAATGAACGTCTGCCCTTTGATTTGAGAATATTTGGAACTGAGAGAAGATTGGCATCGGTGGAGCGAAGTGCACGTGAGGGACGATAAGGAAGAAAAATTTCAGATCACTAAGAAGACTTGCCAAATCGGAGAGTTATTAAATTTAATAGAGCTATTTTATATTATATAGTTAAATGTGCTGAAAATATCTACGTAGGAGCCACTATAGACTATAAAAGACTAACTTTTAACGTCAGTTTCTTGTCTCTAAAGCAGGTCAGTGACGGGGCGAGCAATGAATTTGAACCCTGCGCCTAATGGTACACAGACGGTCATTTTACCGATATGCTACCTGATCAGCTCTATACCATTCAGTAGTACAGAATATCTGCTATTAATATTTCATGTTAGTACATTCACCCGCGTTGTACAACCGAGAACTGCACGTGTCATAAAGGCGGCAAAGCACTAGGATCCAAAAGAACGTCAGAAAGGGTACTCGGATGATGAGAGCCTAGGCTCCAGAAATTGTACAAAATTTCTAATCCCGACCATAGTTAAACTGGGATTCAAAGGAAGAAGAACAAAAGGATGATGATGAAGATGACGACGATGATGATAACGATGATGATGATGATGATTACGTTGACGATGATGACGGCGAAGACGATGATGACGTTGATGATGATGACGGCGATGACGATGATGATGATGACGAATATGATGACGATGATGATGATGATGATAATGATGACGATGATGATGATGACGATGATGATGATGATGACGATGATGATGATGACGGTGATGATAATGATAATGATGATGATGACGATGATGATGATGCAGGAATTCGTTATACCTATTGCGATGTTCAGACGAGTCGTCAGCAGCCACAGACAGTACACTCACAGGTCGCTTGATGACACTCGTAGACTCCTAACACAACAAACACGATTATACGCCTCGTTCATACGCAGAGAATAGTCCACATGTGCTCTAACTAATATCACCTCAATCATTACGATAATGATGATGATGACAATAATAATAATATTTTTAAAATGCCCTGGGCTGTATAGTGCCCTGGGCTAAAAAAATAAGATAAAAGAAATACATATTTAATTAAAAAGAAAGATGAAAAATTAATATTTAAAATAATTCCTCTATCCTCTGGGAAGCCGCATTCGCCAATGTGCCACGATTATTATTATTGTTATTATTATTATTAATATTATTACTATAAGAAGAAGAATAGTAACACGTTTAAGCGTCTGTTTCCTCACACAATGATGATGTCAGGGACAAGTATTAACAAAGTAATAGGGCAAGTAATCATGTAATAATAAAGCCAAATGTCACTGAATTAAAAAATAACTGTGCAGTATCTGCGAGCATAAATAACATTCGTTTCGTTGAAAATGTTTTCGAATCAGCAACATACGATGTCTTCAAAGGAAAAGCACCGTACTAGGTTGCATCAAAATATCCTAATACGTTGTCTGAATTTACTGTTTAATTAAAGGGTGCGATTATTTGCAGAGACTAAGTATCAGATGCTCTCAAATGAAATTTGCTTAATATATTTCACACTATTTTCTAAATATTGAATACAATAGCATATTGCTGTCAAATAAGTTCATTAAAGGTTTGCTTAAAATAAAAATTATAGTATACTAAGTAAAACTACTACAACTAATATTAATAATAATACTAATCACAAAGCTAATAGCAAAAGTCTAAGCCAAGTTTTACGGCAGTTTCCTGCTCGATGGTTTTCCACTGACGGACAGAGCACTGGATTTCAACCCAGCACCTACTGGTACGTTGTCTAACAACTTCCCAATATGCCATTTGCTCAGCCCAATAAAAAAATAGTAATAACTTTTTAATTAAACAAAAATCTCTTTTATATTTTAAATCTAGCATTCTTTAGAGCCCAAGGCATTTAAAGAATATTATAATAATAAATTATTAATATATAAAAATTATAGCAATAATAACATTCTCTAATTTGATGCAGCCCATTCTCTAGTTCTCCCATTCTCTCATCAATCTCTAATTTGATGCAGTCCATTTCATATCCTGTTCTTTTGCATGTTAGTGATTGCTTTGTGAGTTCAAATGTATGTGCTGATGTTGCCTGTAGGCCTACGGATAGTCTTGCGAAACGTGTACCGGTGTTACGTTGGGATCATAGTGACTTGACGATTTATTATGACTGTACTTTTCAATTATTCACGCCTTTGTGGCACAAGTTGCAAAAGTTTTTAGCCGACAATATGACGATGAGCTTGATTCATGCACATTTAATTGATGAAATAGAACACTTTTATAATGAATTCATTAATCTATTAAACTTTTCCGCTTCCAAATGCATTGTCCGTAAGAAAACTAACTTCTATAAATTCTGGTGGGATGCTGAAGGGGATGCTTTGAAGAAATCTTTGATTGATACGCACAAAGCGTGGGTGGATTCGGGTCGTCCTAATGCGGGCGCAGAATACATAAGTAAAACTAGGGCACAATTGGCTTACAAATCCTATTTAAGGAATAAAGACAAAATTGAAAAAAATAAGTTATCCACTGATCTTCAGGAATCACTTATGAACAGAAATACTGACCAATTCTGGAAGATCTGGAATTCAAAAATTGGAAAGTCAATGTTGCGTATGGAAACTGTTAATGGGATAAATGATAGGCAACCTATTTCTGATCAGTTTGCAAGTTATTTTTCTTCAATATACAAGCGAAATGCAGTTGAATCCAGTAAATTTAAATGGATTTTTGATAGAAAGTTAAAAAATTATAAAGGTGACTCTTTTGACATGGAAATTGAGGTTGCTAAAGTAGACGAGATTATAAGAAATTTGAAACGTGGGAAGGCAGCTGGTTTAGATAACATCTGCAGTATGCTCATCCTATAGTATGCAGCTGCCAAACTAGAATATTTAATTTAATGGTAAAGGCCAAATATGTGCCAAAAGCTTATGGTCAAGGGATATTAATTCCTACCCCGAAAAGGGACATGAAACGTAACCTAACCAAATTGGAAGATTATAGGGGTATAACAATCAGCTGCATTTCCTCTAAAATCTTTGAAAGGTGTTTAATGCATTACTTAAAAAAATACTTTTTTACTTCAGAAAGACAATTTAGTTTTAAGAAAAAAGTTGGCTTTAGTAATGCCATCTATTCATTTAGAAAGACAGTGGACTACTTTACTAACAATGCATCTACAGTTAATGTTTGCACCTTAGATCTAGCTAAAGCACCCTAGATCTAGCTAAAGCACCCTAGATCTAGCTAAAGCACCCTAGATCTAGCTAAAACACCCTAGATCTAGCTAAAGCATTTGATAACATCAAATGTGACTTTTTATCAAACTAATCGATAGGAGTTGTCCAAGGTGGTTTATTGAAATTTTAAAAGATTGGTATTCTAAGCTAAATTCTGTTGTTAAACATAAAAATAATTTCTCTTAACCTTTTATCATTTCTTTGGGGGTTAGACAAGGAGGTATTTTATCTCCAATATTGTTTTCGTTAACAGTTGATGGGCTGTTATTAAAATTAGAGAAATCAAAGCTGGGATGTTTTATTAAAGGTCTGTGTTGTAATTCAATAATGTATGCTGACGACTTAGTCTTACTGTCTATTTCAATTCACGACTTGCAGAAACTTACTGACATATGCAATGAAGAACTTAGTTCTCTTGGTTTATCGATAAATTGTAATAAGACATTTTGTATTCGTATTGGCCCTAGACATACCATTAAAGCTTCACAAATCTTAATAAATGGTACACCTATACAATGGGTAGGCGAAGTCATGTATTTAGGTTTGTCTGCGGTTTCTGCTAAGCATTTCAAATTAAACTTACAAAATAGGAAGCAAAAAATCTTTCGAGTACTCAACGCTATTTTTTCAAGAATTGGCACCTCTTCACCGGAGGTGACAATTTCGCTGACTGAAACCCAATGTGTACCCATGTTACTGTATGGGTTAGACAGTGTTGTACTGTCCAAGTCACAAATCCGCAGCATTGAAAATGCATATACACAGATCTACTCTAAGCTTTTTCATACATTCGATAAGAATATTACAGCTCAAAGTCAATATTACATGGGTCAATTACCTGCTGAACTAAAAATTGCTACACGACGATTGAAGTTCTTATCTAAGCTACGTTCAATGGGTAACCATTACCGTGAAATTTTTGATTACAGGCATGAAGAATTATGCAAATTAATGCCTGAGTACAATTGCCTTATTGGATGTAATGTTACGGATCTATCTAAAGTAAACTGGAAGTTTTATTTGCGTCTATACTTTGAAATTAACAAACTAAATAAAACTTAAAATTTATGTAATTAATTTGTTTATTGCACGCTTTTCGAAGTACACGTGTGTGATATTTCATGTTCTTTTCGTTTTCGAACACTTTATCTCTTTGCCCTGTTTAGCTGAACATGATTTCACTTTGTATAGTGTAGTGTACCTTATATTGTGTACTTATTGTACTTGTGCTACCATATTTTTGGTGAAATAAAGACGCATATAAGTAATTAAAATCTAACAGTTTCATCAAGACACCTAATATTTTAAATAATAATAATTATTACTATAAATATTACTTTTCTAGTTATTATTATATTTTTTAAAATTATATTAGTTTTTTGTTTGATAGAATCAAACGAGAAAACTGCCGCAAAATTCAGAGAAACATTACGCACGATGTCTTCAGTTAAATTTTCAGCACAATTCATAATTAAAATGACTGCAGCAAATCAAGTGGCAGCAAAAATGAAACACTACTGGAACAACTGCTTACAATAACAACAACAACAACAAGAAAAAGCTTGATAAACTAATACGTGGTAAAGATGCCAGAACATTCAAGCGTTCAATCAGAAATAGAAACTAGGTAGAAAGCTATGAGGTAATTAATAGAGATTAGTAGAAGTAAAGCAACAGAAACTATACATGTGTAAAGAACAGCGTTAGTATAAACTCATCAATAGTCACATGCAAATAACTAACCCATAACCCTTGTTCTTACAGACTAGAAACATTCCTAGCAAAATTCGTTGATTGTTCGTCAACACAAGATTTTACAAGATAATGCCGGCGGTCCACAATTAAGGTAATTAATTCATATATCTATCTATCTAATCTATCTGTCCTATTGTCGGTCGGTCTGACTGTCACCTGACTGTATCTGTCTGTCTGTCTGCCTCTCTATCTATCTATTTATTTATCAATCTATCAATCTATCAATCTATCTATCTATCCATCTATCTATCTATCCATCTATCCATCTATCCATCTATCCATCTATCTATCTATCTATCTATCTATCTATCCATCTACCTACCAATCTATCTACCTATTTAGTTAATTACACATTCTTATCCCATGAGCTACTTAATTATTAAAATGTGGCAAAATCTTCTAGTCAGTATTATCCCATCAACGTCACCCATTGCGGCCTGACATAGGACATTCCGCCAATGCAACTCATTCAATTAGAAAACTTATCTTCAAAAGAAGAGTAAAACGCCTCGATGACTTACAGAGTCCACGACAACGTGCCTGTTTCTCGCAGAGGTTACCAGCACTCCGCCTCTCACGAATTTACGGTTCAACGACCCACCGTAACCATTAACAGAGTAATGATCGTCGTCTAGCCCGGACTCGACCCTAGCACGGCCCTGCTGGTCTAGCCTCAGAGAGCCACACTCGTTCACCAGTGGCGTGCTGCCCGTCTTACGCAGACTAGCGCGCCACTGAGAGGGTAGCAGGGAGTCGTGCAGCACCCGAGTACCTGAGAAACTGGATGAGCTGAGCGTCTGTCGAGATACATTGCAATACATCCGTCTAATACATACATCAGTCAAATACACTGCAATACATCCGTCTAATACATTGTAATATATCAGTCAGATACATTGCAATACGACAGTCAAATACATAGTTATATATCAGTCAAATACATTGTAATACCTTGCAATACACCAGTCAAATACATTGTAATACATCAGTCAGATACATACATCAGTCAAATGCAATGCAATACATCAAATACGTTGTAATATATCATTCAAATAACTTGTAATACATCAGTCAAATACATTGTAATACATCAGTCAAAAACATCGTAATACTGTCAAATACATTTACTATGATAATCGTTTAAGCATCTCTCGAGATATATACATACATTGTAATATATCATTCAAATACAAAACTGATAATCGCTGACCGTCTGAAGGAAAACACTGTAATACATCAGTCAAATGCGTTTTTAGTGCATAAGTCAAATACATTGTAATACATCAGTCAAATATATTGCAGTACATCAGTCACATGAGTTTTTAGTACATCAGCAGATGCGTTTATAAATACTATTATATTTGTGTACGTTTGAGCATCTGTGGGATAACACAATACATTTATAATACAATCATACTATTTATAACAAATAATAATTTAAAAATACGTTATTTTCATTTATTTGAGTGTACACTGCAATAAACTGTAATACAGGTCATATATACACTTACAATACACTGCTTTTTGCATTCGTTAGTTTGTCTTTTGCGATACGTTATAATGAATTAGGTTACAGTTATAATACAATTATACATCCATCAGTATTTACTTTAACGAAATCACACTATTACGTATTGCACCTTGTTTATCATTCATCGCATCTCATAGTAGCAAAAATTTAGACTAGCGAACAAGAAGCAAACACTCTAATACTAATAAAGCGATCAAATGCATGCACAGTCAGTGAATATACAGATCAAAAACTCTGTATGTGTTAAAAATACTAACATTGTTCCATATATCAAACCGCGGCAAAAGCCACAATGGACCTACTAAAACAAAGACTTTGTAACAAGCTTCGCGATTGGAGATTGACTTTTTGGCACAAGTTACACGATAACAAATCCAGAACCAGAAAACTGCAAAAGCATTTACACGCGTAGAAGAAAACTAAAGAAAAAATTAGCATGAAATCTGCAAATGAATTCTTCACAAGACGCGACTGGTACAGCTAAAGTCAAAAGCCCCGCCAGCTTAACGTCAGTCTCCTGCGCGATAGTATGTCAGTGACGGAGAGAGCTCAGGATTTGAACCCTGCACCTACTGATCTGCCGTCGAACAACTTGTCAACAAGCCACCGGCTCAGTCTAACTAAACGAATAGAGTGATTTAGAATAGTAACAGAGAAAATACAGAGATTTTAACTTATATATATTATAGATATAACGTATATATCTTACAACAGGGCTTGCTTTTAAATCAAGAATTTTATATCTCATTTAATCTATTTCTCTTGAATCCCAGTTTAACTAGGGTTGATTTTTAGCTAAATTATATCTAAAATTAAAATATATATATAGGAAAACAAAGAAAACTAAAACATGCAGACACAAGCAGAACAACACAGATAACAACACTAGAATGTTATAAGACGAAGATAACATGAAGACTAGGAGGTTTGCTCTCTCTATTCGCTTTATTTTGCCACTGAATAATTTTCATTTTCTTTTGACCTGCGAGTACCTTTTATTTCGTGTTTAATCTAATTAAAATAATTAATATTATATGTTTATCGGCCTATGATGTTAAATCCTTTAGAATTTCAGTCAGATCTATCGATGCTCGTAGTATTTTATTTTTATATTTAACAAATACAATAATAAAAATACTGAGTCAGGAGGCGTATTTGCTTGTTTCAAACCCACCAAGAGAAAACCTTAACTATAACAACAGATAGAAGATCTTTAAAAATAGGTCCAACCCGCGATATTAAGAAAAAAATAATAGAATTTTAGTGACAGATTGTCGCTGGTATGGCCTGAACTAAGAAGCAGGAAAAGTTGTATAACATTACTAAAGAAACAGAACATTCAAAAAATATTAATTTCAAGCCATATAAATAACTATGGACACATACACAACTCCTCCCATATTACAGCCATCAGCCAATCAGAGCTTAGGAAGTGAAGCCAAACTCTCTAATAGCTCTCCAGTCCACTCAAATCATTACAGAATGGTGATCACTGCGCCCAGCAGTCGTCATAAACTCATAAGTTAGAATACATTCTATTGATCACTTCTCATGATGAGTACTAAATAGATGTTTAACAATGACGAAGTATATTGATTATTTGAACAAAAGAAATGTTAGTACAGAAATTATTTATTAGTAACGCTCACAGCAGCACGGCTACAGTTAATAGTTAATACAGAACGAGTCCGCACAGCGTTACCACAGCCAACATCAGGTTCTACAGTGTTAACAACAACAACAACAACAACAACTTACATTTCTGTTGACAGTCGAGGCTTTACCATCAGTTGCTAGAGGCTGAGTGACCGGTGTGCTCATCACTCTGTTAACCACGCCCCTCACTGATCTCATCTCCACGCCCTCTGTCGAGCGACTGCCCCTCGCACCAGACGATTCCATCTAAATATTAAAATATACATATTAGATATATTAATAGCTATATATACATATTAATAGCTAGATATACATAGTAATAGTTATATAGACATAGTAATAGTTATATATACATAGTAATCAATCAATCAATCAATCAATAAGAATTTAACGTCCGGTTCCTCGCCATAAGGCAATGTTAGAGACATTGCCTCAAAATAACAACGTCTCTCTCTCTCTCTCTCTCTCTCTAGTGTTTTGCAAAACGGCAGGTTCAAGGTACAATGGTAATGGAACACTCACATGCTGCTTTTCACGCTCCATAAAGAGCACACCATCGATAAACGAGACATTCCCTTCACAAATGGCTATGCCGCATCCACACCTTAATGTAGCCTATAGCTTGAGAATAATATGGCTTATGAAGTGGTTTCCCATTGCCTTCCTCAGTTCTATAATGGAAAGTCAAGGCTGTAAAATTAACTATCTTTTCTTCAAGATTTACAGCAGGGAAGCACAGTGACATTACACAGACCTCACTGGTCGAAGTCTTGCTGACAGCCTCGCTAGATAAAGACTTGTCTGACGTGGTAGCGGGTTTCTTTGCGTCAATGGTAACACTGTCAGCAGGGCTGCCCTCTCTCTTCTCAGCTCTACGTACCAGCTCCACAGTTGTCGCAGCTGGGCTAACATCTGTAGCAGCTGAGCTAACAGCTGTAGCAGCTGAGCTAGCATCAGCAGCAGCTGTCGCAGCGGAAGACATAATAGTAATACTGGTAGGTACAGCAGCAACAGCTGCAGCAGATATTGCAGAAGATGCGACAGCAGCGGAAGAAGCAGCTACAGTAGCAGGACTAGCTGCTTCAGCAGGCACGTCCTCGACTATGAGTGGCTGGAGGGGAGCAGGGAGAGCTGTGGAGGGGAGGGGGGGAGGCGAGGTGGGGAGAGCAGGGGGTGGAGTCTCACTGGAAGCGTGGTCTGATTCAGCTGTCTTGTCTAAAACATAAACAAACCTTAACACATAGAGTGTAATAAATATTATACAACTCGACGGCAATATATTACAGTATTAGTAATATACTACAATAATATACTACAATATATGTCAGGGACCTGATTCTATAATTCTATCTGAGGTAAAATGAGATCCTGACATTAAATGTTACAGGGCTTAAATTCCTAATATATATTATACCTCTTATAATTATTTTGGAATCGTTACCTGTCCTCGATTTTTGACTTAATTTAGATATCCTACATATCTATTATTATCTTCGACGACTGTTTTAAATTAAATATTAATTCAATACGAAAAGAAATAAAATAATACACGAATATATAGTAGAACGAAAATTAAAACGATTTCAAACAGCACGCGTAAGCGAATTACATATAACTTAAAATTATACTTTTCTATCGAATTACAGTTCACTTTAAATATCGCAAAAGAGAGTACTTTAAATAAAATACAATTACTTTCGACACACAAATTACCGTCTAAGCTCACGCTTTAATAAAACTCAATACTTTAAATCTTAACTTTACTTATACAAAAGTATTATTAAATACGTTACTTAAAATACAAATACCATACATAATATACAAAATATATTGAATCAGGTTCTCACAATATATCTATACCAGTGTCTAACTACACACACCACAGACAATAGAAGATCGATGAGAATTGGACTGCAATGTAGCACTGACGCTTTTAACTCGAGAATCTCCAGTGGGCAATATCGAGAATATTCTAAGTTGAACAATTCGGAGTAGGGGGTTGGGGGGGCAAATATCTCACCACCAATCCGAGGATATTTTTCCACTCCCCATTCTAGGATTTAGTCTAGGATTCATTCTAGGATTTATTCTAGGATTCATTCTAGGATTCATTCTAGGATTTATTCTAGGATTCATTCTAGGATTTATTCTAGGATTCATTCAAGGATTTATTCTAGGATTTATTCTAGGATTCATTCTAGGATTTATTCTAGGATTTATTCTAGGATTTATTCTAGGATTTATTCTAGGATTTATTCTAGGATTCATTCTAGGATTTATTCTAGGATTTATTCTATGATTCATTCTAGGATTCATTCTAGGATTCATTCTAGGATTTATTCTAGGATTTATTCTAGGATTTATTCTAGGATTTATTCTAGGATTCATTCAGCGATTCATTCTCTCGTATAATACAATACACAATGATATCAAAAGGTTCTGATTAAATTGAACTGAATTGAATTGAACCTTGATCACCGTTCTTGAGCCCGACAGCTAGGTTAGACTGTAGCTGAGCCCTCTCCTCCTCTCTGTTCTTCACCTCCAGGCTGTGCTTCTGTTCCCCGCTCATCCGTGTCACTGCCGTGATAGACCCCCTGTAGTCAACAACACTGAAGCTTAATACTGTGCTGATAATAGTAATAATAATAATAATAATAATAATAATAATAACAATAATAATGATAATAATAATAATAATCATCGTAATAACAATAATAATAATCATAATAACAATGATACTAATAACAATCTAGTAATAATAATAATAATAATAACAATAATACTAAAAACAATCTAGTAATAATAATAATAATAATAATAACAATAATAATAATAACAATAATTATAATCACAATAATAATAATTATTATTATTATTTTCCTCGTAAAAATAAAAATAATAATAACAATAATACTAATTATTATTATTATAATAATAATCATCTTCTTCCCCAGAATATGAATGAAAAGAACCCGTGAGATTTTATGCACTCAAAGCTGTCAACACACGGTCTACCAACATGATAACTCATACAAGTACTAACCGAGTCCGACTTTCTTCACTTCGTTTTTTGATGCTTGTTCTAAATCAAGTGTGCTAAAACCGTCCCCTAATACTTTCATATAATAAAGGTTAATGAAATGTAAAAGTTAAAGAAGTGGGCACTGTATTTGTGTGCGTATGTGTATGCGTGTGTGTATGTCTGTGTGTGTGCGTGCGCGCGCGTGTGTACACCATAGAATAAGTCAAACCTTCGTTTGACAGGAGACACCTCTCTGACGACATCTCCATTGACCTTCCCCTCGCTCTCCTTCTTCATCTGCAATGACAACGACTTTACTTACAGTTCTAAACTAATCTAAAAGCTAAAAGCTGGTAAAGCTAATGCTAACGTCAGTTATTATTATGTTGTTGTTTTTGTTTCCAACAAAAACAACAACATAACAACACAACATAGTTTTTGTGTTTATCTACATCAAATTAAGAGTTCAAATGTATTCTACAGTATCACATCAGGATGCCATATCATTCAGTTAAAATGACTCAATTAAAAATTTTTTTAAAAAATACAATTAAATGCAAAAAGGATATTACAGACACAAATTGCATTGGAGAATTGAATTGAAGTGGAGAAAATGGATTATTATCGTTGTATTAAATGTATATCAAACCCTGCACACTTCATAAAACCTTAAAGCTCAAAGAAATGTCTAAGTGTCACTAAGAATAATATTGAAGATAGTTAGAGATTTGAACTGATGGCCTGTAGCTTATCAAGCAAGCGAGCTTGTCAAAGAGCCACAACAACAGAAGTTAAGACATGATGGCAATGCTATTCCGATACAGCAGTCACAGTAGCTTCAGTGAATACAACTAATATTACATTTTCAGTGAGTAGACAGCGCTAACTTTGAGAGCTAGATGGCTTCCACGAAATACTGTTTATAACTTCCAATTAGTTAAAAGTGGAGAAATGTATTACCGTGGCCTGTTATAAACAGAGCAATGTATTACCGTGACCTCTTATAAACAGAGCAATGTATTACCATGGCCTTTTATAAACAGAGCAATGTATTACCGTGGCCTCTTATAAACAGAGCAATGTATTACCGTGGCCTCTTATAAACAGAGCAATGTATTACCGTGGCCTGTTTTCTCTTGAGTTCTATGATGACACGCTCAACGTCAGAATCTGCCACATCGAGTACTGACTCTCCCTGTGCCATCAACAGCAAATCAATTAAGAGTGTATATTACATATATTGTATATATTGATACACTATAGAGTACAACACAATGGCCATTGTCAGGTTCAATGATTGCATCAACAAATCTGTTGACACCATTAACTCAACTAAAAACTGAAATGTAGCTACTTCCTCGGATCATTAAACAGAGCTCTTGTCTAGCTAATTATACCCCTGAACTGATCCACTAAGACAGCATTAAAGGCATAGAAGAAAAGAGAGAGAGAGAGAGAGAGAGAGAGAGAGAGAGAGAGATGAAAATAAAAGAAGTGAAAAGAGAGTGAGCGAGATATCAAAGTAGAGTGTGCGAGAGAGAGAGAGAGGATGAGCGAGAGAGAAAGAGAGAGAGAGAGAGAAGTGATAAAAAAGAGAGTGCACGAGATAGAGAGTGGGATACAAAAGCAACAACAAAGAGATAGAGAGTGGGATACAAAAAGCAACAACACAGATATAGAGAGTGGGATACAAAAAGCAACAACACAGATATAGAGAGTGGGATACAAAAAGCAACAACACAGATATAGAAATTGGGATAGCAACAACATACAGAGTTGGTCTTAGAGTCTATGTTGGCGAGGTTGTCAGCCAGTAGCCTGCAGGCTTCCTCCTGGGCCCAGTGTGCTGCCGCGTGCATCGGCGTCCAGCCGTCCACATCTCTAGCTTCCTTATCAGCCCCTGCCTCCAACAACAACCTACAACAATAACAACACCGCCTCCTTGTCAGCCCTGCCTCCAACAACAACCTACAACAACAACACCGCCTCCTTGTCAGCCCTGCCTCCAACAACAACCTACAACAACAACAACATCGCCTCCTTGTCAGCCCCCGCCTCCAACAACAACCTACAACAACAACAACATCACCTCCTTGTCAGCCCCCACCTCCAACAACAACCTACAATAACAACAACATCGTCTGCTTGTCAGCCCCCACCTCCATCAACAACCTACAACAACAACATCAGCCCCTGCCTCTAACAACAACCTACAACAACAACAACATCATCCATGACAACATAGATTACTGTTTCGGCGTCTAACCGTCTACAATTACATTTCTTTTAATTCTGATTGAGGCATCCTAGCTTTCAGTTAATAAATATTTAAGTAAATTACTCCAGTGAACTCGCGCTTTTCTGGTGTTACAATTAAGCTATTTGACAGAGCTGAGGCAGGTTTGAGATGAACCAATACCATGAACTGCTAACATTCTCGCAGTGGATCAATAGGCGCCGGGTTAAAAGTCAGTGCCATCCTAGCCACTGGCATTATACTTTGATCAGTAACTGACGTTAAACTCACCTCTAGCCAGTTTTCTCAGCGTACACTTCAGAATAAATTCCAAGATCGACGAGAACCTGAATTGATGCTAGACAAGGTAATAAATAAAGAAAAGAAAAATTAATTTAAAGATATATAGATTTTTATATAAAGACATATATGTATATATATATAGAATATATATATATATATAAGTATATATATATATATATATATATATATATACTATATATATATATACTATATATATATACATATATATATTCAATCTATAATATATATATATATATATATATTCAATATATATACATATACATATATATATTCAATATATATAATAATAATAATAATAATATAATAATATATATTTCCATATATATATATATATAGAAATTCTATAAATATATAGAAATTCTATATATATTATAATATATATATTATATTATATATTTATATATATATAATATCTTATATATATATATAATTATCTATATATATATATAATATATATATATATATATATATATATTATATATATATATAGTATAATAATATATATATATATATACATCTCCTTCTCCTCACAGCGTGATAGATGCAATACAACAACAACAGCAGCGTACTTGAGCACTTTGATGTAGCCCTTGGCCGCAGCTATATGGAGAGCCGTGGCGCCAGTCTTAGGGTGAGGCTGATCCTCCAGCTTACCACTATTCAACCACTGGTTGACGTCTCTCAGCATCATCTCCTCCTCCTCACAGCGTGCTGCGTCAGCGTCTATACCTGTAGCATAGCAACCACTCGTTACCATAGCAACCATTCGTTACCATAGTAACCACTCGTTACCATAGCAGCATTGGTTGACGTCTCTCAGCATCATCTCCTTCTCCTCACAACGTGCTGCGTCAGTGTCTATACCTGCATCATAGCAACCACTCGTTACCATAGCATCATTGGTTGACGTCTCTCAGCATCATCTCCTCCTCACAACGTGCTGCGTCAGCGTCTATACCATCTATCATAGCAACCACTCGTTGCCGTAGCAACCACTAGTTCCCCTAGCAACCACTCGTTACCATAGCATTAGCAACCAGTCGCTATCATAGCCATCACTCGTTACCATAGCCATCACTCGTTGCCATAGCAACTACTCGTTACAATACCAACCAATCGTTATAATAGCCATCACATGTTACCATAGCCATCACTCGTTGCCATAGCAACTACTCGTTACAATAGCAACCGATCTTTATAATAGCCATCACATGTTACCATAGCCATTACTCGTTACCGTAGCAACTACTCGTTATGATAGCAACTTTAAACGTTATCATCTTCCCCTGAATCCTAGTTAGCTAGGTTCGGGATACGAATGAACCTTCTCATACCACACCAAAACTCTTTCATTCATGTTAGAAACTGTTGTAGCAACATTTAATACTAGTTCAAAGCATCAGAACAATCAGAGACTGAACTGCCAATAACCACGCGGCTCGTTGTAATCACTTAACGTTAGAGCTCGTATCAGAGAATGCTGATCAGTGAGACGAGGAGACCGGTAGATCAGTTTAGCAGATTTATCAACTCACATCTTTATATTAATCGAGTCAGTGGAGATGCATTACACGAGACAATCTGATACAATGGATCACAGCATGCGGTCAGCTGTGAGCAGCTGTGAGCAGCATGCGTTCAGCTGTGAGCAGCAGTGAGCAGCATGCGGTCAGCTGTGAGCAGCAGTGACCAGCATGCGGTCAGCTGAGAGCAGCAGTGAGCAGCAGTGAGCAGCAGTGAGCAGCAGTGAGCAGCAGTGAGCAGCATGCGGTCAGCTGTGAGCAGCTGTGAGCAGCATGCGGTCAGCTGTGAGCAGCAGTGAGCAGCATGCGGTCAGCTGTGAGCAGCTGTGAGCAGCATGCGGTCAGCTGTGAGCAGCAGTGAGCAACATGCGGTCAGCTGTGAGCAGCTTGCGGTCAGCTGTGAGCAGCTTGCGGTCAGCTGTGAGCAGCTGTGAGAAACTTATCACAGCATGCGGTCAGCTGTGAGCAGCTGTGAGAAACTTATCACAGCATGCGGTCAGCTGTGAGCAGCTGTGAGAAATTGTTCGTAAGCAGCTGATTACAGCGTGTGGCCAGCTGTAAGCAGCTGATTACAGCGTGAGGCCAGCTGTAAGCAGTTGATTACAGCGTGAGGCCAGCTGTAAGCAGCTGATTACAGCGTGTGGCCAGCTGTAAGCAGTTGATTACAGCGTGAGGTCAGCTGTAAGCAGCTAATTACAGCGTGAGGTCAGCTGTAAATAGATGATTGCAGCATGAGGTCAGCTGTAAGCAGCTGATTACAGCATGAGGTCAGCTGTTAACAGCTAATTACAGCGTGAGGTCAGCTGTAAACAGCTGATTACAGCATGAGATCAGCTGTGAGCAGCTGAATACAGCGTGAGGTCAGCCGTAAGCAGCTGATTACAGCATGAGATCAGCTGTGAGCAGCTGATTACAGCATGCAGTCAGCTGATCAAGCATGAGGCCAGCTGCTAGCAGGTGATTAAGCAGCTGCTAGCAGCAGTAAGAACAATGAGGTCCAGTAGTACGATTGACATTTTTATAAATATAATTGTTCAGGTGAGGCTACGCAGAGCAGAACAGAAGATATTTATTCAGCAACTTTTATTTCGATGTTGTAACAACGATAAATGATACAACCAAATTATCAAGAAAGAAATCGAAAAACAAATCTTGGATATCTCACTGATGCTGAACAATATAAAAAACGACCAATTAATGGCGGCAATGCTCACATCCGAGGCTCGCCAGTCACTGATATCCCTTCGAGATATTAAACACTCGTTAAATTCAATTTAACTTTTAAAGAATAACAGTAGTGCGATAGAGACCTTGTTTCTCCATAGCATCAGCTAACAGAGACTCCATCTCATTCCCCTCAGCTAGATCTAGAGCTAACTCTCCGTCATTGTTCACTGCGTCCAGCCGCGCTCCGTGCTCTATCAAATACCTACAATACAATACAATACAATACATTACGATACATCTCATTACTCTCAGCTAATTCTAATGCTAACTCCCATCGTTGTTCACTGCGTCCAGCCTTGCGCCGTGCTCTATCAAATACCTACACGCAATACAATACAATTCATTACAATACATTACAATACATATTATTCCCCTCAACTAGATCTAATGCCAGCTCTCCATCGTTGTTCACGGCGTCCAGCCTAGCGCCGTGCTCTATCAAATACCTACAATACAATATAATACAATACAATACAATACATTATAAAACAATACACTATAATACATTACAATACATCTCATTACTCTAAGTTAGATCTAATGCTAACTCTCCGTCGTTGTTCACTGCGTCCAGCCGCGCTCCGTGCTGTATCAAATACCTACACGCAATACAATACATTACAATACACTACATCTCATTACTCTCTAACCATCTAACTCACTACCATTGTTTACAGCGCCTGATCTTTTTCCCAAAAATCAGCAATACAATAAAATATGATGCAAATAGAAAATATAAACTTATACATAATATAAATATATAGAAAATTTAATAAAATATTAATAAAACCCGCAATAACAGAATATTAATACAACCAGACAACAGACAAGTATAGCAAGTATTTTATCTAATAGCTAAGCAGAGGAAATGACGAAGAAAGCAATAGATAACATTGAAGAAGGAATAAAATTCATTTTAATTAATGAAAGACGTAAGATTTGCCGCTAATCAAGAAATGAATGCTAGTAGCAAAGTTGGTTTGTGGATGGTGAACATTACATTGAAGAATTGAACATTAAAGAATTAAACATTGAACATTAAAGTATGGAATACTTTAATACAGTAATTAAAGTATTAAAAGTATATAATACTCATAATGATCTGCCTTTATGTTACAACAATTACTCACTGTTTTTGAATAGTGCTGTGTGTGTGTGCTCCTATTTATAACTTTAGAAATCTGCCAAAATACAATATACCAAATTTTAGAACTTGTGTCTGCGAGAAATAGACAGATACACTATACCAAATTTTAGAACTTGTATCTGCGAGAAATAGACAGATAGACAGTTGATAAATGTATTAAGAAATAGGAAGAAGAGATGGATAGGACACATTCTAAAGGGGGAAGGTCTATTAAAAGCAGTCATAGAAGGTAGAATGGAAGGAAAAAAAAGCAGGGGCAGGCCGAGATTAGGTATGTTAGATGATTTAAAGACCCAAAAAAGGACAAAAAAAATATTATCGTTATTGATTAATGATTGGATTGTATTTCTGATTGGATTATGACGCTGAATTTCTAAATTGAAATAAGATGAAATTCAATTTCTGATATTTCGTACAGTAAATTCTGACAGGTTTCTAAAGTTATAAATTGGATACACAGCACTATTCAATAACAGTGAGTAATTGTAACATAAAGGCAGATCACTATGTGTATTAAATACTTTAAATACTTTAATTACAATTTAAATTACAATTTCATAACATAACATTACAGAGTCAGGAAGCAATTATATGCTTGTTTAAGACTCATCAGGCTCTTAACTGAAACCAATATATATTAATCAAATCATACAGACTTCATGTCAACATGTCAAATTTACACATAGCCTATGTATAACACTGAACATGCAATTAGCATCTAATTTACATGTTCTTATGGTTATCATATTTATTTTAAAAAACATTCACTGATTCTGCTTCCACAACTTCGCTTGGCAAACTATTCCAAGCATTTATAACTCTCTGACTAAAGAAAAATTTGCTTAAATCTAGTCTACTTCTAAATTTACTAAGTTTATAAATATGTCCCCTTGTGTGTCTGTTGTTTGATAAATTAAACCAAATACTATGGTTAACTTTGCTGAAGCCTTTGAGTATCTTAAAAACTTCTATTAAATCTCCTCTAGTTCTTCTCTCACTTAAAGAGGTTAATCCTACGAATTTTAATCTATTCTCATAACTAAGTTTTTGATAGTGAAATGCCAGCCTTGTTGCTCTGGCTTGTACCCTTTCTAATTTATCGATATACATGTATATATATAAACTATATATATATATATATATATATATATATATATATATATATATATATATATATATATATTCATCCATTTTGTGTGAAATTTCTTCTTCTTTACTTTTCTTATTTTTCTTTAAGCTCTCCAAAGTTCACATTTAGTTTGTGTGTTTTCCTGCTGCATTTGCTTGTTTGTGTGTTGTGTATGTGTACTCTACAGGGTAGAATGACCATTTTTGATATTCTTATTAACCTGAATTGTATTGAATTGAATGAATATTAATGTCAAGAAAAACGAAGTGATGAGAGTGTCAAGAAAAGTGGAGCCAATATAGAAATAGACGGTACAAAGAACAGGTCAAGAATTTCAGATATTTAGGACAAACGATAACAGAAGACGGTAAATGTGGAACAGAAATAACACATAGAATTGCTCAAATAAAGCAAACGAGATCTTCAGTAAGAGGAAAGAACTACTAATAAAAGTTTGAATAAATCTATGAAGATAAAGATGGTAAAAAATGATGTTTTTTAAAGATTGTAAAGACTTTAGAGTGGACCGTGCTCCTGTGCGGTTGTTAAACGTGGACGATAAGAAATAAGGCTATCAGGAAACTGGAAGCATTCGAAATGTATCAATGAAGAAAAATAGAGAAAAACAAATTGGCTAACAAAATAATGAACGATGAAGTGCTAAAGAGGGTTGAAATAAACACTTTAAATACATATATCATAAAGAGTAGACAGAAGAACCGGATTGGTTCTGAGAGGGGATGGTTACTAAAGTAAGTAACTGAAGGAAGAATGGAAGGAAAAATGGTTAGAGGAAGACCAAGACTTGGGATACTAGTTGATTTGACAATTAATTAGTATGCTGATATGAAATTAAAAGCAGAGGATAGAAATATGTGAAGAAGTTTTACGCAATGAACCTGCCAATAGCAGTGCACTAAGAGAGAGTAGAAGTAACACTAGCAGCAGTAAAAATGGTAGTAATAATAATAGTAGTAGTAAAGATAACAATAATAAGATAATACAACTAATAATAATTACTCTCTCAGTATACTGCCTACTCGCTAAAAATCATTGAACAGTTAAAATTCATGAAGTTTTCAGTGGAAACAGAAAGTTGCCACACTCGCAAGGCTAACATCATGCAAGACGCTCCTGTGAGATTTGCGGCGGTCTAGTTGAATACAGGTGCCCGTGGGTTCATGGAGAACCAGTGCAGCAGACCGGCCAGTAACGAAGCTACCACGGGCCGGGTGCTGCAGCCAGCGCTCCACTTATCTATGTTTATACGAGATAACGGCAGCAATCGCCCATCGTTACGCACCGTCCCGCTAAATATAGAATTCAGCCAAATCGTATCCGCACGGCCACAATACAACTCATCCAATTACCGTAGTACATCGTCAATAATTAAAATCATCATGTTGAACTTCTGCATAAACTATCTACATAACACTCTATCTCCTCTCTCTCTCTCTCTCTCTCTCTCTCTCTCTCTCTATATATATATATATATATATATATATATATATATATATATATATATATATATCAAGGATTTCCAAAGAATAAAAAAGTCATAGGTCTTATCGTTCTGCGTAGAGTTTCTTTAAGATCAAATACTCGGGCGATTCATTCTGTACAGAGAAAGGCGACTAAACCATCGTGTAGGTAACGAATCACTTTAAATATGAGTAACTGAAGATAGCAGCCTAGCTGGAGCATTGAGAAATTTCGCCAAGTCTTGATTACTACCTCATCAGTTTACCATGCATGATGCCTTGGCTATATTTTTCTGACTGACAGCCCCCCCCCCCCCGTGTAGAGCAGATGACAGGGGGAAGAGGGGAAATGAAATCATCTGACCTAAATAAGTACTGCTGTAATTCTTAGACAAGTTTAAAAGGTTATGTGACATTTTGTAGCACATTTTGACGAGAAACACGCATTCATTAAAACATATATATCCACGTTAGCATTATTTAAAACAATAAGAAACAATTTAAACACAAACAATTCTATTAGAAAGATCAGTTCAATTAAAACAAATCGAACATAAATCAAATATTAAACAAACAATATTATGTCTATCAAGACCATTTCTGATATCAGAGAGTAAAGACCACTACAGAGGTTACAGAATAGGTTGCAAAGTGTCGATCTGAGGTCAGCATGTAAGACATAAGTTACTGCAAATATTCTCTAAAAAATAGTTTACAAGAAATTTGTGGTTAACAAGACTTTTTAGTTTTGTTTCCATCCAATGAGCCAATACTCAATGCCTGTTGGGCGCAATGCACAGCAGCCTACGATAAACACACAGCCTACCTCAAGCTGTCCAACAGCACCATTAGTATATTCTTCATTTTCTCTCTCTCTCTCTCTCTCTCTCTCTCTGTCTCTCTCTCTCACTCTCTCTCTCTCTCTCTCTCTCTTTCTCTCTCTCTCTCATTAAATACAATCTACATACCTCATTGTAATTCAATGTAACTATATACGCTCTACAATTACATTGAATTACAACTATGACTAGTTCATCCCATACAACCTATATACGTCAATGTAGTTCAATGTAATTGTATAATTATGCTACAATTACATTGAATTACAATGACGACTAGTTCATCCCATACTATCTATATACGTCAATATAATTCCGTGTAATTGTATATATGCTACAATTACACAAAATTACAATGACGTAAATACAAAGAGCAGCGACCTTGAGTAGCTAAGTTGATCTGGAGTCAGTGATGGCAACTCAAGCGTGAAATTAATTACAGATTGTTATTATCTCAGATCAGATAAACAGCTTAATATTCTAAAAGTAGATTTCTACATGGGTTGTGTTTGAACAAAGAATAAACCGCAGTACGGTCTTAATTGTATAAGATATTAACCCTATCTGCATGTACATACTACGTGGTAAAACGGTACCAATTAATGCACAGTACCAACACTAAATATTCTTTATTAATGTCTCTAAACTCTTCTTTATTAATGTCTCTAAACTCTTCTTTATTAATGTCTCTAAACTCTTCTTAATTAATGTCTCTAAACTCTTCTTTATTAATGTCTCTAAACTCTTCTTTATTAATGTCTCTAAACTCTTCTTAATTAATGTCTCTAAACTCTTCTTTATTAATGTCTCTAAACTCTTCTTTATTAATGTCTCTAAACTCTTCTTAATTAATGTCTCTAAACTCTTCTTTATTAATGTCTCTAAACTCTTCTTTATTAATGTCTCTAAACTCTTCTTAATTAATGTCTCTAAACTCTTCTTTATTAATGTCTCTAAACTCTTCTTTATTAATGTCTCTAAACTCTTCTTTATTAATGTCTCTAAACTCTTCTTTATTAATGTCTCTAAACTCTTCTTTATTAATTTCTCTAAACTCTTCTTTATTAATGTCTCTAAACTCTTCTTTATTAATTTCTCTAAACACTTGTTAATGTTTCTAAACACGTGAATATTAAAAAACGTAAAAACACAAATATACTGATCAGTAGATGCAGTTTACCTAGCTATAGGAGTGAAGCCACAGGAGGCTGTAGCATGTAGAGAGGTCCAGCCCTCGTTGTCACAGGCGTCTATGTTAGCTCCGTTAGATACGAGGAACTCCACCATGTCCAAGTTGTCGTCTATACACGCCTAACATAAAACACAAGCAGAGTTTTTCAATATCTACTCCATCAACAATCACAAGCTGCTATGACAAAAATATAATCATTTACTCGGTTCTTTTGCAAATATTAGTCAATATATATATATATATATATATATATATATATACAGTATATATAATATATATATATATGTATATAAATATATATATATATATATATTATATATATATATATATATATATTTATATATATATATATATATATACAGTATATATAATATACATATATATGTATATAAATATATATATATACATATATATATATATATATATATATATATATATATATATACAGGGTGAGTAAAAAAAAGAATTACACCTGCAAAAAGTTTGAATATCTCAGGCTATTGTCAATATTTTCCAATAAAACTTCTACCAATTACTAAAGGACTAATTTCTGATGCGGTGGCCAATTTGTTTCCATTTTGGTACATAGATTGGTCAGTTATGCAAGTTTCAGCAGAGCAACCCCCCATTTTTACCTAAAAATGGCGTAAAGCACCTCCTGCAGTTCTGTCTTGTTTTTAGACTTCGGCTGGTGTTCCTTATAGAGTTGCAGCATGGTTCCCCAGACATGGTAACCCAGAGGATTTAGATCAGGAGAGTTTGGAGGCCATTCATTCTTCTTGATGAAATCCGGGTTTCTCTCGCTGATCCATTCCTGTGCATGACGAGATGGATGAGCCGGAGCACCATTCTGCTGAAAGATGAAACCATTTGGTAGAAGAGCATAGCAATCATCAAACAGCTCCGGAAGCGAAGTATTGGCGTAATACTGAGAGTTCACCTCTACCTTCTCGTCAATGAAGTACAATCTGCCCTTACCGTTGTAGCAAACGCCATTTTTAGGTAAAAATGGGGGGTTGCTCTGCTGAAATTTTCATAACTGGCCAATCTATGTACCAAAATGGATGAAAATTGGCCACTTCATCAAAAATTAGTTCTTTATTAATTGATAAAAGTTTTAATTGAAAATATTAACAATAGCCTATGATATTAAAACTTTTTGCAGGTGTAATCATTTTTTCTACTCACCCTGTATATGTATGTGTGTGTATATATATATATATATATATATATATATATATATATATATATATATATACATACATATACGTATACAATATATATATATATATATATATATATATATATATATATATATATTAAGGGTATACAGGATTAATATATATATTTAGGGTATAGGATTTGTTTTGCCGAAGCCTGGCAAAACTTCTATAAGTAGCCACCTCACGATCCAATTTAACTGTACAGAAATATCAGAACATATAAATTGGAGAATAAAATTGACCATGAGTTGGCAAAAGAATGAGAAAACTGAGGAGAGAACTGATATCAGAAATATCTGAACAGATTTCAGTTCAGTGAAATTGGATGTGGTGGTCACTTTATGTTACTGTTAGGATAAACCTTGAGCAGTGCATTGTCTGTTTAAAATTGTTTGTCTGCTTAAACCTCTATGTTGTTGTTTGTTTAAACCTCTGTGTAGTTATCTGTTTAAGCCTCTCTGTGTAGTTGTCTGCTTAAACCTCTGTGCAGTTGTCTGTTTAAACCTCTTTGTGTAGTTGTCTGTTTAAACCTTTGCGTAGTTGTCTGTTTAAACCTCTCTGTGTAGTTAGTCTATTTAACGCTCTGTGTAGTTGTCTGTTTAAACCTCTGTGCAGCTGTCTGTTTAGATCACTAGATCTCTGTTAGTCTAGGAGTAGATGCAGTGATGTATGTTAATGAGCTGATCATCTCTTTATACATACACGTAGGTTGACATCATCAGATGATTTGAATGAATTGCATTATAGAGGTGAGAGGGTTGACCTGTGAACAAGTTGTATAATATTCCCTGTTCAGAGTCTACAACACACAGGCATCTAAAATAGAATGAATTGGCATCTTGAGGTACATGAATATTGTACACCTAGAGGTGCATTACTGTATTTATATCTAGAGATACATGAATGTTTTGCACATATAGAGGTAGATGATTGTATTGCACACCTAGAGCTGCATTAATGTATTGCACATTTAGAGGTGCATGAATGTTTTGCACATGACATCTACACCCAGTAGTCTGTTCCATGCACAGAGGTAATACCAGTTCTTAAAACACAAGGAAGAATCAAAATTTACCAAAAAAACCATAACCATGGTTATTGACCCTAAAACTATGATTTATAGAGTCAACAACCATAACCACTAAATTAACTAGAATTTTCCACCTAAATCTTGGAAAATTACAAAATTATAAAATTTGATTGCTCAATTGATCAGCAATGCAGAAATATTTAAAACATCCCGGTAAAAGACTTCTAACTGGGTTAGGCGGTTCTATGAACACCGGCAATTGACGATGCTTATTCTCAGGTTGCGCAACCAACAAATCTACTATACTCGACGTAATAATTGCATGTGCACATTTGTCGATTGTCCAGTATCTTTTATATAAATTTTGTTGGTCTGTCAGTCAGTGTGGCCAGTAATTTTCTTGATTACCATACTGTTAGCAATAGTTTGGTCTGTTATATGTATGTGTATGTATGCTTGGAAGTTCGGTTGATTGTACGGTTAGATGTATGCGTAGTGGATTAATAGAACTTCTGCAACACTGTGTTGTTTTAACTGATTGTCATCACCCCATAGATCTATAGCTTTAATCGTCAATCATCATCGGCTACATCTCCCTTCTTACCATGACTCATACTGATGATATCAACAAGCGGTCTCTATCGATTTTTGAGTGTGGAACATCGGGTAAAGCGTCCCCTCCCTGATCAACTCGTCACTAACAGGATCTTCCATATGTCTAAATAATCGTTCTAAAGTTAGGTCTCAATCGAGAGCAATGCGATAAGACTGAAATCCAGTACTCGCCCAGTGACTGACAAGCTTGCCACATCACTGACACGCTTGAACCGTCACTTACATGCATGCCCCGTCATTGACACGCTTGCCACGTGACAGACATGCTTGCCACGTCACAGACACGCTTGCCACGTCACTGACCCGCCTGCCCAGTCAATGACACGCTTGCCACGTCACTGACACGCTTGCATGTCACTAACATGATTACAAATGAGGAAAGTGACGTTAAACTTACTTTTTTAGACTTTTCAATAAAATTTCTAAACTTATAACTATATACAAGCAAAACCTTGCGATGATGTTTCAAAATCTGATCAAGTGGTAGAAAATAACAATTTGCAAAAGGCTTATTCTTAAACAAAAGTATCAAAGAGAGTAAGTCGCACTTATGTATACGAAACAAATTAAAGTCTGACGTGTATAAAACAATTTAAAACCTGGTGTGTATAGAACAAATTAAAGCACAGTTATATAAAACAATTTAAAGCCTAGTGTGTATAAAACAATTTAAAGCCTTGAGTGTATAAAATAAATTAAAGCCTGGTGTATATAGAACAAGTTAAAGCCTGGTGTTAATAATACAATTTAAACCCTGGTTCATATAGAACAAATTAAAGCCTGGTGTGTTTAGAACAAATTAAAGGCTGGTGTTAATAAAATAATTTAAACCCTTAACACCTGGTGTGTATAAAACTTTAGGTAGACAAATCAAGAACAGTGCCTATATTCCAATCTTCACTACACAAGTACTCCTTACAGAACTGCTAGTCATAGCTCATTTTAGGAATAGTCGTCCTGGGGTGAACGGACAAAGCCCCTTTCAGAAATACACCTACCAACTAGAACCCGTATCACAGACCCTAAATGCTATAGCACTAGCTACAAATATGCAAATATTGTAATTAATTGCATAATTTAGCGCATGTTCTAGGAATATTCCGTAGTATTTTATTAATTCTAACCGTCTTCGAAAGAAAATGATTAATTTATTTTACCTGTTTTGCTCAGAAATTGTTTGGTTTTAGTTTTAACTTATTTATTATGTAGTCGTATGGAGTAATTTAGCTACGTTAGTGGCAATATGAAAAGAGGAAAGAAGATATAAAAAAACTAGAGGCATTGGAAAAGTGGACATGGAGAAGAATGGAAAGGATTAGCTGGACTCAAAAGGTTGTCAAATGAGGAACTTCTGGAGAGAATTGGTACAGATAGACAATTGATAAATGCATTAATAAATAGGAAGAAGAGCTGGATGGGACACATTCTAAGGGGGGGGGGGAGGGGGAAGGAGGTCATAGAATGCAAATGGAAAGAAATAGAGTCAGAGGCAGGCCGAGATTGTTTTAGGAATGTTAGATGATTTAAAGATCCACTCATATGTGGACATGATAAGGAAAGTGGAAGACCGAGAAAAGTGGAGGAGTTATATACCATGGACCTGCTGGTAGGCAGTGCACGAAGAGAAAGAGAGAGAGAGAGAGAGAGAGAGAGAGAGAGAGAGAGAGAGAGAGAGAGAGACTGTCAGTTTAACACAATATTGGATATTATTGATATACAATTAAATAGTATTAGATTAAATATTTGGAGAAGAATGGAGAGGATTAGTTGGACTCAAAAAGCTACAAATGAGGAAGTTCTAGAGATAGTTGGCACAGATAGACAGTTGATAAATGTATTAAGAAATAGGAAGAAGAGTTGGATAGGACACATTCTAAGGGGGGAAGGTCTATTAAAAGAGGTCATAGAAGGTAGAATGGAAGGAAAAAGAGGCAGGGGCAGGCCGAGGTTAGGAATGTTAGATGATTTAAAGACCCACTCGTATGTGGAAATGAAGAGAAAGGCGGAAGACAGAGAAGAGTGGAGGCGTTATATACCATGGACCTGCCAGTAGGCAGTGCACTAAGAGAGAGATAGATTAAATATAAATCATATAATCAATAAAATGCTAAGAATAGCATCATTAAGAGCCTCTTTATCTAGTGAAACTAAAATCATTATCTATCAAGTTATTAGCACTTATAATGGGTTTTATAATATTATACATGAAAGATGTAGGATCTAACGCTTGATTTATAAGTGTTTAGAAAACTTCTACAGTAGTGGTGTCTCTCTCTCTCTCTCTTCTCTCTCTCTCTCTCTCCCTCTCTCTCTCTCTCTCTCTCTCTCTTACTCTCTCTGTCTCTCTCTCCCTCCCTCCCTCCCTCCCTCTCTCTCTCTCCCTCCCTCCCTCCCTCTCTCTCTCTCCCTCCCTCCCTCCCTCCCTCCCTCTCTCTCTCTCTTACTCTCTCTCTCTCTCTCTAGTGCAACTAGTTAGCAGCTTCACTGAAAAGCATTAATTAATGATGACTCCAAACAACTGATCGCATTTCAATATATCTGTTTTACTAAATCTAAAATGAAAAGGTTATCTAGGCAAATTATGGCTTCGATATGATTTTTCCTTGCTTTCCTGGTATATGAATTAGATGTATTGCTATAGGAAAAATGAGCCGATACTGAGTGGCCCAAAGAGTCTCAATTCATAAACTTAGAACCTCACTTAGAACTCAAAATATCCAATAAAACATCTACATTTGGGCCTATATACTGTATAGCGGACTGTAATTTATTGAGACTGGCATCAAAGTTCTGGATCAGTTTCATAACGTTACCTGATACCAGAGCACCGAGCTTAAATTGTTGTTTTAGCATAACAGAGATTCTGTTTAAATATATTTCCAGGCATGGATGCCGTTTAGAAATCTGTGTATAACACACGTCTACAATGTTTTATATTTTATCAAGAGGGGCTTCGAAAATGGCAGAATATATTAACAAAATAACAAATATGAACAAGTGAAATATGAACAAAAAAATAAATATGAACATAATAAATAAGACCTAGGTATACAACAGTTTACATTCATAGGAAATATAAACAAAATAAGAAATATGAACAAGTTAAATATGAACAGAAATAAATATGAACACAAATATGATGTATGCAACAGTTTACAGGCCTAGGCATATACACCGCACCATTGGTATATTGATAAAAACGAAAAGCGACCATGGTCAATCACTCAAATGAAATATTAAATGACATCATATATATTTTAAAAACTTTTGCTTTACATGTATACTGTTTATGCACAGCAGAGCTACCGCAATTAAATGAGATCATTCAAAGAGCGTTTCTTAATACGTGATACAAAGGCAGGTTTCTAGAAACGCTGAGTCTAGTTTTGAAGATATGGCTGTAAATATCAGAAGATAGCAAACATTCCAAAACATTATATATGCAAACGTAATCTATTTAGTGACAAATACTAACGCCTTATTTTACATCCACTGAATCAACATTCATATCAAACTAGAAGAAACTTTGCCGAAAGAAGTTATTCATTTCCTACTAACACAGCACCTCAATGGATAAATATTTTATAGATCCTATAGTATTAAATGATGCTAGAAGTACTTTATTTTTGCTTTTTCAGCAGAATTTCATAAACACATCGCATTGTAGTAGTATTTGTATTAGTTATGATTATCAACTACTTTCTTTGCTTTCTCTATTAACTATCAGTGAAATTTAATTTTGTTTTCAATTAATTTTTGTTTTCAACTTTACTACATTCATAAAGAACTGTTAATATGATTACGAAATGCTTGAACTTTGATACTTAACCTAATTCATTATACATTTCTGCCGTTTCATTATTTACCGGTTATTTACTGCTGATAACTTCTTTACTTTTTCCGTATTGTAACTTTCTGAGGTAGACAGATTGTGTTGAAATAAGCGAATGGTTTAGTAAAATACTGACACAAATTTTTAGTAGATATTTACTGTAGCTATGCAGATAAAATGTTGCAAATATATTATAGGAAAACAATTATACAAAAATTATAATTATTACATACACATGTATTTAACATCCTCCTCAAATGAGGTTTAGTTTAAAAGGAAGTTGTTGACAGTAAAAGTTTCTCTAAACTTTAAACCATTCTTAAACCTAATAGACCATGACTTCCAAAGGATTTATAAGTAATCAGGTTTTAAACTGGTCTCAACTGAAGAAACGAGTTTTCATAGGCTTAAACCATAGGTTTAAACCATAGGCCTAACCCATAGGTTTAAACCATAGGCTTAAACCGTAAGCTTAAACCATAGGCTTAAACCGAATAGACTGCATAGCTTTAACTTTTAAAACGGAAATTATCCCCCTATTCAAAACTAGCAGACCAGTCCGACTCAAAGTTTAACTCCCATTTGTTATAAAATGACCAAAAACCTTTTCACGGTACAGTTAGGCCTACTGCTTACAACAATACCCAAGGTTAGAAAGTTCTATCTTTACTTAATTGTTAAATAGTTAATATGGTCTGCATGAGGACTGGGTTAGCTGTAAAAGGTGCAAATTGGATATAGAAATTTTTAGCTAAATAATTAGCTCATTTTAGTTTTATTTTACCCTAATTGTAGCTGTATTTGTAAATTTGAACAGTGAGAGAAGGCGTGGTTTGTGTTGTTTGCTATCAGTCTTGCTAAATTCTGGTAAATACTCAACGTGATCTGCTACAATTCATAGCATCAATAGAATGCTAGTATAAAGTACTGCAAATCTTGTAAACTGTTTCATGTTCATTGTCTGAACCTGCATCCGACTCAATGTTGGTAAAGCTAAGATTAACGTCAGTTTCCTCACTCGAAAGCGAGATGTCAGTGACGGGCCGGCCCAGGATTTGAACCCCGCACATACTGATCAGCGGTTGAGTATCTTACCGACGTCGCCACTGGCTCCAGCCAGTTTTGTCCAGCTTATTTATTTTAATGAAGTCGTTTATTAATCAAAAGTTAAATTTTGAAATTAATTTCTTTGTAACTTAAACATTGTGTATAAATTTAAATTCCTCTTTAAAACAAACAAAGCAATAATGTTGAAGCTAAATAAGAAGAAGCAGACCTGATGTAGAGCAGTCAGCCCGTCCACATTGGCTGTGTTGATATCAGCTGACGACTCCTTCAGTATCTTCAGGACTTCCTCTGTGTCACCACTGGCACAGGCCGCTAGAAACACGCAGCTGTCCTGAAACCTCACTCGATCAGCCGAGCGAGTCTTGGACGACGCCTTGTTAGTGTCCGAGGCGTCCCATCTCTGGAGCTGATCCTCTCGCTTCCACATCGCATTCTTACTCTCCAGCAATTCTTCCGTTGATATCATTCCGAGTCACTTTCTGAGTATCCGATAAGATCAATCAGTTTATCCATAGAAAGGTATCGAGTTCACATTAACCTACCTACTGAGAACAACTTACGCATAGTGTTACCTCTTATCCATAGAAAGAAATCCAGCAGAAGTTCTTTAAGAATTGCCTATTAGAAGTAGAGTCTTAAATTATAAAACTTCCGCAGCAACGTTCAGAGATACAGGAACTTCAACAATGTGTTACCCTTTAGAACTAATAATTATCTACAGAAAGGTTAGAACTCTACAAAACATTAACAATAAGCGAGCAGTGTATATATTATTACTATTTAAAGGTGTTAAAATACCTTTCAGGCATAACTTCCAGATTATCACTTCAGGATAACATTACAATTTAAAATTTTTCACGGGAGTGCAAACCTTGGCATGGACCACGCTAATATATGGAGGTGAAACATTGACCTTAAGAAACGAAGACATCAGAAAACTAGAGTCATTGTAAATGCGGATATGGAGATGAATGGAGAGGATTAGCTGGACTCAAAAGGTTTCAAATGAGGAAGTTCTGGAGAGTTTTGGTACAGATAGACAGCGAATAAATGCACCAAATGAGAAATAGGAAGAAGAGCTGGATAAGACACATTCTAACAAGAGGAAGTCTACTAAAAAAGGTCATAGAAGGCAGAATGGAAGGAAATAAAGGCAGAGGCAGGCCGAGAATAGTAATGTTAGATGATTTAAAGAAAGATCCACTCATGTGTGGACATGAAGAGGAAAGCGGTTTATACAGAGAAGAGTGGAGGCATTATATACCATGGACCTGCCAGTAGGCAGTGCACTAAGATATATATATATATATATATATATATATATAATTATATATAATATATATATAATTATATATAATATATATATATATATATATTTATATATAAATTTTATATATACATATAGATATATATATATATATATATATATATATATATATATATATATATATATATCAATACATATATATAAATTCTATATCTATAGATATATAAATTAATATATATATATATATATATATATATATATATATATATATATATAATACCTGCAGTAAAAACCCTGTCTTGAAGAGAAGACTTGGGGCTTTTGCCCTTGACGTTAAAATTAAACCCATATCATCAGACTGTAAAATGAAACATTTTACAAATCTTTTTCTACCGGCAACTTTACCCATGCGTTCTTCACTGTGCCCGCATCAGCATGCCATTCATGAAATAAATTGTTAGTTAACTGCAGCTAATATTCTAATGAAGTCCAGTTGATTAGCATGAACCTGTTACATGCCATTAAGCCACAAGCTCTCTCTTGCAGGCTAAAGTCTGCAGGTGTGTAAAGTAGGCCATAATCAAACACATAAAATTCGTGAACATTGCATCAGTAGGTACAGGATACACATATAGAATTAACACAGTACACCTGTATGTGTATATTATATATCCCATTGTTTGATATACAGCAAAGCATGCAGCGGACTATTCATAGGGCTCCTCATAGACTAATGAAGTCTAGATTTAATTTAAAACTTGCCAGGGTCAGTCTCAGAACGTCAACTCAGCTTGCCCTCAAAAAATCTGTACATAAATGTCATCTTACAAAAGTTATCAAGAGACTTCAAACTGATATATTTAACTTAACACCCCCCCCCCAGCCAAGATGCAAAATAGCTAATTGTTCTGTCTATTTAAAAATAAGGCTCTAACTTCTATTCCAAAGGTTTTCTTTCAGATTAGTAAAACCTGATAGATACCTCTTCTCTTGCTAGGAATTGAGCCATAACTCTCGCTAGCTCAATAGTTCATTCTAAACTTGACTACTGTATCTCATTGCTATATGCCTTACCTTCTTCTCTTATTTCTACAACCTTTAGCATGTGTTGTTTGTCGATCCTCAAGGCTTCAGGCCACCTCTAGTTCCCTACTTAGTAATCTTCATTGGCTTCCTGTGGTTCAAAGAATTAAATATAAAATTGATCCGCTAACTTTCAATAGTCTTATCCTCGGTACACCTTACCTTTTTTTCTGATCTCTTAATCCCATTGATGTATCAACGTTCTCATAAGTTATCATAAGCTTACAACCATTTAGAAGAGTTGTTAGAGGTTGACAGAACACTGGAGCAAACAACCTGAGAAACCATGCTGTTAGACCATCCAATCCAGTAGCGGTTGGCTTCAGGTTAAATAATATTTTAAAAACGTGAAATTCAGAAAGTGGATTACAATGGGTAAGGTTATTATTGCTATTTTTGAAGAGAGGCGCTGAATATTTTGGATCAGCTGAGATACAGGCATAATGATCGTTAAGAGCATCAGCAGTGATGTTACCGGGGCTAGAAGATTAGATTTTTACCCTAAACATTGCTTAACCATTTGCCAAAGCTCAGTCATTGAAGAAACAGTATTGAGGCATGATAGCTGCTTAGAATTAGTTTTAGCAATTAGATTACCAATTTTTATAGCGAAAGAGTTTGCCTTTTCAATCCTACCAGATAGCAATGTTCTTCTCATCGTAACAAACTCTTGATTTCAGGCGATTCAAAGCTAGGGTCATTAGAGGTTAATGTTATTGTCTTTAGAGGAATGAAATCATCTTGCAGCTTCCCAGCAATCAAATAAAACTTGTTAAACATGTCTTGTACATTCATATCAGAGATGTCTAGAGAGACATGACTGTTAGAGAGGTAGTTGAGATAATAATGACAATCTCTTAATAGCATGACAATCTCTTAATAGCTTGACAATCTCTTAATAGCTTGACAATCTCTTAATAGTATGACAATCTCTTAATAGCTTGACAATCTCTTAATAGCATGACAATCGCTTAATAGCATGACAATCTCTTAATAGCATGACAATCTCTTAATAGCTTGACAATCTCTTAATAGCATGACAATCTCTTAATAGCATGACAATCTCTTAATAGCTTGACAATCTCTTAATAGCATGACAATCTCTTAATAGCTTGACAATCTCTTAATAGCATGACAATCTCTTAATAGCATGACAATCTCTTAATAGCATGACAATCTCTTAATAGCATGACAATCTCTTAATAGCATGACAATCTCTTAATCATCTACATTGCTTAGAAATGTGAAACTCTCTCCAACACTGCTTCATGCAAATAGTGTAGAGAATTAAACAATTTTTGTAACAACATGTGTTGTAGTGATGTCTCTGGCATCAGCTTTGGATGCAGAAACAAACAATCAATCAATCAATCATCAATAAGAATTTAACGTTCGATTCCTCGTCATAAGGTAATGTCAGGGACGTCAGCAATAAAACTTATTAAATTAATAGCATCTTTAAAGTTTAGTACTTCAAATAACAGCAATTTGTTTTATACTATTACCGGCCATTGCTTGCAGAACCAGTATAATACACACGATTGAAGCAACTAAATGGTTCATTCAAAAGGCTAAAGTTTCGTTCAACATCAATTCTGTGCATCATAAGCATGTCAGTGATGGGTGAGCAACTGATTTGAATCATGCACCTAACTCTACGATCCTACATTGCTCTATTCCAACTCCTTTTTTATTCTAGCCATATGAATGAAAAACTTATAAATTAAGATATATCAAGAAAAATTAAAATAATAAAATAGGATTATGTAGAGGTTACTCGAAATTGTAAATTACAGGCTTTTATTATTCTGATCACATTTAACCACGATAGAAATAACAAATAAACTAATCGACCAATCAATAATCTACTTGTCTACGAATGCCGGAAAAGACTTACTCAGAATTTGATTCTCTTATAGTAAATTCTCTGAATGCTAATCAACCTATTTCAATCCATTTGGTTGAGGTTAGGATTAGGATAGGATCTGGACTGTAGTTATGTTGGGAGATTCAATACTTTGAATAAAAAATAAAAATAATATCCTTAATTAGGTAGAAAACTTTACGTTAATTTTCAACCAAACACTATAGAATTACGATCAAGCAAGATTATGATATTGATTAAATTATTATTATAATTTAAGATTTATAAAAAATCAATATACTTTTCATGTTTATAATCAATATAATTATCATAGGTTTATACAGTAAAAATATTGAAAGCATTGGAAATGTATATATGGAAAAGAATGGAAAGATTAGCTGAACTCAAAAAATACCTATATATACATAAATTCAAGAATGATTAGAACAGATAGACAGTTAATAAACGCATTAAGAAATATGGAGATCAGCTATCAATTTTATTAATAGGACACACTCTACAACCATTAGTTTACTAAAAGAGTCATAGAAGGAAGAAAGAATAAGAAAGAGAAACAGAGGCAGACCAAGATTACAAGTGTTTGACGATTTAAAGATCAATTCATATGTGGTCATGAAGAGGAAAATGTAAGACAGAAGAGTGGAGGCGTTATAAACCAGCAAGTTGACAATACACTAAGAAGTTTATACAGTTAGGTATTTAAATTAAATAGTTAACTATTCATTTATCGGCTCCATGAATACCCGAGACTTTACTATTTGATCAGCTTGCTCTTGTATCGAATCACAGCAGATAACTTCAGATCAATCATTTAAAAATTGTAGGAGTTGTCTGCCACTACTCAAGTTGAACAATTTTGAAAACAAATTTATGTTCTAAGATCCAACTGCATACTAAGGTTTCAAGAGCCGTAGTATTAATAGTTCGGTTTAAACACAGTCATACCTCATTAGAGTTCGCTCATAAATTTATAAATCTGTACTTCGACACCTTCGTTAAGATTTGGACACCTAGGTCTTAAGATTAAGCTAAATTTAATTCATTTCACTGGATATCCTAATATGGAGTTACACAGACTCTAAAGTTACATTTTAATTTTTTTAACTTCAATCACAAAATCCTATATATCATCGTTTATGATTTTAACTCTATAGTAAATAGATCAGTAATACTTAAAAGTCTATTAAACCAGAAATCGGAAAACAAACATTGCTACAGCCTATCACTGGAGGACAGAGAAAACTTTTCTCTGTTTTGATACGGAGCTCAAGCCTGCTCTTTATAATGCAGAGCATAGGCTCCCAAATTATAAAAAAAGTTGCTTATTTAATCCAGAAATAATATGTTTACACTCTTTTGAAGAAACCTGAAAATAAGCAGTAAATATATAAATAATATTATCTAATATTTCTAAGTGTGATCAATTGCATTTTTGTAACTGTTTTGGCAAATATATTTCATAAAATTATATATCAATTTATCATTGTTATTATTATTATAGTGAATAATCAACTATGTTGATATCTATCACTTTTTAATACCACATGTTTAAACCGTTAGGCAATTTAGACCATTTTCCGTATAACCAGTCTAATGAATGTCCGAGATTTTACTCTCGAATCCCGGCCGCGCTGATCTGAGAGTAAAATCTCGGACATTCACTGGACTGGTTATACGGAAAATGGACTAAATTGCCTTACGGTTTAAACATGTGGTGTTAAAAAGTGATAGATATCAACATAGTTGATTATTCACTATAATGCGTGTTTACTTTACTTACTTTTACTTCAAGGTTTGATTTTTTCCGGACTTTTCAAGGAATTTAACCGGACAGGTGCCACAAGCCTTCACGCCTTTCTGAACCAGTATCAGTAACATTTAAGTTAATTTAATAAATATAGCAATTATTTCCTCCATTTTCTTCTAAACATTGTATGATCATCACTGAACCCTACAAACTAAATATAGTTAGGTTAATACTGACCACTGACTGCCAACGCCTCCGCCCCTTGAGAAGATCTCTTAGAAAACAAGCGATACACCAGTACAAAATAATCAAAATTAGCAAACAATATCTTTAATCTTTTTAACACTTTAAAACCTACTAAGTTCATAATCATAACATAGGCCAATATGTTTTTATCGTCTTCATAGTGGTGTGATAAAGCCTAAGCTAGGCCCCCTATATGTATTAAAACGACAGACATTACAACACTAGTATCTTTACGATGAGTACAGGTGTTATCAACGCTTTGAAGACTACAACTGCGCTTTATCTCGTCACCGTGTAGCGACTTGTAGTCCTCGAGACCTGGTCTTAGTCTCGAGACCGCTTGAGATCGGGTTTTCTCGGTCTTTATCTTGACGGCTTACCATTTTGGTCTTGGTTCTGCAAGTTCTCGTATGGCTATATTTTCGAAACCATTGCGTCATATTTTGATTACACTTTCAAGAAGCTGCCAGTGGACAATTTACAAGAATTATACATGAATATTGTAGTACAGTGACGGGTTTGGCGCCTTTTTCTTGATGATCGATTGCTGTAGGCCTACATTAGAAATACAATATACAGATTAGAAGAGTACGCGCATATGGTAAAATCTAAAGCAACTCTGGAAAAATCAATTGACTTTAATCTCTCTCTCCCTCTCTCTCTCTCTCTCTCTCTCTTAGTGCACTGCCTACTGGCAGGTCCATGGTATATAAAGCCTCCACTCTTCTCTGTCTTCCGCCTTCCTCTTCATTTCCACATATGAGTGGGTCTTTAAATCATCTAATATACCTAATCTCGGCCTGCCCCTGCCTTGTCGTGATATACCATTATTTCTAGGGGGATATGCTTTTTGACGAGGTGAGCCCCCTATGCCTTCCTCAGCTTGACTGACATTTACAGGGCAGGGGTGTCATTCGCTGAGAAAACTACCCTGTTTACCCTTCGACTCATTATCCCTTTGACTGTAATATCAAACGGCAATTACACATGTAGGTTAATAGTCTACATGTATAGGGCCTACAATACATAGACCTATATGTAGCAAGCTCTTAACATCTTAGTACGCAGCACTAATAAATATGGGCTAATATATTTATACCTTCCAAAAATGTCATTCCTAAGCCTATAATATGTAGGTGGGCTGTATAGCATAGACTATCAAGTAGGTCACATGTAATTTCAATAATTAATCGACCTGTAGGCTGGTAACCAACTAATGTAGAAGTCTTAAGGACGCAGTTTAATTAGACCTTCCAGTGTAATCATCTCATTTAATCACAGCTTGGAGCATGTTGTCTTTCTTGGCCTGGGTCTCGAAGGGTCTGGCCATGGTTTCTGCTTAGGTCTTAACTACAGTCTTATCACAACACTATGAAGCCTATACAGACTTTATCACAACACCAGGAAACCAAAGGCTTTATCACAACACCAGGAAACCAAAGGCTTTATCACAACACTAGAAAACTAAAGGCTTTATCACAACACTAGGAAACCAAAGGCTTTATCACAATACTAGGAAACCAAAGGCTTTATCACAACACTAGAAAACCAAAGGCATTATCACAACACTAGAAAACCAAATGTTTTATCACAACACTAGAAAACCAAATGTTTTATCACAACACTAGAAAACCAAAGGCTTTATCACAACACTAGAAAACCAAATGTTTTATCACAACGCTAGGAAACAAAAGGCTTTATCAAAACATTGGGAAACCAAAGGTTTTATCACAACGCAATGAAGATGTCTGCGTATGCATATGATTAGAGAGAAATATTGTGATTCTAAATATTAAAGACACCATGTATCTCATTTCGGATGATCATTCTACAATGACAACTATTAACTACTGGCTGGAGCCAGTGGCGATGTCGACCGCGGAACAGTATGTGCGGGGTTCAAATCCTGGGCTCGCCTGTCACTGACATCGCTTTTGAGTGAGGAAACTGACGTTAACATTAGCTTCACCAGCTTTTTTATATCGATGACAAGTAGAAATTTCGTAACACAATCTTTAGCTGCGTATACTTGTATAGGAGCCTTTACATTAAAAATATACAAGAAACTACAGATCTCCAAAGTTCATTTCGTTTATTTAAAATAAATACATTCAATTATTCATAGAGAATCAGACTATATCACTAGAAAAATATATAGGCCTAAACATTGAAAAAATTTAAAGTTCATAAGGCTACTGTCATCGTAAATATATTTTTAGCTTGATAAATATAATAATTTATATTATTACATGTGCATACGTATAAACATACTGCACAGTTACATAGTATAAATAAGTTAAATAACAACATCATAAGCTAACAAAAAAATTGTGAACAAAATTTCTATAATAGTGCTACAAGTAAGCCTGCATCCCCAAACCCAATTTTGTCCCTTCTTTGTTCTTTTATTTGTCCCTTTTTTGTTGTACTAGTTTCACTCATTCACTCATTATAGTTGCTGACTGACTGACGTATCATTGAACTCATGCCATTAGTTTCCACTGGGAACAATCTAACCAATACGTCATATCCACTCTCCGTTTTATATTCACAAATAAGAATTATGATGCCATTATCAATATATCAAATGTATTACAGCATACCTTCCAAAAAATATATGGCGTCTTCACCCATCTCAGCACAATTTCATCTTCTGACAATTAAAGATTAAACATTCGCTGCAGCAAAATAATCATCCACTATGATATATATTAAGTTTAATGCCACACATGGATATAGTTACACAGCTTAGTCCACTTCCCAATTTTCAATTCTCGAGCATCTTAGAGATTTTACTATTAGATCAGCTCATAAAGGAATCGAACCTTCGATATTTCATCTCTACATCATATCTGTTATGTGTTATTTATTTAGATAAGACGTTACTAGACACTATACGGGCGTTCTGCACTTTATGTTAAGCTAATAAAACATAATATTAAACTAAATTGGCTGTCATATCTTCTACTCAAAACAAGAAGTTCTAGTCTACAAATTGCTCTTATCAGAGAATTCCACGACAACCTTTCCGACATTCTTCCTGGAGTACATATACTCAACAGCACTCGCTACATCTTCCAATCCATCAAACTTCCTCCCTACACCAGTGGTGCCCAGATCTACGCTACTTTGAATCTTGCCACTCTCAAAAGACTCGACCAACTTCTTAAGGTACTTGCTATACAGCGAGGCGTAGTGGAAAAGCATGAACCCTCTTACGCTCACTGAGCCACTGAGCAGCCTACGCACAAGATTGGGCGTCTGCAGGCCCAGATCAGCGGTGCCAGCCTTGCTCTCGTAGCCCTCTATGTAGCCTATGACGATGAGACGACCCTTTTGGGCCATTGCGCTCAGACAAGTCTCGAACATCTTCCCCCCCACACCCTCGTACACAACGTCGACACCTGAGGGGTATTCTGCTCTCAGCACTGCCTTCAGGTCTTCAACTGTGTAGTTGATCACTCGATCACAACCCAGGTTCTTCAAGAACTTTACCTGTCACATAAACATAGTTACATCTCAACCCAGGTTCTTCAAGAACTTTACCTGTCATATAAACATAGTTACATCACAACCCAGGTTCTTCAAGAACTTTACCTGTCATATAAACATAGTTACATCACAACCCAGGTTCTTCAAGAACTTTACCTGTCATATAAACATAGTTACATCACAACCTAGGTTCTTCAAGAACTTTACCTGTCATATAAACATAGTTACATCACAACCCAGGTTCTTCAAGAACTTTACCTGTCATATAAACATAGCTACGTCACAACCCAGGCTCTTCAAGAACTTAACTGTCATATAAACATAGTTACATCACAATCCAGGTTCTTTAAGAACTTTACCTGTCATATAATAATAACAACAATTAGAGTGCTACAGTCATCAATGACAACATCGAGCACTATTGAGACAAAATCAAGCCAGCGAGCAAAAAAAAGAAGGTCCAAAAGCGGTGCAAATTCCAAAATCCAGAAATTCAGTCCAAAGTAAAGGTCAATAATATCATATCATGATAATCGTAACATATAGTGGCAAATAGTCCTCAGGTTACAAGTAAGCTATGTTCTTAAGTTATAATTCTTTTAAATAAAGCAAGCAAAATTAGTACCTAAGATTTTACTACATTACTCACACACATCAGTGGAATTAACTTATAATACAAATGGCTAAAAATTAACCATATTCCCAATCCGAAATGAAACATCTACAATATAATTAAATACTTAGTATTTGCGCAAGACAAGTTTATGATTTGTATGATATTATGAGCGCAAGTGTAGCGTACAGGCATACAGGCTAAATTAATACTAGAAAACAAACAGAGCACTTTACAAGTTTACTAGATAAAAACAAACAGTGGTAGAAAAAAAGAAACGACGGTAGGAACGATAGATGCATCATTAGAGCAGCAAAGGAAGTGTAGACGCCAATCTAATAGCAAACCCTAGTAGACACTCGCTATAACAGCAGATGTAGTAGCAGTAACATGTAACAGCTGCAACAAAACAACCATAGCAGATATTAGGTCAAAAATCTGTAGCACCGGTAACAAGTAGCAATGCTTCATTAGCACAAGTCCAGCAGCAGCTTAAACTTAGGATTTTCTCTCAGATCTCGTCGCTCTAACAGATCCCAGAGTCTCATCGGCAGCTCTCAGTGCATTGTACTCAGCGCTCAAAGACGAGGACTCGTCGTCGATACGAAACCACTCGTCCTCCCTTACCTCCTCTACAGAGGGCCTCCTCTCGTAACCCCACGTGAACATCCTCTTGATCAGAGCCCTGCATTCCATCGATATGCCGCCCGTGCCATTTCTCTTCGAGCCCCACGATAGATTCAGCATCTTCTGCTCCTCAAGAACACTTTTTGTACCGCGGGTTTCGTCGAAAGGCATCTTGCCCGTGACGAGTATGTAGAGAATGACTCCGAGAGCCCAGACATCTGAACGGCGTGGGTCATACGAAATACCGAGAAAGATTTCAGGCGCGGCGTACGACTTAGAGCCGCAATAAGTGCTACTCATATTCTCAGGCATTGCGCCCTTCTTCTTCTGCTGTGGCAGTGGCGTGACAGATGAACCGCTGGACGATGGACCTGAGGAGGAAGACGAAGACGAGCTGGTGGATGAGCACAAAGAAGCAGAGCCGGTTGAGGATGACGACGAAACGCTAGCGTCGTCTACAGACGTTGAGACATGATAGAGTTGCCGAACAAAACTGAAGTCACACAGCTTGGCGTTTCCGTTGAGATCGAGAAGTATGTTCTCTACTTTAAGATCTCTGTGAGCTACGCCAATGTTGTGCATGAAGGCAACGCCGTCTGCGATTTGCGAGATCCAGCGCCGTGCCACTGGCTCGCTGACCGGTCCACCGCACGACTGAATAAAATGTAGTGCATCTCCACCATCGGCATAGTCTGGTACAATGTAAACTCTCCTACAATCTTGAAACCAGTCGTGCAGTCGAACTAGGTTGGAATGCTTAAGGCGCGGCCAGACAGTGAGTTCTCTGGGTAGAAACTTTTCCTGATAATCCTGAGGAGCTTTTATTCTGTCGATGATTTTCACCGCCACTACCTGTGCTCCAGATGTCGAGTACTGTATTGCCCTCTTTACCTTCGAGTAAGAGCCAGTGCCGAGGGTATTAAAGATAAGGAAGCCCTTGCGAGCCAGCACCACTTTATAGGTTGGTCTGTAGCCAATGATCTGCTTGTTATCTGGCTCCATTATTGGCTCCTGTTCTTGAGCCCTACGTCTGTGCTCCCTCACCATCGTATTCTCAACCACTGCAGCCGAGCTCCGAACTCGGCTCTGTAATCCCTCCATGACAAGGGGTTGGCCAGCGAGATAAGCCGTCTGTCCAGACATTCCTTATTATAAACAGTATCAGAACATCCATATAGCAAGCCACAGTAAAATATCGTCTATACCTTATCATCTGTGGAGCAAACGCCAATGACATGACACCCGGCTAGCTTGGCCCATTGCACAGCAAACTGTCCAGTACCACCTGCCGCAGCCGTCACCAGTACCTTCTCGTTAGATTTCAACTCACCCAGCTACAACAACAACGACATCTATGATGATCTCTAACATGATTCTTTGTAATATGTAAGTATCGCAACAAGGCATTGATTTCCATTCATACACTTTTCTCGTCTTTTCTTAAACATTTGAAACTTATATTAAACTATGTGTGATAAATGAATAAATAAAATGATGAAGTATAGTGAAACAGCAAATCAATCACGATGATATAGCCTCTTTTGCTATAGCTATTTTGCTATTTTGCTTTGTGCAATTCTACTGCATACTTCAGCCTCACATTTCCTGTTAACCGTTATAGTATAACCCAAATATTTGAAACTCCTAACCTGTTCCAATTTCACACCATTTATTGTGATATTAACTTAACCTATATTAAGATACTCACTGTATCGAGACTGATTGAGGCAGTCAGTCCACTGACAATCAGGGGAAGATATTCAGGTTTAGGAGTGGGCAGCGGTAGAGCAATGTTTTCCTTTACCAGTACGTACTCTGAGAACGCTCCGTTCTGCATATACCCCACCGTCTGACCTGGCTTTACTCTCTTGCAATCAGGACCCACAGAGATCACGTTGCCTATGCCTGTGTAATAAAAACACACATCACATGAATTCATGCTACTGTGCAGAAAAAATACTGGAAATTTTCTCAAAAGTATGCATGACTAAAATACATCTCTAATGAAACCAGAGGCTAAAGTCAAGTTTAACATCATTTTCCTGCCCAGTAGTAAGCAAGTGACTGAGACAGCACTGGATTTGAATCATACCTACTGATCCACTGTTGAACAACATGCAAATAAGCCACCAGCTCATCCCAATAAAACTTAATAAAAATGTTAATGTCGATATTCAAAATTTTCTATTTCTATATCTAAGATCAAAAAACATTAAATACACACACTTAGATTGCATGTAAATAAATTAACAAGATGCAGATGGTTACCACAAAAGAGCCTAAGCTCTGTGAGCTAGTACAGTCTGTAACAACTTGTAAGAGTAACAGATCAAAAAAATAGATCATTCATGTTAAAGAATACTGTAAAGCTTTTATGGTACCATACAATACAACTACAACTCATGCAAAGAATACTGCGTTCAGGCTTGGTGCCCATATCTTAAGAAAGATATCGATAAATTAGAAAGGGTATAAACCAGAGCAACAAGGCTTGTATTTGACTGTCAAAAACTTAGTTATGAGAATAGATTAAAATTTGTAGGATTAACCTCTTTAAGTGAGACAAGAACTAGAGGAGATTTAATAGAAGTTTTAAGATACTCAAAGGCTTCAGCAAAGTTAACCATAGTATTTGGTTTAATTTATCAAACAACAGACACACAAGGGGACATATTTATAAACTTAGTAAATTTAGAAGTAGACTAGATTTAAGCAAATTTTTCTTTAGTCAGAGAGTTATAAATGCTTGGAATAGTTTGCCAAGCGAAGTTGTGGAACAGAATCAATGAATGCTTTTACAAACAAATATGATAAACATAAGAACATGTAAATTAGATGCTAATTGTATGTTCAGTGTTATACATAGGCTATGTGTAAATTTGACATGTTGACATGAAGTTTGTATGATTTGATTTTTTTCAAGGCTTAGTTGGGCACTGGCTCTTTTTGGTAAATGTACTTGTATAATGTAGTTTTCAGTTTTATATTGAACTATGTGTTATTAATATTAATTGGTTCTTAGTTAAGAGCCTGATGAGGTGTCATAAACAAGCATATAATTGCTTCCTGACTCTGTAACGTTATGTTATGTTAAGAAGGTAACAACAAGACTGATGCACAACCCTACAAAATATTGCAATTAGTTATACATGTTAAACGATTAAACTGTAGTAATGGGCCAAAAGCGATTAACACAACATATTAGATAAGTATGACACATAGCTGATATTTTCATTAAATAAAAATTAGAATAAAAAGAGAGAAAGGAAAATTCTCTAAGACAGAATTAAAATTTGTGTCTTTATAGAGAAGTATATTAAGTATATTAGTTTTAGTATGTTATTATTAGTAACATTCTCACTTAAAGAAAGGCCAGTAAAACAATTTGGCAGACACACATCTGGATAGAGAATTAAAATTAATAAAATAATAATAATTTAATCTAGATTACTTAAATATAGTCTTAATAGTCTTAGCGATTATAACTCCGTGCACATGTTTAAATGGGCCTCTCACTATATAACACAATATCTAACCACTGAAAGGAATGTGGAAATTTACAATATATATGGCTTTATGAAATTGTATCAGACCCTCCTCCATCAAGAGATTAAATGAAACTTGATTAAATTTCATTCGGTGTGAATTTAAGATTTATGTCTTAAACTATAGGTGCCTTGCTCAATGACTAAAAGGCTCCCATTTGCCATCTCTAATATTATGTTCACTGACTATATGTAAATGATTATTAAAAAGCTGGTAAAGCTAACGTTAACCTCAGTTTCCTCAATCGAAAGCGATGTCAGTGACATATTACCTACTTCGGTAGAGATTTGAAATAAAAACGATATTATTATTATTTGAAAATAAAACGATATCATTAACATATCATTTTATTAACAGTATTAACGATATTGTTATATATACTATTATTATTTAAAGTAACGAAATACCTTCAAAGCCGCAGTCAAATGGTGGCTTGACTGTGGGGTCGTATCTCCCGGCCGTGTAGTTGATGTCTGAGGCGTTGATGCCGACAAACTGATTCTTAACGAGCAGCTGACCAGAGCCTGGGGTCAACATTGGAACACTGACGATCTCCGTCGCCTCACGGAATTTCGGCGACAGCTGACGAGCTATAATCTTTCTGAAAGTTTGCGGCAACGTGCGGTGGGCCATTTCTAAGTAATTGTGATATTCTCTTTACAATAGGAATACTTACAATTGCAAGAGAGACACTAAAAGTTGAGAATGATCTAAAATATTAAATACAAATATTCAAAGACTGCTTAAATTTTACATCAACAGCTATAATAGTATACCTATATCTTTCACATTTTTATCAGTTTCAACAAGAAATACTAGAGCGTATGCTAAACTTGTCATTAGTGAAGGTGCCAAGCTAATCATAACACATTAAAACATCACACATATGTAACTATTTGCGTAAAGTTACACATGTAATGGATAAAATATTAAGTTTACAAGAGAACCTACAGATAACTGACGGTTACTGCACGTCATCTGTGACTAAATACTGAACATATAAATGCAACGTAACGCTAAAGTAGGGACATCTGAAGTAAAAAACGCCTGTTGTGCGAGTTTAAATCAGTACGCTGTTGCAGTACAATTTCATTAGAGTGATTGCAACATCAAAAACAGTAGAATACTAAACAGTCTCACAATTATTGGGTCCCATTCAAACTTGAACCAATACTCAAGTAAAAAAGAAAGTTTTGCTTCCTCATAAAAATTATTTCAACTTTTCCAGCAATTAGTCCATCCCAGGATTCCAACCTATATTTTGAACTTTTACAAGTAGTTTCTCAAAGTTCATTCTGGCATTGCCATTGTAATAAAGTAGGCAAGCCTAATATTTAAAATACGAATGCATAGTGCTAATACAATGTCATGTTACTAAAAAAATAACAATAGAGAAAACAAAGTTTCAGAGGTTTTATTATATTAAAGCAAAAAACCAACCAGAAACCACAGTCTCTCACAATGTTTTGATTCTGCAATGTTGATGTCCCATATATTGAACCTGCAGTCTTGTTAAAGTAACTTTACTTAAATTATACTGGTTCGGGATTCAGGAAGTCGTGAGGACTTGTAAATTTGTAACCATAGAATAAAGAATTAATCATTAAGCGATTACTCTCTAAAGCACGTACATGGCATTCAAAGGGTCAGTAATTAAACAACGGGTTTGTCCTTTGTACATGAGGCTTCCCTCTCTCTCACTTCTGATTGGCCATCACACCTGTTTCTTCTGTCAAGAGCCTCGGTGTCATCCTCGACCAGCATCTCACATTCCACGATCACATCACCAAAACTTCACAGGCTTGCTTCTTCCACATCAGAGATCTGTATCGAATACAACCATATCTTACCGTTGAGACCATCGGTGCGGCTTGTGCAATCCAAACTGGACTACTATAACTCCTTGTTTCTGAATCTCCCAAGCTGTGAGATCGACAGATTGCAATTTATCCAGAATTGCCTTGCACGTGCAGTCTTCCGCCGCTCCAAGCACTCCCATATGTGACTCCTCTCCTGAAGTCTCGGTACTGGCTCAAAGTCAGGGAACGCATTGTTTACAAGGCAGCTTCTCTGACATATAAATCTATCACCACTCCTGGTAAAGGTTACATGTCCAACTTAATACAAGTGAGACAGCCTACCTCCATGCAGTCATCCACTAGGTCCTCTGAGCTAATCACTTTAGAGCGACCTAGCATCACTTCTCGCAGTAAGATCTCCAAGCGCTCGTTCCAGCACACTGCTCCACAGATCTGGACTTCTCTTCCTTCCACTTTACGCACCCCCTCATCTTCTGCTGATCATCCTTTCCTTTCATATAAACAGTTTCATAGACGATTGAAGGCTTTTCTTTTTGACCACTCATATCCAACCTTTGCACATGAACCGAGACCAACACGTAAACCTCCATTCAACTAGTACCCTTCCTCGGACCGAACTCCCGGATTTTGGATCGCACCGTTTTTGGACCCCACACTCTGCACATCGGATTTGATTTGGTACCAGAGTATATAAGAATTTCGTTTTGGCAACACTGTATTTCATTAGATTAAATACAGAAATAATAGATTACAAATAAAATTGCATTGAAAAACTCATGCAATTCTACCGACTATGAAATTGGGGCGGATAAATGATTATGAAGAGGATTGAAGAGCTAAATTCTGATTAGTTGACAACTTTGGAAACCAACGATTCTGATTGGCTCGTGAGCATTGCATCGATCAACGCTATATAACTAGGTGACATGCTATGAAAGGGGAGTTCTAGTCTGAACTCTGGCTTATACGAAATTACTAGCTGAACTTGCCTAAATATAATTCTTTTAAGAATTATTGCAGCAAAACCATAAACTAGTAAATTTCCTACAAGCGTCTGAATTTCGGATTAAATTCGTTAGAGAGCTGTCCTACTACACCCTCTATAGGTCGGTGTTAGTTTGCATGACACAAATACGAATTCTATATCAGAGCAAGCAAGTGTGCCCCCCGGGATTTGCAGATTTATGTGTATTTGTCTTCCAAACCCTCTTTAGGTCTGTTAGATTAGACAATGCATCATATCTCATATCCGATATAAATCCTGAATTGGACCAGAAACGCAAATTGCTAGAGTTAAATCTAGTCAAAGCGTTTTCTCGTCAATGCAGGTAATAAAAACTGCTGCATTCCAATACTTCGCAGAAGATAGAAGAAAAAACGACAGAAGTTAGGAGAAAAGAAGACAGGAGTTAGGAGATAGGAGAAAACAAGGGAAGTATCAAATTTATAGAGGAGAGGTGCCGTGAAGTCATAATTCGTTCTCCTGTTCTATCTTATTTTGAACTTTACTTAACTGACTGATTAAGATATATTCATTTATTCGCCTATTCTTGTAATTTAATTCTGCGTAGTTATCGTTTTACGTTCTGTTATATTTAATGTTATAGTTTTATTCTTTAGATCATATCGTCTTTCTTAGTTCATAATAAATCGTTAAAAGCATAAAGCTATTTAACTTTTGTGTTAATATATTAATTTAGCAAGAATTAATATAAGTTAAACACAAATAACACACACGATATAAATACTACATATTGAACGCATAAACATGAGTTCTATGCGTAACAGCTTCAGTCTAATTGATTTAGCCTCTAACTGGCTATATGAGCAAGAGATCCTTGCGTCCTCCAAATTAATACCGCCGAAGCATGAAGAGTTGCACAAATCGAACCCACTACTCGATTTCCGAACTCCTATAACGGACGGAGGATTGGAGAACCCTATAATTGGTACCCGAAGTGGGGCAAGAACTGCCACACAAGGGGAGAACCTTACAAGTACTCAATACTTGTCATTGACGACATTAGCACTTTAATTTTGTTGTTGTTGTTGTTGTTGTTGTTAAGATGATGGAGAATAAGCCTCAGGATTCTTACACAGCGGGTTCGAATCTCACTCGCTCTATGAACTTGTATGAACTTTAGATTTGATTTGAATTAGTTCATCAATCCTAATTCTATGATTAAGGCATTATGGTAAAACCTAACCTTTACCCCAAACTTTAACCCAACCCTAACTTTTAACCTAGCTTGAAAGCTTAAAAAATTTAATATACATGTATGTTAACAAAAGCGAACAACAATTGAACAACAAACGCGAGATTTAGCGCACTTGATTTAGTTACGGGTATACGCGTCAATAATCGAAGTTAAGCCTATGTTATTACTTAATTGTGGGTGACCACATTGGAAGAATAAGTTTTACAGCTTTGAATGAAAAAAATCCCAGGGTGTTGGAAGGCTTTTCTTAAATCGGCGCCGGCTGCAATTGATGCGCCATAAAAAGGCAACGATTATTATTAGCAACCATGGAGAGGAGGAAATGAGCCTTTAAAAAGCGTCTGTGCTTCCTGACCCAGTGTGTCGCTATGTTATGAACCCTGGACGCGTGTATTTTTATTCTACCACAGAAATCAATTAAGAGCGTTATGATTGGCTGGAAGTATAATACGTTTAAATGTATAAATAGATTTCATGCGCTATCCATTAAATAGTTCCATTAAACCTCAGTTTATCGAAAGCTGCAATTGTCCAGCTTCTAAGGTGTCAAACTTTAGATCTTGATGTCCTAGGCTCGATCGCCGCTCGCGTCACCTTTTAGGTTTAGGGAGGAATGGGCTAGTGTAAGGGATAGCATTAGTTCCTAGCTAAAACGTTAAGTTAAAAACTGTGATAAAAATTCATGTCTGGACCTGGAGCCTAACGTAACCTCTGCACCACAGCATCTTCTGTTGAACGGCAGTTTAGTAGATATATTTGATCGTAGTAGAAACGGCGTGAAACCTTCAAATAATAATAGTCCGCGCGGTTTAATTTTTTCTAACATTGACTCTAAACGGTAAGGATTTAAAAATAGTCTCCGGGGCTTAGCCCGTCAGTTGACGGGCTTTACAGATAGTTATGAATAAAACATCCAGTACAATGGTAAATCTGTCTTTACGGATTTAGGGAGATTTAGGTGTACATGTATATTGCTCAGTCCTTAATGTTAGACAGTGAGATGAAATGCTTGGTTGTAGGTTTTCACTTCAACACTCAGTGAATGTCTCAGTAGCGTAGTGGTTAAAGACGAACAGTAACGTCATGAAGTGACGTTAACAAGAGCCAAAACATTGGCTCGTGTTCACAATTTTGAGAGACAGCGCAGTAAGATATATAGAGAACAAGCTGGCAATAAAAATAACGTCAACAGTTTAATTAATATCTTTGTATTGCAAGAGATAACTAAACAGATATCTAATTTATAATTAAAAATTAGTTACAAGCAATGCAACTGTATATATACAAATAGAAAGGATATAATCATTGGTCCACAGCAAAACAACTGCCATCGCTATAACTAATATGAAAAAGATTAGCTTTCGTTTCAACATTCAAAAATAATGCATGCAATATCATCATTAGTTATTTTAATAAAAAAATTATTACACCATCAATTATTGCTGAACATATTATAAATACCATGAAAATATATTTACGTTAAAGATTACAACATAAAGACAAAAAAAAGAAAGTGACAGATAGATAGACAGAGAGATAGAGATAGATAGAGAGGGAGAGAGATAGAGAGAGCTCAGCAGTGTCAAAGCAGTCAAATATTAAAAATATGATAAAACTTGTGTAGGTCACTTAAATGGAACAATAGTAAACTCGAAAGTTGAAAATTAAAAATATAGAACCACAACCGCTGCACCGACTATACAAGCTGTTAGAAACAATGGACGTTAATCAACATCAACACATACATATCACATACATGACATAAACCAACAGTCACACATACATAACACATACAATGATGTTAAACAACGCATACATGATCATATACCTGATGTTAATTAATAGTCACACATACATGATCATATAACTGATGTTAAGCAATGGTCACACATACATGATCATATAACTGATGTTAATCAATGGTCACACATACAAGATCATATAACTGATGTTAATCAATGGTCACACATACATGATCATATAACTGATGTTAATCAATGGTCACACATACAAGATCATATAACTGATGTTAATCAATGGTCACACATACATGATCATATAACTGATGTTAATCAATGGTCACACATACAAGATCATATAACTGATGTTAAACAATGGTTACACATACACGATCATATACATGATGTTAATCAACAGTTACACATATATTGTCATATACACATATATTGTCACATACGTGATGTTAATCAACAGTCAGACATACCAATCATATATATTATATAAATCGATAGTCACATATACATGATGTCAAGCATGATGTTAAACAACAGTCAGACATACATGATCACGTATTATATACACATATACATATATGTAATATATAGATAAGCATAAACACGCACTAACACAAATAACACACATCATTACGAGTGTAGACTGAATTCTCTATTATACATGTATATATGATACTCCGTTACTTAGTGCAGAATGTCTTAATAGCGTAGGGGTAACGTCATGAAGTTTTAAATGACAGATCCTGAGGTGAACTGAACTCTCGTGGGTTCGAATACCAGCCGCGCTGATCTGAGAGTAAAATCTCGGACATTCACTGGACTGGTTATACGGAAAATGGTCTAAATTGTCTAACGATTTAACATGTGGTACAATAAGTGATAGATTTCAACATAGTTGATCATTTCACTTCAATGCATGTATACTTTGTAGACAGCATGTATGCACACAGTCATAACAATTCATGGACAAATAATATAATCAAACATATTCACATACAAAAAGTGCACTCACACACACTCACACACGCACACACACGCACACACGATTGTGTACATAGTTCTACTATTCAGGATTTTTATCTCCATCATAATTATAGACTATGTTCCATACACCATCGAGTACTTGCGACATACATGTACAGTACATACAAAAAGACATACATAAAGTTATTTATAGAGACTAACTAAAGAACTAGTCCTATTCACTACAAACAGTACTCACCAAGAAAGCAACACAGCAATATCAATGACTGGTAAAACTAAAAAGAAAGCAACAATAGTGTTTCAATTAAAAATCAATAAAATTCAAGTAATATATTCGGTAGTATAAACAAAAGAATTCAGAGCCAAAAGAGCTAAAGGGCAATTCAGGGCCACACAATACTTATTTCAGAGAGTGCATCAAGATCAATCATAGCTCAATCAGATCAGAGATCCCAAAGATTAATTCAGAGATGAGAGACTTGACTCTTGTGTATCACTGCCATATAGATTAAAACTATAATGCACATTTGAGGAAGATTCTACAGCAGAAACTGAGTATATAGATATAGAAACCGTCTCAGAAGTCAAAGTATTTCAAGATAAAAGTAACATAAAAGTTTGACTTAAAGCAGAACTTTCACGAAGGAATCAACCTGTTTGCAGACGAAATGAATGAGCGTTGAAAGAGAATGTGAGCATGAACATATGTTGTGGGCCTGCCGTTTGGCAGCCCATCTCACGTTGAGTGCGAAAAACTATTGGCTCTAAGTAAAATGGAACTACACAAGAAAACTGATAGATTAATCAAAACTATACAATGACATTCTACAATAGAATTAAGCAGCTAACGAATTTAAAACTTCACACGAGGAATGATAAACAGTTCATTGCATACAACAAACAGACGAATCTGCTCTGTGAAGGAAGACTAAGACAAAGGATTTGATTGCATTTGAGATAAATTATAAAGTCCAGCAGAATATTATAATTCATCAGTTGTTTCCTTATCTAAAGAGAATTCCATTCTTCTTGTCTCGCTCAGATGGGAGCAAATATATGAGAGAAGGCGTTCTCAGAGGTTGGCTGCAGCCTGCGCAACATCAATCATCAACAGAAATATGTTAGACAACAAGAAGACAGACAGATTTATAATCAAACTGCAGAGTATTATTTAAAAAAATTCTTCTACCTTCAGCCGCAGGAATAAATCTTGTTCCAGTCAAATGTGTTGAAAATAACTTAAACTTTAGCACTGAGAAAACCGACTAGTATGACGCTAATCACGCAGTAGTTCTTAAGCAAGAGAGCAAACCCAGCATATGATACTCTCTCTCTCTTAGTGCACTGCCTACTGGCAGGTCCATGGTATATAACTCCTCCACTTTTCTCTGTCTTCCGCTTTCATCTTTTCTCTGTCTTCCGCTTTCCTCTTCATTTCCACATATGAGTGGGTCTTTAAATCATCTAACATACATCATCTCGGCCTACCTCTGCCTCTTTTTCCTTCCATTCTACCTTCTATGACTTCTTTTAGTAGACTTTCTCTCCCTTAGAATGTGTCTTATCCATATAATACCATGTCACCACTTCAAATCCATGTCCTATTCATATGATACTATATGATGATTGAGCTCATAATACCAGCTCATAATACTATATATGATGATAAAGCACATGATACTATATGATTAAGCACTTGATACTCAGCACATGATACTATATGATGATTAAGCACTTGATACTATATGATGATTAAGCACTTGATACTATATAATGATTAAGCACTTGATACACTTGATACTCACCACATGAAACTATATAATGATTAAGCACTTGATACTCACCACATGATACTATATGATGATTAAGCACTCGATACTCGGCCCATGATACAATATGATGATTAAGCACTTGATACTCAGCACCTAACATTAGTGAAGGAAGAATAACGTATAATAGAGACAGATAAGAGATTTTATTCTAACACTAGTTAACACTAGGAGGTTTAACATATAATAGAGAGAGAGAGAGAGATAGGAGGTTTTATGCTAACACTAGAGTAGCAGGATTAACGTATAATAGAGAGAGATAAGAGGTTTTATTCTAACACTAGTTAACACTAGGAGGTTTAACATACAATAGAGAGAGAGATACGAGGTTTTATGCTAATACTAGAGGAGGAGGATTAACATATGACAGAGAGAGATTGGAGGTTTTATGATAACACTAGGGCTCTATTATTAACATATAACAGAGAGAGATTGGAGGTTTCATGATAACACTAGGGCTCTATTATTAACATATAACAGAGAGAGATGGGAGTTTAACCAGCTGCTGCTGCCCCACTTAGAGGACGCAGAGTCGTAGACGTGAAATGTGTAGATATGACGAGATCTCTCTGACTCGTTACGTTCACTCTGATGAACAACCAGGCCGTGGATCAGTATCAGTGAGCCTATCAATCAATCAATCAATTATAAATCAATCAATCAATTATAAATCAATCAATCAATTATAAATCAATCAATTATCAATCAGTCAACTATTAATCAATCAATCAATCACTCACTCTAATGACCAGGCCGTACATTAGCATCATTGAGACTATCAAATCAATAAATTTTATTGATCAATTTAATAGATAAATTATTACTTAAGGAAATCAGAAAGAGAAGATTCTTGTACTGAGGACTGAAGAGTAAACCAAATGATATAAATCAATAGCCACTAGGCAATATATTAGTAGAGAGACATAGAGAGAGAGATAGACAAAGAGAGAGAGAGAAAGCGAGAGAGAGTGTCGCTCTTGATTGACTACACACAGAATGACGGAGAACCTTTTTTAACGGGGCACACAACAAACTGGTCAGGGTCGTACTTCTCCTGTGACCCCTCGAAGATGATCTTCACTGACCCGTCCTCCTGCACTGAGCGCAGCATGCGATACTCCCCCCTCAATCCATCTACCACATACCAGCCAGTTCGCCGAGTGGCTTTAATTATTTCTAACAACAATTTAACTTCAATTTGACCAAAATAAGTCGTGAAGAAGGCAACCGGAAACAGCATCAGAAGTGATGTTTTGCCAAGCTATAGGTTATTGTTTAGTATTTAATATTTTAGTTATAGTTTTTTATTATTGGCTCTTTGGAATTGGGCTCATCACTAGTAAAGTCTTCAGGCCAAATATCGGTATTGTACTGTTCCAAATATATTTCACTAGCTTGTTGAGTGTCATTTTATCCAAAATTTTCACGAATTGTGAATTATCAAATATTCATTAAAAAATTCAGAGACCACTTCATCCAAAAGTTGCATAGAGTATAATAAGCGCGTGCAATCAATAAATGAAAAGTAATTGAATAGAGTGAAATAATAGAGCATTTTAGCGACGGTTTTGTCATCAAAGGTAGAGAAACAGCAGTACCCTTGTGTGATCCAGGAATGAACGACAGACAACCGTTACTGACGGTGGAGTCTTCCAACGCAATCCACAGTCCAACCAATCCATCCATAGGATCCACGTGCAGGTAGCTTCCGTCCTGATGTGGAGTCACTGGCAGTCAATCAGTCAAGTAATTGGTCAAAGTCAAACTATTCAGTTACTCAAACAAACATGAAATTCGCCAATCAATCAACAAACAATCAATCAACAATCCATAACTTCATGGGGCACAATCTCTACAGTTTTACAATCAATCCACTACATGGGTACAATCCCTACAGTTATAAAAATCAAACCATTCAAACGATCCACCTGTGTGTGTTCCATGCTGGCAGAGAGTTACTAGCAGTCGATCAATAAAAGAATCTTGAATGATTTACAGTCAATAAATCAGCATATCAGTTATGAAATAAATAATTATAAATCATAAAATAGATCATTTTTGATTTACAAATAAATCACTCATTAGATCATCTATGAATCACCAATCAATTACCTAATATATTAACTAGAGTTACAATAATCAGTTTACAGACATATTCATTTGGATAGAGGAAATTTATTAATAAAATTACACAGTTAAATCATGAATAACAATCATACACTGCACTACAACTAGCAATGTATAACTTTAATATTTTGTTTGAAACAAATGTAGAAACTATAAGTAAGATTGGTTACTTACCTACTCCTCCAATCTTGGGTTGCTGTAAATTCAAATTTCAACAATTAATCAATAATAGATAAGAAGAAAATCTCTTGCCATTAATTACAGTTCATCCTCACTTCCTTGTCTAAATCTTTCTCTCTTTCTCTCTCTCCCTCTTTACGAGATAGGGATCACTGGATCACTGGAGATCACTTGGCTGATCTCTGGTGATCAGTCAAATGAGAGGTGAGAGATACACTGTGTAACTTTCAAGGACATGCAGAAAGCTCACAACCAATCACAATTTTGATCCAATCAAATGCCTGTGTTTTATCAACTCCCATGCAACTTTTACACAAAAATATTTCTTTAATAAAGATTTACAGCAACAAGCTGAGCTCAGTTACCTGACGACAAACGCAAGACTCTGATGCAACTGAAGAGCTCTACTTCTAAACTATCTCAACAGTGTATTCAGTCTAACGACTAATTATATATTTTATTACGGTACAGCTTTTAAAATATGAACAATTTGTATGTGGACATACTGACTCAAAGAGGATAGATGTAAAATTAGATGAGTATGACTCTTGCATCAATTCTCCATGAAAATTTGTTTAAATGGAGACAAACTTTGTAGTCTCACATATACCAAAGTTTTTGTTCGGGAATTCTTTTGTCTCACCCTCCTTAAACTAAGGACTGCAGATAATTGCATGTACATGTATAATGCTCAAACCACATTCCAACACTACCTAATGGGTGCTATGGTAAAGAAAGATAGAATAAACTGGTACGGTATGTTGGTTGTATGGTTACATACATGATAATCGCATGTGTTTACAACGTTTCTTTTCTTAGTTGCTGTGTTTGTTTTCGTTATTTCCTCCTTTCCCGGCATGGTTATCAACTGTTGCTTTTGAAATTGTACAGATGGCACCCAGTGCAGATTTAAGAATAACCTTTTAACACCCAGGGGATTACACTAGGCAGTCACTCATCTTTGTACTAACCGGGTTAGACATAGCTTTACTTCGTTCATTGTCGAGCAGTTTAATCAACTGGGCTATCCCGCCCAATATATTAAAAATCAATACAATGTAGTAGAGTAGAGATATCACTAGCCTTGAATATGTACATGCTCTGTACTATGACTGGATTTAGAAAGCCAAGCCGGTTAACAACATCCTGTGAAAAATAAAAGTACATAAATACACTTAATAAATACACAAGTTAATGACACAACAACACACACTGTCACTTACACATGCAAGCTTCTAACATATAGTACTAATGTTACACTCTAAAGTCTCATACATACGCAAGCCTCTAACATATAGTACTAATGTTACACTCTAAAGTCTCATCCACACGCAAGCCTCTAACATATAGTACTAATGTTACACTCTAAAGTCTCATACACACGCAAGCCTCTAACATATAGCACTGATGTTACACTCTAAAGTCTCACAGACATGCAAGCCTCTAACATATAGTACTAATGTTACACTCTAAAGTCTCACAGACATGCAAGCCTCTAACATATAGCACTGATGTTACACTCTAAAGTCTCCCAGACATGCAAGCCTCTAACATATAGCACTGATGTTACACTCTAAAGTCTCCCAGACATGCAAGCCTCTAACATATAGCACTGATGTTACACTCTAAAGTCTCCCAGACATGCAAGCCTCTAACATATAGCACTGATGTTATACTCTAAAGTCTCTTACACATGCAAGCCTCTAACAAAGCTGGTAAAGCTAAGGTTAACCTAAGTTTCCTCACTTGAAAGCGATGTCAGTGACGGGAGAGCCCAGGATAACAAATGGTACTTATATTATACACCAAAGTCTCTTGCAAGCTTTAAATATACTGTATAGATCTTATGTTCAAGCAAGGCTCACGCGTTAGAACTTGCACAAGATTAACACATATGCAGTCATGCAGATCTTAAAGGTAAGTATTCATGCAAAAACCTCACATAAGATTACAAACAAGACTCGCACATAATTATTTATGAGCCCCACACATTGCAACACATAGCCTTCACATATAATTATGAAAATCTTACACATAATTACACAAAAACACATGCCTCACACATAAGTCTACAAATATGCACACCAAGTATCGCATCCCTACATGTAATTATTTCCAGTGTTGAGCTCGGAATACTGAAGAATAGATCATCCGTTAACTGCACGAAGAGGTGATATAGAAAAACTAAAGAAGGTAACGGAAAACCATATCAGAAACCACAATTTTCCCAAGCTATATAGCCTACATGAGATATGAGCGAGGCATATCCTTTTGTGAAGGGATTAACCTAATGATCTAGGGAGTGCTCCATATTGGCCTACCTCGGATCTACCACTAGGCACAACACTACTGAGAGAGAGAGAGAGATATATATATATATAAACAGAGAGATAGAGAGGGAAAGAGAGAGATAGAGAGAGAAAGATAGAGAGAGGGAGACGGAGTGAGATAGAGAGGGAAAGAGAGAGAGAGATAGAGAGGGAGAGAGAGATAAGGAGAGGGAGAGAAGAGAGAGAGAGGGGGGAGAGAGAGATATATAGAAAGGAGAATCTTATTAAGATATAAGAGCTAATTTAATGTTTAAACAAATCCATTAATGTCTTATAATCATCATGTAACAAGCATTATCACACCAGCAGTATATACATACAAGTACCTGAACTTTCTCAGAATGAGACACTTGTTTAAATGGAGGACTCAGCACGTGTAGAGCTACAACAACAACAACAAACAAAAATTAAATTAAAGAAGCACACTGTCAAACAGGTCAACACAGGAACTATAATGTATTGTATATAATGCACTACCACATGTTTAGTCCCTGACCCACGGGTCATTGAGATCACGGCGTCTTGTTGTGGCCTACCCACACTTCTATAACCATCAACTATTTATTTATTTGTACATATTTAATACATAAAAATAATTTAATATATTTGTTTTGCACAACGGAACAGCATCTTATATATGACTAGTTTAGTAACTCATTAAGAAAGCTATAACTGCCTCAGCAGTAAAAGGATATCCCAGTGCTTTATGAGACCAATGGCCGACTTGGCGTATTTTGCCAATGGCATTGGAGAAAACATGGAAAAAGATAACTCTTTCAAAGGCTTCTTTCTTGACAGAATAAGTAAATCACCGTGCTGAGTTTCTTAGGTAGCCTATGTTGTGTATAGTCATGAACAGTCATTTATAATGCAGTGAAACTCGAATGGCCTTGTCTAACAGCATGACTCGCTGAATTCTTTACATTTCTATTAGAGTTGTTTAATGCCAGATATGAGGGTGATGTGTGCTGTGGAGACGTTCTTGACATCATCCCTGTATAAGGAAACGGATGTTAAACCTTTATTATTATAATCATTAGCATTATTATTACTATTAAAATTATTTTTATTATTCTTCTTATTATTATTTTTTAATGCCCTGAGGCCTTGGGTTAAAAAAATACAATAAAAGAAAGATTTTATTTAATTAAAAGAAAGATGAAAAAGAAATATTTAAAATAATTCCTCTACGCTCTTATTATTATTATTATTACTAGCTGACCCGGCGGACTTCGTACCGCCTATCAACAATATCTCTATGTATCTATCTATCTCTATGTATCTATCTATCTATCTATCTATCTCTATCTATCTCTCTCTATCTCTCTCTCTCTCTCTCTCTCTCTCTCTCTCTCTATCTATCTATCTATCTCTGTCTGTCTGTCTGTCTGTCTGTCTGTCTGTCTGTCTGTCTGTCTGTCTGTCTGTCCGTCTGTCTGTCCGTCTGTCTGTGTATCTATCTATCTGTCTATCTATCTATCTATCTATCTATCTATCTATCTATCTATCTATCTATCTATCTATCTATCTATCTATCTATCTATCTATCTATCTATCTATCTATCTATCTATCTATCTATCTCTCTCTCTCTCTCTCTATCTGTCTATCTATCTGTCTATCAGTCAAACTCTCTGTCTGTCTATCTGTCAGTCTGCCATCTATCTGTCTGTCTATCTGTCTGTCTATCTGTCTGTCTATATGTCTCTGTCTGTCTGTCTGTCTGTCTGTCTGTCTGTCTGTCTATCTATCTATCTAATCTATCTATCTTTCTATCTATCACCCAACCGGTGGTAGGGGTTTTGACGGAAAGAGTTTTTAATCTATATAAAACAAACCAGACTTTGTTTGATATATTAAAATTTTAAAAAATTACGCAATTTTTAATCCAAAGAAAGTTATACAATTTATCAAACTTTAACAAATAAAAGTGACCGAGCCAGAATCGAAACCCGTACCTCATGACCTAAAGTCTAGTACCTATACCACTAAACTATCAACACTTCCGGTTGAAGGATAGTGAATTGATGATGTCATGGTATTGTTTTAAAATCGTAAACTATATAGACGTAAGTCACTCGACAGATGTTAGAGTTTTGGCGTGTTTTAAATATTGCAATTTTTTGGCCATTACCCCATTATTTTTTAAATATTTTATTGGATATTATGCAGGGTCTGCTGGAGACGAATCCAAAATGTCCGAGATCATTAAAATCTGTCCAGCTGTTCTTAAGTTATAAGATCCATTACGAACATGACTTTGTTTTATATATATAATTATTATCAAGTATCTGGGTTGCTGTCAGTTGTTCGAGGCTGAAGATCACAGTGTTCAATGTTGTCATGAACAACAGAGGCACTCTAAGCGTATTGTAGTTGTTGTTGCTGAAGAAAAGGCCAATCGTGGACTGCATGCACGTCGTAAAAGGCGATAAAGCACTAAAATCCAAAACAACATTGTAAAGGGCATTCGGATGGTGAGTGCCCAAGCTCTTGACATTGCTTCAAAACTTTGTTAAGTCCTGACCCAAGTTTAATTTAGATTTAAGGGATGATGATGATGATTATTATTATTATTATTCATTTATTATTATTATAAACTTTGTTAGTTTTAAACTGAAGACCTACCATGTCCAATCTTGTTCAATGCTAAATGTTTATCAACCTTCAGTTTACCTGCATAAAAGAATAGTTCAACAATCATATCATTAACATTTAATCAGCATCAAGAAAACTTCATCTTCTGCAGAAGCTGAGAAGACTGTTAATTAAATTCTAACATTAGCATTTAGCATCATCATGCAGAAATCAGGTCTTATATTTATTATTTATTAGCTAAAATTAAAATTTTAAAAATAAAAAAAGATAAGAAAGATAAAATTAGGCATAATTAGCCCATAGATTACACACACATTATAAACATTGAAGCAGAAAAATACAATTTACAGACTGAGAAATATATTAAAAGATATATATCGAGAAAAATTTAAATATATATTGAGAAAAATACAATTTATCGGCCAAAATATATTGACCAGCACTTTACACCCCAAAAACACATAACTAACAGAGTCAAATTTTCATTTAGGAATGAATTAAATCTTATAGAAAGCACACCTTAAAGTTTGCATATTGAGGTGGGATTTAACGCAATCAGTTAAACTGTGTGTCATTGAACAAAGTTAAGCTACATCGGGCCCGATTAATACACTGATGGGTGACTGCATTGGAAGACTGAGTGTTAACAGCTCTTAATGAAATAGCCTCAGTATGTTAAAATAATATTCTTAAATCCACGCCAGCTGCTATCAGTGATATCGAAGGCAACGATTACTAATAACCATGGAGAGAAGGAGGAAATAATTAAAATTAAAAACTGCCACAAAAGAAGAAAACTTTGTAAACACATGCGCTTGTCAAATGTGTAACCATATGACCAAAAATAATAATAATACAATTCTTTGAATTTTCTCTGCCTGCAATGTTCTATATCTTTAAGACCAACAGACTAAAAGATAACAAATCAGCATAAATATTAGAATTATAAATTTTAGATTTTAATTACAATGATCAAGAGACAAAAGCAATAGTAGTAAAAAGGTAAGCAAGTCTAACTGACCCACCACTAAAGTTACATTGACAACAGGTCAAAGACTAGAGCCAGTGAGCATACATGCTTTGAGCAGCAAACAGCAAGCGAGCTTTGAGCAGCAAGCAACATGCGTGCTTTGAGCAGCACCAGCAAGCGTGCTTTGAGCAGCAACATGCGTGCTTTGAACAGCAAGCAACATGCGTGCTTTGAGCAGCATGCAACATGTATGCTTTGAACATCAAGCAACATGCGTGCTTTGTGCATTCAGGCCTCAGTTTTTATGGCACAGATTTAGATCGTTTATTTTAAATAGAAAATATTCAATATATATTTTTGAACAGTTGTTTGCAACATATCTTTGGAATAGTCTTTCAAAAGTTAACTTCACATTTAAGAAACACTTATGATTGTTAGTTATAATTTCTGTATTAAATGCTGAGACATTAAATATATTAAAAGAAAAGAATTAAAAGAACTCAAAACTCATAAGTAGGATCCTTCTGACTCTTGTTATTTGCAGTATTACAGATGCAACAATATCCTAAACACTACATCTTTACTCGGTTTTGTTTTGTTTAATAACAGGCAAGCTTTACAAACCATCAGCATCAACTGCGTCCTCTTCAAAGAAATACCTAATCTTGTCTGCGCTCGTTATGAAGTAGTCACTGTTTCTGTTCTGCACACACACATCAGTGCATAAAACTATAGAGTTTAGAGTCAGTTTCAGTACCTCAAGTGTATAAAAACTTTAATACATAAAACTATACAGTACAGTTTAGTGTCGATTTCAGTACCTCAAGTGTACTGAAACTTATTTTGACTTTATTTCTATGCAAGTTGTAAACTATACAATTCAAGAGAACCTTTTACGAATGCCTCTCAATAAAATACATAAATTATCTTGGAGACACTTTACACAGTATCAACAACAAACCATTGTCTGTAAAATGTTCCTAACATATTTCTTGGACAATGTAATGGACGTTAAAGCTCTCACTCTCTCTCTCTCTTAGTGCACTGCCTACTGGCAGATCCATGGAATATAATGCCTCCACTTTTCTCTGTGTTCCATTTTTTTCTTCATGTTCACATACGAGTTAATCTTTAAATCATCTATTATTCATAACCTTGATCTTCCTCTGCATTTCTCTCCTTCCATTCTGCCTTATATACTAAATAGTTTACTAAAGACTAATAGTTTATTGATAGTTTACTAAAGACTAATAGTTTATTGATAGTTTACTAAAGACTAATAGTTTATTGATAGTTTACTAAAGACTAATAGTTTATTGATAGTTTACTAAAGACTAATAGTTTATTGATAGTTTACTAAAGACTAATAGTTTATTGATAGTTTACTAAAGACTAATAGTTTATTGATAGTTTACTAAAGACTAATAGTTTATTGATAGTTTACTAAAGACTAATAGTTTATTGATAGTTTACTAAAGACTAATAGTTTATTGATAGTTTACTAAAGACTAATAGTTTATTGATAGTTTACTAAAGACTAATAGTTTATTTATAGTTTACTAAAGACTAATAGTTTATTGATAGTTTACTAAAGACTAATAGTTTATTGATAGTTTACTAAAGACTAATAGTTTATTGATAGTTTACTAAAGACTAATAGTTTACTGATAGTTTACTAAGAAGACTTATTTCTATTAATACCTATTTCTTATAACATTTATCATCTGTCTATCTGTACCCACTCTCTTCAAGACTTCTTCATTTGTAACTATTTGGTCCAGGTAATCTTTTTCCATTCTTCTCGATAGCCACATTTCTGATGCTTCTAATATCCTGACATCTTCTTTCCTTAATGTCCATGTCTCACATCCGTATAATAGTGTTAAAGCTTCATTATAATTATCATTAAATATCACTTTAGGTAAACGGGATAGATTTCTCAGGGAATGACACCCTGTCCAGTAAACGTTAGTCGAAGCTGAGGAAGGCATAGGGGGCCCACCTCGTCATAAGCAAAATTCTACAAGAATAATGGTATGTCAAAAGGAAAGCTATAAATAATTTAAAGATCCACTCGTATGTGACCATGAATAGAAAGACGGAAGAAATAGATTAGTAGAGGCGCTATATACCATGGACCTGCCAGTAGGCAGTACACTAAAAGAGAGAGAGAGAGAGACTATCACTATAAGATCAGCACACCCGGTTAGTGTTTGTCTCAAAGACACAGCAGTGCTCGTCAGGATTCATAGCCTCAACAAGACGATTACATTCTGTTCTCAAGCTCTCCACCTCTTCATCCGACAGAAAATTCTCAATAACCAGGTAACCATCCTCCCTGTACTAAACAAAAAAACAATCATCAGGCAACTATCTTACCTGAACTAAACAAAAAAACAATAATCAGATAACCGTCCTCCCTGAACTAAACAAAATACACTCATCAGGAAACCATCGTACCTGAACTAAACTAAAAACAATCATCACATGGTCATCCTCTCTGAATTTAACAACAACATAAATAATCATCATAATCATCACAATTCATCATCCTTAAATTAAACTAAGTAACATAATCAATTTTTTTAGTGCATTGAAGCTTTTACCTTGGCTAAAATATCACTAAAATGAAATGTGTCTTAAATTCAAACCAACACAAAGAAATTAATCCAATAAATGGAATTTTTTACCAAACAATATTGAATCTGGTTTATATGGAAGACAATATTAATGATCAACTAAAATATAACACATATTTATTTAACAGAACAATAATAATAATATTCACAAATTAATTAATTTAGTCAAATCAGGTATGGCATATATATTTTATGTCTCAGGAGGCATCTTGAATTACATATTTATATATATATATATATATATATATATATATATATATATATATATATATATATATATATATATATATATATATATGACCATGGTCATATATATATATATATGGTCATATATATATATATGGTCATATATATATATATATATGGTCATATATATATATATATATATATATATATATATATGACCATGCATTCCAATCTGGATCACTGGAACTCCTTGCTTTTGAATCTTCCCAGCTGAGAGATTGACATGTTGTTGTTCATTCAGAATTTCTCAGGCACATGCAGTCCTTCCTAACTCTAGATACACATGTGGCTCCAGTCTCTAGCCCTTGCACTGGCTCAAAGTCAACTAGGAAACTTATTATTTACAAAACAATTTCTCTGACATCAAGGTATTACCGTACAGAGCTATGGCTCTTTTATGGTAGCCTCTTTTGTATTGTTATTTGTTTATCTAACTACATGCACGTTCCTATTGTTTGTATAATCTGTGCCATGATGAACAAATAAACGATACTAAACGATAAAGTCCGTCATCACACCTGATAAAGGTTACATGTCTCACTTATTACAAGTGAGGCATCCTAGCTCCAAGTATTCATTAACTAGATCTTAGAACAAGTATTCCTTCTCACAGTAGTCCAATCGCTCCAACCAACATACTGCTTTATAGTTCTGGAATTCTCTTCCTTCCACTCTGCACACCCCCTCATCTACTACTGATCAGCCTCTTTCTTCATGAACAGTTTCATAGGCGGTACAAAGCTTTTCTCTTCGATCTTTCCTATCCTTATATTAACGTCTCAGTTCAGGAACAGAGACGTTAATATAAGCTTCCATTCCGCTAGTATTTTTCCTTGGACTAAATTCTCATAACATAACATAACAACAATTAGAGTGCTACAGTCATCAATGACAACATTGAGCGCTATTGAGACAAAATCAAGCCGGCGAGCAAAAAAAAGGTCCAAAAACGGTGCAAAATTCCAAAATCCAGAAATTCAGTCCAAAGTAAAGGGAGTTAAAGAAAAGGTGGTTTAGGCGCAAATCACTGCTCATGGACACTGGATGGAAAAGAGAGATGGAAAAGATAGGTCTTCAACTGCTTATGGAACTGCTCATAGGAAAGCAAAGGCTGATGTGATTCAAATGAAGATTTCCGAAGATTGGATGGAAGAGAATTCCAGATCTGAGGTGCAGCATGCTGGAAAGAACGATTAGATAGCTTAGAGCGTGAAGGTAATCTAGGTCTCACAAGAGTAATTAACTTAGAAGACCGAGTAATAGCAGGCTGCATCACTTTAATCAAGTGAGACATACAAGTTTGTCCAGGGATGGCGATGGACTTATACGTTAATGAAGCTGTTTTGTAAATGATACGCTCTTTAATCTTTAGCCAGTGCAAAGACTTCAAAATAGGCGTAACACGTGAATACTTGGAACTACAAAAAATTGCTCGCGCAAGAGAATTCTGAACAAACTGCAACCGATCAATCTCACAGCCAGGAGATTTAAAAACAGGGAATTGCAGTAGTCCAACTTCGATTGCACAAGAGCAGCACCAATTGTAGCAGCTGTCTCACGTGACAAATATGGACGTATTCGACGAAGATCTCGGATATGAAAGAAACATGCTTGTGAAGTTTTAGTTATGTGTTCGTGGAAGGTCAAGGATAACACCGAGATTTCTCACAGAAGAAACAGGTGATATTTTAATACCCGAAGATAACGAAAGAGTTTTCCCATTCAGCTTCAGAAGCTGTTGAGGTGTCCCGACCAACAAGAATTCAGTCTTAGATGGATTAAGTGCCAAGAAACTAGCAGACATCCAAGAGGATATAGACTGAAAACTTTGTTGCAGGAGGGTTTCAGCATTAGAATAGGAGTTAGGGGTGAACAAGTGTAGATTTGAGTGTCATCAGCATATAGTTCATGATCAAGAGAATGAGAAGAGATTAGAGTGCTTAGGGTGTTGTATAGAGGTTAAAAGGATAGGACCAAGAACGGAGCCTTGAGGCACACCATACTTTAAGTGAGAAGGCGAAGAGATGTACTCCATCACTTTCACACTAAACGAACGATCCGTCAGATAGGAGGAAAACCAATCAAGAACAATTCCACGAACACCAAACCAGGAAGAAAGGTGTTCCAGAAGAATATTGTGATCAATGGTATCAAAGCGGCCGAAAGATCAAGCATACATAATCCAGTTAAGCGCTGTGTGCACATGGCATTAACAATAGAATTGCACACAGATAGAAGCACCGTTTCAGTTGAACGATGCTTAGTATAAGCAGCTTGATGCTTATTAAATAGATCATTGTAAGAGAGATGAGTAGAAAGTCTCTGAAGAGCAATTCTTTCAGTGAGCTTAGATATGTATGATAGATTAGATATAGGCCTGTAATTCGACAATGATTCCTTATCCAGTGTGGGCTTTTTAAGCAATAGAGTAATAACTGCACGCTTAAAAGCCCAAGGAAATTTCCAGTAGAGAGAGAGAGGTTAACAATCAATGTTAATAATGGAGCAAGTATGTGAAGTATTCTCAGATTTTGGTTCACATCGATTTGGACCCCACACTCTGCTCATCGGTTAGATTTGGTTCCATAGAGCTCAATGTTTTCATGGACAATATCTCATGTACAACAGTGGCACTTTAACTATGCCGTTGTTGTTGTAGCCAATTCTAACATTTTAGCAAGTTTGTCAAATGAAAAAATAAATATTTCAATACACAACTTAGGTTTTATTTAATGTTACTCACTAAAAAAGTTACCATTATTAATATCTACGTCAGCAACTCTGAAAAGCTCAAATAAGAATAATAAGAATTTTTTGCAGCATAACATAGGACAAATATTTATGCGCATTCAGTAAACATCCTACCTTATTTAAATCCACTACCACACCTTTGCTGGCAGCAACACTTAGCGCATCATTGGCAGTCAACCCCTCTAACACCGAATCAATACTCTCTGGTGCCTCGCTCATTATAGCAGCAGGAAGAGTCAAGACGATTACGATTTAAGCGAGAAATGAAATAAATCAATTTATCAACTCGCACACTTTCATGTGCTCACTGTTTATTGCCACACCCACAAAACATAGATACGCTAAAAGATAAGGGCTGGAGTGCGACTATAACTAGTATTTCGGTACTTTCTATTCAACAGCAACGAACCATGTAGAAAACTAGAGCGCTACCGTTGTCCACGCCAACATCGAACGCTATAGTACCAAATCCGATCCGATGAGCAGAGCATGGGAACTGAATGTCTTAATAGCATAGGGGTAGCGTCATGAAGTTTTAAATGACACATTCTGAGGTGAATTGAACCCACGTGGGTTCGAATCGCAGCCGCGCTGATCTGAGAGTAAAATCTCGAACATTCACTGGACTGATTTCACGGAAAATGGTCTAAATTGCTTAACGGTTTAAACATGTGGTATTAAAAAGTGATTAAAAAACTGTGTTGATATCTATCACTTTTTAACTTAAGTTAGGTTAAAAAGTGATAGATATCAACACAGTTGATCATTTCACCATAAACTAATGCTTGTTTACTTTTTCATGTTTACTTTAAACCGAAATCTTGGAATTAGAGGAATACAGATTTATGTGCTGGTGATCAGGGGCGGATCCAGGAATTTTTAAAGGGGGCCCGAAATTTTTCTGAGAGTGTGACATTTTTTGCTTACGCCCTGCTTTCTTCGTGACATGGGACGCAACCAGACAAGTTTCTGTGGGGGGGCTCAAAATTTGTTCACTACGTCGTTCGGCTCATAAAGTGAGTGTATCCCCGTATCGTACCCCACCCCTGCTCATACCCGTACTAAAGTCAGGGGAAAACCTAAAATCCTACATTTGTTTTGAAAAAAGTATGTTAATTTTTTCACCTCTGAGGAAACTCTGCGGATCTCGACGAATAGAAAACTGACCTAATTTTGGCGGTGGGGGGGGGGGGGGGCGGGAGGGCTTAAGCCACTTAAGCCCAAAGGCTCTTTGCACCACTGTTACGGGACAGAGTTCACATGTGTTACTTACACCCTTTTTTTCTCTAATGCAAATGTTCAAGTGAAAGTTGAGAGCTAGTGAAACAGTCAACATTTTTGGGCCCCCTTCCATTATACAGGGCTCCTAGAATAAAATAGAAAAAATCTAGCTATTGGAACTGAGTTCCCTTTCGTACCCCCCCCCCCCCTCCCCCCCCGGGGGGCCCCCCTGACCACTGCCATTACTAACATATTTACACATCGAAATTGACATAGAAACAATGAAAATATAGTTTAAATTTTTTATCGGCGGACCTAAGGGGGGGGCCCTGGCCCCCTGGATCCGCCACTGCTGGTGATCGACTTAAAATTAAAATTGAGTCGATCACCAACATGTCTCAGAGAAGCTGAAATGTATATTTGTAAACAATGCGTTCTCTAAGTTTGAGCCAGTGCAAGGATTTGAGGAGTGGAGTCACTTGAAGAGTTAAGTCACATGAAGAGTGGAGTCACTTGAAGAGTGGAGTCATACTCTTTCTCTAGATCCTCAGATGTAGCAATCACGTACATCAGTTTCTTCTATTAAGAACATGGAGCTACAGTAGTTCAACTTGGATTGCACGAGAGCAGCGCCGATAGTAGAAGCGGTCTCAATTAAGGTAAAGATATGGTCATATACGACTCAGCTCACTGATGTTGAAGAAACAAGCCTGTGACCTTTTGGTGATGTGCTCATGGAATGTAGGATGCTGGTTGAGGACGGCACCGAGATTCTGAATCTCCTCATCTGTGAGATTGATAGCTGGGTGCAGTTTGTCCAAATACCTTCGCCTTGCAGTCTTCCGAAGACCTAAGTGTTACTCCACTGATCACTTCAAGACACGACAATTAGATCAACAATAAATAACAGTTACCACACATTATAGTGAAATGATTAACTACGCTATCTATCACTTTTAATACCACATTTAAACCGTTAGGCAATTTAGATCATTTTCCGTGTAACCAGCCCTGAGAATGTCTGAGATTTTACTCTCAGATCAGCGCGGCCGACAATCGAATCCATGTGAGTTCAATTCATCCCAGGATCTGTCATTTTAAATTTCATGACGATACCCTAAGACTCTAACCACTATGCTACATAAAGGTATTCTAAATTATTAATTAATAAATTAATTAATAAATTATTAGTAAATTGAAGACGTAAACAACATCCGTTACCTTGGTGTACTTGACTAGACGGCATTGTTAAATGTTAAAATTGCTGTAGTTATATACGTTATCCTAATTTGTTTTTTGTTTAGTAAATTCTTGTTATTTGGATCTTGGACTGGTTACACGGAAAATGATCTAAATTGCTTAACGGTTTAAACATGTGGTATTAAAAAGTGATAGATATCAACATAGTTGATCATTTCACTATAATGCGTCTTTACTTTTTTGTTAGTTTATGCGTTATTATTCATGAGAAATTTACGAAATTTATAATCAATCAAGGCAAGTAAAAGGAAATAGCAACACGTTCGGTGGCTTAGATTCACGTTTTCATAATAACATCATTAATTTGATAGATAGATTGGCTCTGGTCTATGGTTGCTGATAAGATCCTGCATGTTAACTCTCTTACGAAGAATTAAAGTTCGCAATTAAAGAATCAAAAGCATCCATTAAACCATATACCTATATATTGTTTTACATTATAATAAACATTCGTTAATCTCTCTCGCTCCCTCTCCCTCTCGTTACCTCTTTTTCTCACGTATTGTGCTAAATGGCAGGTCCAATTGCAGGTGCACTCCAACTCCCAGGGCCTATTTGTCCACGGTTGGTCTATTCTTCGGCACCCTGTATACTAAATGGGTAAATTAATTAAATTTTTCATTTCTACTATCCTATACGATATTTTACACTAGAATTAAAATTAAGTTTAATTCAGCCAGTTGCTTGGCTAACACAACTACAGCATAATCGTATACATAGGTTTACACTTGTGTGCAATGATTATTGCAAATGTGCACATTAGCAAGATTAGTGTAGGCGGATCGATTAAGGCTTTCTATATTTGTAGTATATACAATTAACCTGTACAGTTATTTGCAGTTTGATTATCAATTGATGGCCACCTCTAATAGTAGCCTAATCGGGAGGCTCAATCAATATGAATCACATGAGAATTAGGCTGAATATATTTCATCTCTAGTCAGAATCACTAGCAGAGTTAATCAGCATGAGTCATTTGCACAAATAAATTTAGCACATGAACATTCGCTAAAATTAAAAATCTTATTTTAGGGCTATATTATGGTTTGGTAAATCATTGAATCAATAAATTAATCAATCCATATTTATAATAAAACATCGCTCAAAACAGCGCTTTATAACTCAGTTAAGCGCTGGTTCATGCATCATTTACTCATAATTATATTTATATTAATTTAAATAACTCAGGTAATAATCTAAATAGCTCAGGTTGTAAATTGAAATTTTAAGTGGTTTTTCCTGGGGTCATTGGATCAATTCCTGGTCAAGCTGATCATACAGGCCAAGTACGTCTTGATCATTCACAGGACTTATAACTTGGATAATGATAGACTAAAACTGTCTAACATATTAAACAAGGATGCTGTATTAAAAGTGATATATATCATCATAGATGACCATTTTATTATAATGTTTCTTTTAGCATTTTATGCAAAGCGCCACAGTTGTGTAAACTGTGAATGAATGTCAAGCAGCTTATATATAGTCATAACCAAACGTTACAAATATATCTTATATGATAGTTGATAAATTTCTATATTTCCGTTTTTTGTGTAAATGTCCAGCTAGAATTGTTGCTTAGCTAACTGCTTTCGAATCAGATTAGGCTGTAATTTATTTTCCTTTGTTTAGTTTGTTCATTAATTCTGAGATAAGTGTGTATTTCAGTTGATTTTGCATTATACATGATATTAATATAGTTATAGATGGTGGTCAGCTGGATAGAATGTGTATCATCTTCCCTGACGGCCGTTGTTCTAGTTTTTACAGACTGTTCGATGCCCTGTGTCTACGTGAATTTTTTATATTTCTTTTAAATGTTTACTTCTATTTGTATTTGTCAGTGATTTGGTGATGATGATGAAATAAACACACACACACACACACACGCACACACACACACACACACACACACACACACACACACACACACACACACACACACACACACACATATATATATATATATATATATATATATATATATATCTAGTCATACGAACGAGTCCACAATCGGTGTAGCGACTAGAACTGTACAAGTCTGGAAATTGAACGACCAATTAGTCCAATAAATAAATCAAGAAACCAACCTGTGATCTTGCAATATCTTGTAGCAGTCTGTGGTAATTAAGCTCAGTAGCCTATCATTTGTGAATGCTCAGTAATTCAATGAAAGAATTCCGAAATTATATTTTCACCTTGTCGGGTTTTCTAACTTTTTCTCATCATAGCAGAACCTATACTAGATTTCATTAAGGTGATAAATAAAGTGAGTTAAAGAGGTCTATTGATACGTCAATCACAGTCTTTTGTGAATTTTTATGAACGTTCTGCAAATTAATATTTCCCGCCATTTATTTTAATTTTATGTAATACTTTGTTTTGCACAACAGAATATCGTATCACATACAAGTATAGAGCAAAATAAAATGTGAAAAATCGGGATAAACCTTAGACACAAGGCACTCACGAGAGCCCTTCACATAAAAACTTCTAAAATATATTGTACAGTTATATATAAACAAGCTGAAAGCATTAAGATGGAGGTTGAAAGCATTAAGAGGGCGGGCTAGTATATTTGAACCATATGAACTCTCAATTGGCTAAACCTACAACTAAAACCGTTGATGGCAGTTTCCGGCTCGACAGCATGTCAGTGACGAGGAGAGCACTGGATGGATTTGAACCCTGTATCCACTGATCCGCAGGTATGCTACCGGTTCAGCTAACCGGACATTCAATTATGCAACGTTGCGATCATGCACAGTTGCACAGGCTTTGTTGTGTGGGACATGTAAGTCCCATATACACCTAGACCAAAAGCTCATAATTAAAACACTATAGATCTAGTGTAAGCTTGCATCATGTTCAGATGATAAACTTCAACAGCTGAACAAATATCATTAAGGTTTGTTTAGAGCTATCATGCATAATACGCCATTTTACACAAGTCAGAAGCTCTCAATTAGCCCGGCAATTGCGCAGCCTAGATCTGTAGGTCATCCCATTGATTCATTTCAAATGCGAACGTTCGTTGCCAACAGAAAGTTCCGTGAGAGAGAACACGACAAACAAGCAGCATCTCAACTCTAAGTTATTTAATTTTGTAATTGAAAAGTTGGATATAGGCCTACAACTAGATCTATATAGGCCGGCCTATTAAGCTTATTTCAAATCAGAAAACATAAGAATCTATTGGGACCTTCAAGGTTGGATTCTAAACTGATTTTTCTAGTTGTATTTTAATTAAGTATTACAGTAGTACAGTGGTGCACTTTACATCTGATAATTACATCAGATGTTATTCTTATTGTAGAATAATCATCTCCTTTAAAAGCTAAGCTATAGCTAATGTTAACGTCAGTTTCCTCAGTTTTAACGAATTAGATCCACTTTGTATGTAATATATTATATCAGGCCTACTACTTACACTCTTGGCAAGATCATATTGCTTACCAATAAATGTACATCCATCCCATTACACCAGCTATACCATATGAAAACTTTATAATATGGACATTAGCTCGAAAAATAATGATTTCTGACATAGTGTCCCATTGCTTTCCTAAGTTCCTGGTTAGTCGCCTCATAAGACACGTACAGTTTATGGCTGCTATATTTGAAAACTTATCTTTGAAAAAACTACCTACCTTTCTAATCTCTTAATGCCTTATCAAACTGCTCGTAAGCTTCATTCTTCTGATGCCAAGCTAGCTGCCCAATGCTCCAAATACTCGAGTTATTTTATTTGTTTATGCAAATCCGATCTATGTCTAAAATCTAAACAATAAACCGGATACAGAGATCTATAGCAAATATTTATTTCGATGCTAGATGTTCTCTTCTAACTAGTATATTTTGTAACAATTATGTTTTAAAACGTTCATATTGCATGAGATATCCTTAACTTTATGTTGTGTTTTGGTCGCTGCTTTTAAACTTTGCTCTTATCAATTGAACAACCGGTATACATGTATGTTAGTGCCGGCACGGCCTTTATTACCGATCACACATATGGTATGGTTGAACTTTATGTGTGCATGCACATATGTTTGTCCAAATTGTCTATGATGTCTTGAATAAATAAATAAATAAATTTTAGGAAGACGCTCTGCTTGGGGAGACGTCCCTGACATCATCCGTGTATGAGGGAACGGACGTGAAACCATTGCTATTATTGTAATTATCATTATATATTTCGACACTTAGGTAGCACCATGCAAATAAACTACAAGTACAGCGTACAAGTAAAAGTAAAAGCATAGTATTAAGTTATACTATATCAAACAAAATATCTAATTGATTTCATTGTAATACCAACCACTGATACCAACCAGATTAGCGTCAACTACTGGAGGTATCAGATTTCTCTAAACGTTCCACTGCAGCCTGGAGGCATCATGAGCAACAGGATCTTCACGCTGCTGACACTAGCTGTGTGTCTTACACAGGCCCTGGTACGTAGTCGATTTAAATCAATAGAACGCTATACTCAAATGACCCGAAGTCTTCCTACAATAGAACACGAAAATCAAGTGACCCAAAGTCTTCCAGTCTCTAAAGCACATGAATGACGGATGTTCACTGCTCTGACGAACACTTCTTAATCAAGCTGATCAGAGTAAAATCTCGAACACAGTGAGAGACAGTGAGAGACATACACGTGTCCAACCATCAAAACGGTAACGATAACCAGCGAACGATAACGGTAACAAACTAACGATAACTTTGAGCCTACAGTAAAATAACGACATAGTCATCATACGTACTCATTTCAGTTTAATGTGCGCACAGTTTTTGAGATTTCGATTTAGAATGAAGGCGATGAAAAATCATTTAATTGGAATCCACCAGGGGTGTCCACCCCCCCCCCTCAAGATCAAGATCTTGCTTCCTAAGATACCAAAATAACCACGAGTAATGTTTCGCAATTCCTTCCTACCTTTGAGCTTCGCATCATTTTCCAATCATCCCTATTTTTCCAATAAAGCAAGTTGCGCGGTGTTAACGTTGCGTGGACGTCCCTGTTATACACAATCAGATAGTATAACAGACCTAGGTCTCTAATGAAATGATACCATTGTGCTGAACTACGTGTAAACTATAAGTGTACCGCTTCAATGGCCTAATGGCTAGAGCACGCTCAGTGAAGCCATCGGTTTGAATCCCAACCGTACCGTCTCTGAGAGACGGTACGGTTGGGATTCAAAGGTACGGTCCCCTGTGATGTGGAAACAAACGTTAAACCTAGCGTTATAGGTCGAATTTTAGAAGTATATTAGATTGCATTTTAGAATTATAATGTGTAAACAGAGTCAGACAACCAAAGCGCCAGGCAAGGCGGCGGTCAATCCACAGAAGGAAGCTTTGGACAGTCTACGCGCCATACTCGCCTCCAAGTCTGATGTGAACAAGAACGACGACCAGTTCAAGGAGGGACTGATCCAGTGGGTACAAGCCACTGACACCTCCACCCTCAGGGTCCTCATACCTCGTCTACAGGTCTCTTCATCAGGCTGTGCTGTCAAGCCGCGGACTGCCTCTAATACATTCCACCACAGGAAGCAGCCGTCCACCTATGAGGACATCATTCCACCCCAGCTCATACTCAAGAAGCTCGAAGCGATGACGAATGAGAGCTCCACTGAACAGCTGAAAGTCTTCCTGGCCGCCATGAACACAGCTGATGGCAAGAGAGCTCTTCAGAAGCTCAACATCAAACAGACAGTGATCGAAGAGCTCAGCAAACAAGCGAATGGTGACGTCGAGCAGCAGAACAAAGCTAAGAACACGTTCAAGGTTCTGCTACAGTCCATCACTAAGAAAGAGCTGCCTGCATTGCGTCCAGTCTATAAGGTCTACCTGCAGTATTCGCTGAGACTGAAAGCTACACAGACAGTGAGCAAGGCAACCCCAGATCAGCTGAAAGCTCTTCTAGAAATCCTTAGTAAAGCTGAGAAGAGATACAGCTTTAGAGGGGTAAAGTTCTCGAATCTCTTGACTCAAGCTAAGGAAGATGCTAAACTTCAGAAGGCAGTGGATTCATTCAACACGTGGATCAGCAAGGCGGATATAAAGAGTTTGCGTAGAGTGGTGCACTACATCACAGTTAACGAGCGTCCTGTTAAAACTCTGGAAGAGATCAAGGCCTTGGTCACTAAGAAGATCGAATCAAAGACCCCAGTCCAGCTGACGGAGTTCTTGGAAGTTTTCGAAACAGTAGAAGGAAAGGTTCTCTTGACCAAGCTGTCTGTCAGGCCCACAGCATCGCCTCAGGATCTCATCAAGCAGCTCAAGTCCGGAGTAAAGGAGGACGAGGTCAATGTGAAGAAGATCCTTAAGGACTGGATCAACAAGCTGACGGTGAATGATATGAATGAGTTCCAGAGATCTGGACAACTCTTCCTTCAGTATCGAGCCAGGAAGGCTGCAATGGAAGCGGTTCAAAAAGCAGATCAGACGACGCTGCTGAGTATTCTGGAAATTCTCTCCAAAAAAGAATCTCAAGGTGTGAAGTTTGATGGAATCAAGTTCACAGATCTAAAGAACAAGCTCCAGACGGATGGTTCGAAGGCTCTCCAGGAAACTAAGAGAGCCATGATAGACTGGGTGCTGAAGATCAAGTATGAACAACTCGTGACACTACAAAAAGCTCATCCAGGTATGACCTTTACAGTGTCAAGATATTCACTTAAAATTCACTTTAAATTCATTCGGTCTAAATCATTGAGGTATTTTGAACAATTTTTGGCAAAAGTAATCATACTAACATACACTTAATATTTTTGTAGCTTTCGCTATTTCCTCCTTTTCCTCTCCATGGTTATTAGTAATCGTTGCTTTTGATTGCGCAACAATTGTAGCCGGCGCGAATTTAAGAATACCCTTAAAAATCCTCTGGATTTGTTTCTCTTTAAAGCTATCAACACTCGGTCTTCCAAGGTGATCATCCAAAAAGTAAAAATCGGGCGCGATGGACCTTAACTTCAGTCAAATGACGCGCAGCTTAACCGAGTGCGCTAAATCCTGCCCCTCAAATAAGACTGAGAGAGCTTTTGAAAGCGGGCGAGAGAGAATTTTTTGCTTACCGGCTTGGATTGGTCTCAGTAGTGGTTGCTATTGTCATAGAAGACAGTAGGACTCTAATTGTTATTATGATATGTTATGAGAGAGATCGAAAGACAGCGAGAGAGCGAGCGAGCGAGAGAGAGAGAGAGAGAGAGAGAGAGAGAGGAGAAAGAGAGATTGAGACGGAAAGATAGACTAAGAGAGATGATTCTGAATATTAAGTACAACTACAGCATTGTTTATTATTGATGTTTAGATACGCCTCGATCAGTCAGCTCATCTAGTAAGAGCAAGACAGCAGTCGTGGTGTTAAACCAGAATAAACCGGTTAAGAACCAGCCCGTAGCAGCTGCCGTCCTGATTAAACCGGCTAGCAGCCCGAGCAAGTCGATCATTACGGCGCCAAAGCCTCCCATCACATCGACTTCAGTATCCACCGAAACACAGAAACCTGCCACATCAACCACGAGCAAACCCAGCTCTACCACAACAAAGAACATCGCTCCTCAGAAAAAGACCAAGCTGGCAGCTGTGCCACAAAACCCCACAAATCCCGGAGTCAAAAATTCAGGGACGACCATAAAATCCGTGGCAGAGATCAAGACGGCAGCTCAGTTCGAGCAGTTGATGCTGGGTAAGACCAGCCTGCCAGTGTCTCAAGTGAACGTTCAAAAAGCTCTGAAACAAGTCTGCAGCAGTGCAAGCAATGAGGATATCAATGCTGTCTTCACCATCGCTCGTAAAGGTACGATTCATGACTACTGATTTATGACAACTGATTTATGACTACTGATTTATGATTAATGATTTAAGACTACCAATTTATGACTACTGATTTACGATTACTGAAGTACGACTACTGATTTATGGCTTCTGATTTCTGACTACTTATTTATGAATATGGATTAATTGTGGCTAGCGATTTATGACCACCTACATGTATTTATGACTGTGCTTATTTGCGACTCGGAATTAATGATTATACTAATCATATATTAGAATACAATGACGAAACTTTAGATAATAAACTAAGGCACGTAATAATTTCATTAATTAATTAATAATAATAAGTTTTTTTACTTGCTATTTGTCAGAGGTGGGAGTTCGAAAGATACGTTAGCTCTCGATGCCTAGCTCTGAGATAGCAATCCCCTTACAATACGCTTAGTTTTATTCGTCACGGGTGTTTATATATACATGTATAGTCAGTGAAATGAAAGCCCAAGCTGAATAGAAACAGGAATTGTTCAAATTGGATCTGCCGTCTGACAGATCACTAGAGAGAGAAAGATTGAGAAGAGAGAGAGAAAGAGAGAAGGAAACACAGACAAACGGTATGCAACAGCAAAAATATTAAATGCACAAAACCCAGATACAATAAAAAAAATCAGAAACAGTAAAACACACAAAACTCAAACACAATAAAATAAGCGTGGCGCCAATATGACAAGTTTTGATGACTCACTGAGATTAGCTTAGGTCACTGAGGAAATCACTGAGATCAGCTGAGATATTTGATATCAGCTTAGATCAGCTGAGATCAGCTGATAGGCTGAGACCTGGCCTCCAGGTGAGATCAGTTGAGATCAGGTGAAATAAGTTGGGCCAAAATGAGAGTAACTGAGATCATCTGAAATCAGTTTAGATCAGCTGAGCCTGAGATCAGTCTAGATCAGATGAGAATAGCTGAGATTAGATTAGATTAGATTAGATTAGATTTAATGAGATCAGCTGAGATCAGTTTAGATCAGCCGAAAATAGCTGAGATTAGATTATATTAGATGAGATCAGCTGATATGTTGGCATTGTTTTGAAGGTCTGACGGGTCACGTGACGAAGCTGCTGAACGAGGGGCTGTTCAAGGTTCAGGTGACGAGGATGTCTGAGCGCATCAAGAATACGAGCAAGCCCGCAGACTGGACCACGCTCAGAGCTGATCTGAACAAGTGGATCGGTAAATGGAAGAGCAGCCAGATCATTCTGTTCAGCACGTGGTACAAGCGTGGAGCCGAGGGCAAGAAGTAGGACTAGTCCGCAGGTACAAGTATTCAAGCAAGAACAGAAGAGAAGAGAGTTAATTTATAGGATCACTCGCAAGAGAACTAAAATTTAATAGTGGTTATTGAATGGCATTAAAAAATATGGTAGTAGTTAGTAGTCGTTAAACTTAATCCTAGATTTAGCTTTATAGCCTTTTTACTAATCTACACTATAACATTGTAGCCCATACAGTTCAGAATTGTCGAAATTTGCATAAGTTTATTTTTTTAACTTAATAAATTAATCGAGTTAATGATTAAAATATACAGATCTATAATTATTTATGAAGTCAGTGTTAGTGTGGTAACTAAACTTTTATATAACCTGATCTCGCAGAAAGTATTTAAAGGTTTTAAACTAAAAAGACAATTCCAGCTAGCAATTTTAATACCATTATTTACTCGCCAGCTTATACATATAGTGAAAAAAGGCACTAATTGTTTAATACTCTCTCTCTCTCTCTCTTAGTGCACTGCCTACTGGTAGGTCCATGGTATTTAACGCCCCCGTTCATCTCTATCTTTCATTTTCCTCTTCAGGTCAACATAAGAGTGGATCTTTAAATTATATATAACATTCCTTTTGATATACCGTTATTCTTGGGAGATTTTGCTTATGACGAGATGGCCCCCTGTGCCTTCCTCAGCTTCGACTATCATTTTCTGTGCAGGGGCGTCATTCCCTTGTTTAATACTAACACTGATAATTTCGACTGCGTACCAAGTAAAATCGTGAGAACTTGATAATGATATAACAGTAACAATAATAAATACTAAAGGTTTAACGTCCGTTTCCTCATACAAGGATGATGTCAGGGACGTCCCCGGAGTCCGCCCATCGCATATCATTACAAATCGATTCACCCCAAAATATCTGAAAAAACATGCTGAAGAGAAAGAAAAAGATCCTAAACAGAGTCGGTCCGGTGATCAAAAAGCAGTCAGGCAAGATGAAAAAACTATATCGTGATAAGAGATATGTTTTCAACCTACAACATAATCTACAATATATATCATAATTTTATGACAGTAGCTCGAGTGTGTCGAACTGCCTTGAAGAGAAGTCATGTGCTCAGTGGCGGATCCAGGGAATTTGCTAAGGGGGCCCAATTTTTTGTCAATGTACACATTTTTTGCTTACACCTCATCCATTTCGTCGCAATGTCCCTTTTCCGTGACATGTGACGGACCAATAAAAATGTTGTGGGGGCCAACCTTTTTTCACTACTATGCTCGGCTCATAGTTAATTAGTAGATTAATTTTTCACCTCTGAAGAAACTCAGCGGATCTGGACGAATTGCAAAAGATCTAATTTTGGCGGTGGGGGGAGGGGCTTAGGCTCCTCCCAGCCAAGGCTGGTTGCACCACTGTCTGCTCTGGGACAGCGTTCACATTTTTTACTTACACCATTTTTTACTGTTATACAGTGGTTAAAGAGAAAATTGTAAGCTAGTGAAACTGTCAACATTTTTGGGACCCCCTTCCATTATCCTAGTTATACTTCCCTATTATACCTTCCATTATACATTATACTTCCCTATTATACCAAATATGAAAAATATTTAAATATACCATACTTTAAAAAAATCGAGTTAGTGGAACTGAGTTACCTCGCTTCCCTCCCCCTTAACCTCTGCTCTCTCTGGATCCGCCACTGTTTGTGCTTCTGAACTCGACGTTAAACACACCACGACCTACCAACCACTCTCACAACGATTGCTGTAGCTATTTTTACGTTTTGGACAATAGTTCTGTATTGAATAGTTCTGCAGGAGGTCCTCGATAGCATCAGTGGACGAGAAACAACATTAAAACTATTTTAAGAGACGACTAAACTTAAAACTGAGCAACATTAACCACATCAAACCTGCGCTCATTATACTGACTCTAAGCGAGAAGTAGTCAGGTCATGTCATGTGATCATCCTGGAGCTGGTCCAGCCAAAGATTTCTCTAGGGTTCTCCTTCACAAAAACCTAATCTTCGCCATTTTCTCGATATTCATTATTTTTTGTTCCTTCTGTTGTCCCATAAATGCTAACTCCAGCAGCCTTCAAGTCTTCATCGAGGCAGTCCTTTCATCTTCTTTTAGGTTTTCCCACCATTCTTTTATCCGTTCATACAGTGTTATAAACGAGGCAACTGAAACCACCTAGGGAGCAAGGGCGTCCATGCAACAAAAAAGCTAATGTTAACGTTAATATCCTCACTCGAATGCGATGTCAGTGACGGAGAGCCCGGATTTGAACCCAGCACATACCGATCCGCGGTCGAGGAGTGTTTTACCGACTTCGCCACTGGCGCGAATTCGGAATATTAACAACGACACACGTTACGTCGTTAGAGAAATAAAGGTAAAATTGAAAGGGGACGAAGTATTAAAATGTGAACATCGTCGGGGAAGCATTCATCGCCGCTCTAGGGAGAGGGGATAGACGCCCCTGCTACTAATCTATGGGCTACAGGTGTCGATAAGGCTTAGTCTGTTCTGATGAGATAAAACTGGTAAAGCTTATGTTAACGTCAGATTCCTCACTCGAAAGCGATGCCAGTGACGTGCGAGCCTAAGATTTGAACCCCGCACATACTGATCCGCGGTCGAATATCTTACCGACATCGCCACTGGCTTCAGCCAGTCAGATTAACTTGTTGATCTACGGAGTACTTTCTATAGAGCGTGAAAGCAGACTCTGATTGTGAATATGTACCATGGACCTGCCACTGGGCGCAACACTAGAGAGAGATATCGTTATATTCTACAAGAAAACTTTTTACACGTTAAGATGAAAAAATAATGCCAGAAGAATTATTGCTATTTAATTTCCAAAACATGTAAATCCATCAAAATTAAACATTAGAATGAAAACTACCATTTACAGCAGAACAACTGACAAAAGTTTCTTTACACACAAAAACTCCGTTTAATTAATTATATATCACAAAGCCACAGACAGTTCAAAACCCAAGAAAAGCAAATTCAAAAATTTTATAAAAATAAATAAGGAAACTAAATTCAGTCAAGAAGCAAGAAATTAAAGCTCAGAAACAACACAACGCACAGACAAACGCAAAATTATTACATAAGTAAAATCACACACGTGCATTAAAATAAACATAGAATATACAACAATAATACACACAGAATAAACAAAAACACACCAAGAGAGTATAAACAAAACACACCGTGCATAAACAAAGCCATAAACGCTGCACATACAAAGACACAAGCAAGGCCTACATTAGAAATATACAGAGCATAAACAAGCAGCACATAGAGAGATAGATAGAGAGAAAAACAGCAAGAGCACATTTAGCATGTGGAATATTTTGTTAATGAAGTCATTAGAGTTGTTCACTTCTCAATCAGGGTGAAATTGACTAATATAGCGCACTGGGTTAAGTTGCGCATTAACTGAGCGAAGTTAAGCTACGTCGGGTTCGGTTAGTACAGGGTTGGGTGACCACCTTGGAAGACCGAGTGTCGACAGCTTTGATTGAAAAAATCCTCGGGTGATGGAAGGTTATTCCTACATCTGCGCCGGCAGAAATCGAAGCGTCATCAAACGTCAACGATAACCAATAACCAAGGTGACAAGGGAGTAAACAACAGAAACTACAAAAAACAACTAAAGAAAGGAAACCAGCAGCCCATGCGGTTGTCATGTGTGTAACCATACGACCAAAGAAACTGTATCAACGTCATCAACTTAAAGAGCGCAAGTGATCACTAAGACTCCCAGTCACCAGAAATCTATCAGCTACAAACTTCTAGAGTAAAAGAAAACACGCATTATAGTGAAATGATCAATTACATTGATATCTACCACCTTTTAATACCACATGTTTAAACCGTTACGGAATTTATTACATTTCCGTGTAACCAGTCCAGTGAATGTACGAGTTTCTACTCTCTGATCAGCGCGGCTAAGATTCGAACCCACGAGGGTTCAATTCACCTCAGGATCGGTCATTTAAAACTTCATGACGTTACCCCTACGCTATTAGGAAATTCTATAGTTTTTAGAGATGAGAAAACAATTAAAGCATCGCCGTAATGTCAGAAGTGAATGCTATGAAAATAGGGAAGTACAGAGTTTACGAGAAGCAATGCAAGATATAGTAATAAATTAGAGAGACAAGCTCATCCGTAAGCTGTATCAGGGACGTACTGTAAAGTAGAATTTGATGCTAACTATATAACTTGCTAGTCATGCATTACACATTGCAATAATAATACTACTAATAATAATAATAGTTTAAAGTCCGTTTCCTCATTCAAGGATGATGTCAGAGATGTCCCTCCATCACAATCGCTAGAAATCGATAAACCCGTATACAGGGATCGACTAACAATATTTACATTAATATTTATAATAATATTCATCACTCAATGTTATCAGTTTGTACTTCTCATTCAACCCCACTCACCACAACAACTTAACACGCCATCTAGTGGAGGGTCTATAACAATAACAAATTAACACGCCGCGGTGGACCTTTTTGTTTAACGCTCTTTCAATATTGACACTGGCGCGGGTCACTTATAGATGTTCAATAAATACTGATCAGATTATGCAAGATTTCAATTATAACTCTGAATACCTGTCTCTCTCTCAATGTTTTGCCAAATGGTAGATATAAATTCATATTCACAGTTTGCCTTCACGCACTTCAAAAAACATTCTATGTGATGAAACCGACAAGTTGATTTACCTTTATTGCATGTCTTACAAGTGTTATGTCTTACAAGAAGCTACAAGCAACCTTACAGTCTGATACTATTACATTTCAAAGAGGTTTAACATTGCGCTCACCAGTTCCTATTTTGTCTTCTCTAAAGTCGCATGCATTTTACAGTGGGTATATTCTTACAGTGATCTAACATAACAGAAGCAAATTGTTAGAACATTTAAAACTACTAAAATAACAGCTAAATAAATATTCGTACGTCATATCGTGAGATAATCAAAGAGGAGATTAAATGAGATAATGAACGATGAATTGAAATCGATCAGACTTTTCATAGTAATTATGCTAAAGGCACATCATACAACAAGTGTCATATCAATTGGGCCTAACATATTTATTCACAAGTGAACCACTGAAATGATCTACAGAAAATGAAATAGACTTCAATCAAATAATTTCTTGAATATAACACAACAACAAAAAATACAGTTTAACGTTTGTTTCTTCACCTGAGAATGACGCAACCCATGTATATGGCAAGCACAACTACGTGTGAGGAATGTAGCTCATTGATAGCACAACAGGCGCCATATACAACGATTTCATTAACTAGCCTGTAGCCCACCCATTGCCTGACACACAGTAGGCCAATGCCTACTAGACACTTATCCTATTAACATATGATAGAGCTAAATAGTATGATCGGGCTAAATGTTGTCCGACACACAACAATTGTCTACTAGACAGCAAGTAACATAAGGTGTATGATAGAGCTAAATGTTGTCTGCCACACAAGAATTGTCTACTAGACAGCAAGTAGCATAGTTCAGAGATGACATAACAGAGCTAAATGCTAGACGAGCTTCAGTAGCGTTCAGTACTCAGCTAACAAATCTACTGTGACCTAGCCAACGTCGTCATTTTACGTCAATCAATCAATCGATTGTTTGATTGATTAATTTACCTAACAACCAATCAATCAAAATCTAGCATTAGGCTTCAAAACTGACGACGTTGTCAGGGACGCCATTTGAAAACGAGCAAGACAAAGGCATCAGCTGCTCTCAACGACACATGTGTAATTAGATGTTATTATCTCTCACTATAAGCCACAAAAACAAACTTCCCCAATTCATGAGCGATCAAATCAATAACTAAAATTTACCGGTAGGAAAGCTGTGTAGGTAGTAAGCGTGACTGAGAGACAGGAGATCAGAATATTCGAATCTCAGTCATACCTTCTCTGACAGGATGATCAGTATTCCATTTAGCACAAAATAGCCAGATACGCGCAGATACGCGCTGTCTATTTTCAATTGCGTCCCAAACTAATTTCTCTATTTTCTGTCATTAGAGTTCAACCGACTAAAGCACTAATATCCATACCAACGTCAGAAAGGGCATTCGGTTGGAGAGCGCCTAGGCTCCAGAAATCGGTACAAAAAATTTAAACTAATGAAAAAGTCTTAAGTAGAGGATTGACTGATGATATGATGTAGGACAGAGAGGATTTGAGACAGTCTATTCGCGTCCCGACCCTGGTTGAACTGGAATTCCAGGGATAATGATGATGACGAGAGTTCAACAGTAACTGTCTCGAGTCATCACGTCAAACAAGAACTCATCATAGTGTCGTATATAAAGCTACCACCTCATTGCTAGCTACCCACAAACCTCTACATCGTATTTACAAGCACATTCCTGATGTCAAGTATCACCCGTGTGTAAGTGTAGTACATGAAGTGACTTCAGAAAAGCCAAACACTAATTCTCCATTTGGTCAACTTTTTATCAACTGTTTATCAAATAATCAAAACGTATGAAGTACCATTCTATTCAGAATATGAAAGAGGTTCTAAATGGACTGAGCAGCCAAGAGGCAAGCTGTGTAACAACAACAACAACACGACCTCTATAAGTCATCAATACCAGACACAAGTTAGTCCATATCACAGATATCACAACCATATGGCTACAAACTTTCCACTGCCATATCTGCGTTAGTTACGTCTGTAAATCAGCCTAAGTAATCAGTAAGCTCAATTCTCAATTTTCCCACATCCATTTGGAATAAAAGATGAAAATCTAAGGTTAACGTCAATTTCCTCACTCGAAAGCGATGTCAGTGACGGGCGAGCCCAGGATGTGAATCCCGCACATACCCCGCGATTTGAACCCCGCACATTTGAACCCCGCAGTCGAGTACCAATTTCACCACTGGCTTCAGCCACTGAAAGTTAATGTAAAATATCTAATTTGATCATAAACATAGAGATAAAGAGCTGTTAACACGTGGAGGCGGCGCTAGATCTGCAGGACGAGCCCCGCCGACGAGATGTTGTCCCCGCCCCCCACTGTCTGCACAACCTTCGTGCACACCAGCACCGGTGCCACACAGATCTCCATCGTGCCACCAGCACCGCTCGGCTCAGTCCAGCACGACACCGGCTCCTCCGAGTCAAACTCTACACGTCGTGCTGAGGGCGAGTCTGAGGCACGCGCGTTCTCTACAGCCTACACAATAACAACAACAACAACATGAGCTGAGGGCGAGTCTAAGGCACGCGCGTTCTCTACAGCCTACACAACAACAACAACAACAACATGAGCTGAGGGCGAGTCTGAGGCACGCGCGTTCTCGACAGCCTACACAACAACAACAACAACAACAACAACTTAAGTAATGGGCTGCATATCAGAGATCATCTAAGCATTTATCAAGCATCAATTGGAGCCACCAACTATTTTACCAGCCGGTACAATACTACGTCTGTTTCGCTCATATCCCTCTCTCTCTCTCTCTCTCTCTTAGTGCACTGCCTATTAGCAGGTCCATGGCATATAACTCCTCCACATATAATCATCTGCTTTACACTTCATATCAACATATAAAATAGATATCAAATCCTCCAGCATCCCAAGTCTCGGTCTTCTTCTAACCTTTTGTCCTTCCATTCTTCTTTCAATTACCTCTTTTAGTAAATTATCCCCCCTCAGTACACGACTCATTCAGTTCTTCTTTCTATTCCTTAAGACATTTATAAATTATTGAATTCTGTCCACCCTGCTTTTTAGCAATTCTTCTTTCATAATTTTATCAGTCATTTGATCTTCTTCAATGAAGATCGAATATATAGTCTCTTATATATACTGTATTTGGCTGTTACTTGTACATGTATGTATTTTTTGTCTGTTTATTTCTTCATGTATCCGCCTGTTTGTGTGAATCTCTTGACTATACAGTAATATATCCCGAAGGTCTTACAAAAGTGGCAAGGTAGAAAGCTATTTTTTTAAAAACATTTACAAGCAGAATTTTCAGTAAGATTCTGATACATTCAACACAGAAAGAGATAGAGAAGCGAGGAAACCTCGGCAGTGACAGCGAACGAGTCATCCATGAGAAGTCTGGACTTGAGCACACTGATGCTGCTGGAGCCACACGTGTGGCGGGTGGCTGCTAGCGAAGCCTTAGCAGCTGCTGAGCGAGAATTCTTCCATTCTGAACCTACCTCTGTTATAATAGCCTACAACAACAACAACAACAACATCAACAACAACAAAAACAACACAAAAATAGCGAATTGTCATAATTTATAAGCATAAAGTTTGCATAAAGTTTCTAAGTTTAATTTTAATTTGGTCTCAGATTTTGTATCAGAATTCATTTAATTTTTATATTAACTGCAAAATTTGCAACAACAATAATTAATTAAAGGATATGGAGGAGTATCAACCTGGAATAATTAAGTAAAGGACATGGAGGAGTATCAACCTGGAATAATTAAGTAGAGGACATGGAGGAGTATCAACCTGGAATAATTAAGTAGAGGACATGGAGGAGTATCAACCTGGAAGGCGAGAGTATGTACGTGTAGTCTGGTGAGCTTACGTCTCCCCTCTATGTCTGGAGTGGAGTGACGGAGCAGAGAGTAGAGCATTCTCATCTGATCGAGCGTGGTGGCCACACGAGGATAGGCGTCAGAGAGAAGTGTTATACGATCATCTGTCAGCAGACCCAACAGATTGGGCAGCTCCTGCTCGTTCATGCCCAGAGAGTCTGAATACCTTCAATCAATCAATCAATCAATCAATCAGTTTATTATTACTGACTGGAGCCAGTGGCGAAGTCGGTTAGGTACTCGACAGCGGATCAGTATGTAAGGGGTTCAAATCCAGGGCTCGCCGTCACTGACATCACTTTCGAGTGATGAAACTGGCGTTATTCTTAGCTTTACCAGCTTTTAGCTTTAAACCAATCAGTCAATCAATATCAAATTCTGATGTCGTGGTTGCTATGTTCTAAATTTGATGTTATGGTGGCAATTGATGAATTGACGTCATTGTGTTTGTCAAGAATAATAATAACATAATACAATAAGTTAATCATTCTTTTATCCGTAAATAATCCACCAATCACACAGGAAGTCAAACCAGTCTTTCAGTCTATATATAGGAGCAAAAAATAAAGTACAGTGAAAAAGGTAAGCTACAAAGAAAAGCCACACATATGGGCAGGCAATGTTCAATAACATATATGCTATGTAAAGGGAAAGAGAGAGAGAGAGAGAGAGAGAGAGAGAGAGAGATAAGCATATACCTGACTACAGTATCAATGATATCTTTAAGGCAATCGTGTTCAGTGAATGAAGCCATTTCAAAGTGAATGTGAGATCTGTGGGGTAGAGCCGCTAAAGAACTAGCTAGCTTATCTAACCTAGCCCTACGTACACCTAGCCAACAATCAATCAATCAATCAATCTATCAATCAATCAATCATGGTGTACATTAAGAATTACAGACTCAATCATATATTGAATGACAATCATACCCACTGTACACAATTACATTTTGAGTAAAAGCACCGCAGCCATTAACATAGAACTTTGGTAATTGATTTTTTAAAATTCATCAGGAGGCAGAATTTGAATTATATTTGCTATAGGATATGTTAGAGTAAATATACTAGAACGATTAGGATATCTGCTACATCATTCAGTAACAGAGTCAATGAACGCTACGCCCTCTAAAAGCTAACGTCTAGTTCAGCGTCAGCTGCATTCATGACAGGTTATTGATCCATAAAATTCAGACTGGCTGGAGCCAGTGGCGACGTCGGTAAGATACTCGACCGCGGATCTGTATGTGTGGGGTCAAATCCTGGGCTCGCCCGTCACTGACATCGCTTTCGAGTGAGGAAACTGACATTAACATTAGCTATACCAGCTTTATGATTCAGACAGAAACATCTGATAAATCACATTACAGAGACACAAGTTAACAGGAATGGTCCTCAATGTCATTCTGCTGTGACATTGAGGGTCATTACTGCGGCTCTGCATTCAGCTCAAGCACAGAGTTTATTTTCATTAGATAAATTTATTTATTTAGCGTATGTGTTAATCCAGACTGTTGCTTCACTTGTAAGAGAACTTAGAGTAGAGAGTCCACTCGGTAGGCAGGTTAGAGGGTACTCCTCAACGATATGTTTCATGTTTTGAGATTGCCACAGTCGCAAAGCGGTGAATCACAAATACCCCAGCGAAACTCACTTTCTTTGCATCTACCATGATCCGTACGAAAACGATTTAAATGGCACTAACTTCCTCTGCAGAGATTCATTCCTAGTAGCGCTTGAGACAGATACCTGTCTTTTTATTAGATAGAAACACACCAGCTTCTTCTCACTCAGCTTCATTTATTGAAGAAATTTACATCAGGTGATGATAATATGTTCTTATATTTAGATCAAATATAAGAAAAGCTTTTGGTTATCAATGAGCGTCCAATCTCCAGGAGTAAGAAGGACTGAATAGAGTGGATTGTGTATAATGCTAACCTGGAGCAAATGGAAAGTTATCCAACATCTGCAGTCCACTGACTACAACAAGTTGTGGGTCAAATTCAATGAGAGCCTCGGAAAACTTCTCCAGCGCTATCAATGACGGGTTGTTAGCGTCGTTGTGTATTATAAACCTGTGTACAACACAGAACAGTGATGGGTAGTTAGCGTCGCTGTGTATTATAAATCTATGTACAATACAGAACAGTGATGGGTTTTTAGCGTCGTTGTGTATTATATATCTGTGTACAATACAGAACAGTGATGGGTAGTTAGCATTGTTTCTTTAACACGTTCAGTTACTGGTTGATCAATTTTAAACTTGTTCGAAGCTAAACATATATGAAGCACGTTATAGATGATTTAAAGATCTACTCGTAAGTAGATCTTCATGGTTACCGACTGCGGATCAGTATGTGTGGGGTTCAAATCCTGGGCTCGCCCATCACTGATATCGCTTTCGAGTGAGGAAATTGAAGTTAACCTTAGCTTTACCAGCTTTTTAGTGGACAAGAAGTGAAAAACGAAAGACAGAGATGAGTGAAGGCATTATATACCATGGACCTCCCAGTAGGCAGTGCACTGAGAAACAGAAAGAAGTCAAACGTTAGAAAAATCAATTTCAATTTGTATCAGAGAACATCCTCTCCAGTGGGTCATTTAGTACATACTCAACAACCAATTCTGTTACTTTCTCTGCACTCTACTTCACACCATATGTTGAGTAAATGCGAGTGAATGTCCGCTAAACTCTTTTTTTGCTAAAAATTTTAAAACTACACAAATATTCAATTAAATAAATTAATGTATAAAATTTCAAATACAAAATTGAAAGAACTGATCCTGATTTGACGCAGATTTAATACAGCACAAAGTACGCTACATGAATATAAAGTTATAAAACGTTAACGTCCCCATATGGTGTCTGGATCACTGAACAAGAGACTTAACCGTAAAGTGCACATAGTAATGCTAAAAAAGCTAATGTAAGCGTCAGTTTCCTCACTCGAAAGCAATGTCAGTGATGGGCGAACCCAGGATTTGAACCCTGCACATCCTGATCCACCGTCGAATATCTTACTGACATCACCACTGGCTCCAGTCAAATCGCCGCTGGCCTCCGCCAGTGTGGCAAGAGGCACCTGAGCAAGAACTGAGGAAGGCAAAGGGAAACCACTTCAGAATTCATGCTTTTTTCAGGCTATACATTACATTACGGTGCGGATAAAGCTTAACTTTTCTAGAAGCGATTAACCTGTTAATCAATGAAGGGCACTTTATGGAACGTTAAAGTAGAAGGTGAATAGAAATATGCGCCTTGGACCAGCCACTGGCAGAACACTAGAGAGAATCAATCAATGATAGATTTGTAAATAGATCTTAATGTAGTAGAGAGTAGATCAATTGTATGCTGAGTTAAAACATTCAGCTGAACTGGTGATAAGTAGTAAGTTTACTGTACCTGTTAGACCTGGCAGCAGTGTATTCACCAAACTGTTGTCCTTTCTCGTACTCCAGTATCAAATGAATGTCGTCCTCCTTCACCTCATTACCTGCAACTGATCACAACACATGAACAACTGTATACTTCAGTGTACAACAGATCACAACACATGAACAACTGTATACTTCAGTGTACAACTGATCACAACACATGAACAACTGTATACTTCAGTACAGAAATGATAACGCAAGGCACTTATGATGATACTACTGAATACAATCTCTCTGTGTACAACAGTTCATTCTGAACTGCGTAAATCAAATCCACAAGCACACAACTGCATCCAACAGTATAACACGTACTCAACTGACTACATCATCTACTTACAGCAGTGTACAACACAAACCAGTGTCTAAAACATTCCATTGTTTACAATACACATGTACAATATAAAAGCTGGTAAAGATAGCGTTAATGTCAGTTTCCTCGTTCGTAAGCGATGTCAGTGACAGGCAAGCACAGGGTTTGAACTCCGCACATACCGTACCGCAGTCGAATATCTTACCGACATCGCCACTGGCTGGAACCAGTGGCGATGTCGGTAAGATATACATTACATTATACAATTTATAGTGTACAACAAATACAGTGTAGTGTAGCGTTGAATTATGCAGATCCAAGAACCATTGAATGCAACACATAATACAAAGTTTTGTAAATAACACATGTGCAAGATGCAAATGTGTACAACATAGTGCTTAATATCTTCATCCACCTGTGCAAGTCATTACAGTTGTCTCTCATTTCACTGCGTTACCTCAAAATGCGCATATTACAAACTACAATGTTGTTTACTAATAAGAAATGCTAAGATTTAAAGTTCAATTCTTTGTCCAATGATGATAACATACATAAACTACATTTCAGCAACATGAGCATATATGGTGCCCACATTGTTACACATAAGATCCTGTTGCATACAGACCGTGAAGATTAACTATTAAAATCTCTGGCCTGGTAACAAATAGTAAAAGTCAATTAATCTTCAATTAGCAATAGTTAATGTTAACTATAAGATATGCCAGTATCTTAACATGACAAATCAAATTAGCAACAGTGATTTTTGTGACGTTCCTTATAACATACCTGGATAATGGAAAATGTGACAAAAATTAATATTATAGTCGTTATTGATATAATATTGAGGAACAATAGAATTAAAGAACTGGCACAAAAAAATCTGCATACATTGAAATGTCTAACTCATAATGGAAGATTATATTTAACAAATTATAAGAGAAAGTAGACTTTTCCACCAAGATTCACTAATTATGTAAGAAATTGAAAAATGCCATAAGTTACATAAAACTAATTTTTCTAATGAAAAGCACATTGACAGAATTAAATGAAAATATTACATTGACTTGGACTTTGTTAACTAACTCAGGCAATATAAGAGTTTAATATTTGCTTGCATATATAGACAATATTTCCCCGTGTTGTGTCCGGGTCGTTTGAATAATTTGACCAACCGATGACTGCACGTGTCATAGAAGGCGACTAAAGCACTAAGATCCATACTAACGTCAGAAAGGGCAATTTGGTTGGCGAGCGCCTAGGCTCCAGTAATTGCCACAAAACCTAAACAAATGGAGGATGATGATGATGATGATATAGACAATATTACAAAGATTTCTCAACCTTCAATGTCTACTCCGATCATGTTGCGCAGGTCAGCGCTCATCTGAGCTCCAAGCAACACTCGTGCACCCTGACGTCTGAAGCTGTTCAGCATGACGGGCGCATTGCCTCCCACCACAACCTTTGTGTCCGGCAGAGACTTCGCCACTCTTACCATCGACTGAAACATCGTTGCATTCACAGTGTACCGCCTACAACAACAACAACAGAACAAAGTAACGACCTATCTGCTCTTACCATCGACTGAAACATCGTTGCATTCACAGTGTACCGCCTACAACAACAACAACACAAGTAACGACCTATCTGCTCTTACCATCGACTGAAACATCGCTGCATTCACAGTGTATCGCCTACCACAACAACAACAACAGAACAAAGTAACGACCTATCTGCTCATACCAGTGCTAAACATTGTTGCATTCAAGGACCATCAGCATATGCCCTGCAGTGTACATAAACAGATGTGTACACCATACAATTACACTATAATCACCTGTGTATGCTCTACAGTGTACAACAACAGATGTGTACGCTGTAGTTATACTAGAATCGTCTGTGTATGCCCTACAGTGTACAACAACAGATGTGGGCACTGTACAATTACACTATAATGAACATTTGTACATCTACACATCCTCTGCAGCTTTCCGTTTCAATGTTTATTAGCTTCTCTGGAAGTAAGTTGTATTTTATAATTAGCATACACTGTAAAAGTTATTTGTTTATGTATATTTATTACAAGATATACGATTTGCAGATGAGCAAGGAATGGTAGCGAGCAGCGAGATTGGATTGCAGAAGATAATGGATAGGCTGAATGATACTGCCCTAAGATATGGCATGAAGATTAATATAAGAAAGACCAAGGTTATAAGAGTGTCCAATAATAAAGGTGAAGTTAATATCACAATAAATGGTACGAAATTGGAACAGGTAAGGAGTTTCAAATATTTGGGTCATACTATAACCGATGATGGGAAATGTGAGACGGAAATATGCAGTAGGATTGCACAAGCAAAAGTGGCCTTTAGTAGTAGAAAAGAACTATTAACAAAAAGTCCAAAGAAAGACACAAAGATAAAGATAGTGAAAACTTTGGTTTGGACCACGCTATTATATGGATGTGAAACATGGACCTTAAGAAAGGAAGATATTAGGAAACTGGAGGCATTGGAAATGTGGATTTGGAGAAGAATGGAGAGGATTAGCTGGACTCAAAAGGTTACAAATGAGGAAGTCCTGGAGAGAGTTGGCACAGATAGACAGTTGATAAATGTATTAAGAAATAGGAAGAAGAGATGGATAGGACACATTCTAAGGGGGGAAAGTCTATTAAAAGAGGTCATAGAAGGTAGAATGGAAGGAAAAAGAGGCAGGGGCAGGCCGAGATTAGGTATTTTAGATGATTTAAAGACCCACTCATATGTGGAAATGAAAAGGAAGGCTGAAGACAGAGAAGAGTGGAGGCGTTATGTACCATGAACCTGCCAGTGGGCAGTGCACTAAGAGAGACACTCTAAAAGAACTTAAAACTAAGTTTAGCATTTTGGATCCATAATCCACATCACAATGGATACTGTCAGAGATGATCTAACAGGGATTCACACTGATACCCTCGCGTCTCTCTGACAAAACATGCTATCCATTCGGCCATGTAACCAGGTACACTGCAGTTAAACTAAAACTAAAATATATTTTCTATTCTATATTTCTTTATTAATATAAAATTCTAAAATATATTCACACAGAAATGTTAAATTTCTAAATACAAGCGCAGGAGATCTCTCTCTCGCTCTCTCTTAGTACAATGACTACTAGCAGGTCCATGGTATATAACGCATCCACTCCTCTCTGTCTTCCGTTTTCCTCTTCATGTCCACATAAGAATGGGTCTTTAAATCAAGTAACGTACCTAATCTCGGCCTGGCCTGGCCTGCCTCTTTTCCCTTCCATATTACCTTCTATGACCTCTATTAATAGACCTTCCCCGTTAGAATGTGTCCTATCCAACTCTTCTTTCAATTTTTTAAAACATTTGTTAATTTTTATTAAGCAGGAGATATCCTGACCCTGCTTAAACTGGGATTTAAGGGATGATGATGATGATGATTAAGTAGGAGATATAAATGAGTAACTTACTCGGCCGCTGCTCCGTGCCTAAAGAAATAAGCAAACACTTTCTCCAGCTCACTGGTGTCTCCTATAACATCAAAGTGCTCCGGGGAGCTCGGCGCAGAGGCTCCAACTTTCTCCAGTATATCTAGTCCAGGTCCTATCACATCCACACAGCTGCCAAATCCCACAGCCACTCGGATGTCAGCGTCAACGGCCACAGCCGTCTCAGCTCTCAGTAGACCTCCAAGCACTGACTCCAGGTGTGCATCGTTAACTGACCTGCGGTACAGGTACGCCGCCACCACCACCAGCAGGGCTACAGCAACACCCCACACCCCTCGTGAAAACATTGCTAGTGGTAGGATATCAGCTTCTACTGAAATACAACGGGATGCATATAGAGCACTATTAATTTCAGATCTTTGGCATTTAAAGTTATTCAGCTGTAAAATTTTCAGATTTCAATTAAAACATTCGTGAAGTTTCTTTCAAATTACCAGAGTTAGCAATTAGGCTAAGCCGCTAACGATATTAAAAAACAATGAGAGCATACTTGTCATCAGTTACAACATAGAGTATTATGAAACCAAAGTTATCCTAGCAATCAAAAGATAAATACGTCAATTAAACAGTGCATATCCTAAATTCCCTGAGTTGCTTTCAGGTCACTAAAAATAAAAAACCCATAACATGCATAATTGGTAAAAGTAAAGTAAACATGCATTATAGTGAAATGATCAACTATGTTGATATCTATCACTTTTTATACCACATGTTTACACCGTTAGGCAATTTAGACTATTCCTTATAACCAGTCCAGTGAATGTCCGAGATTTTACTCTCAGATCAGTGCAGCTGGGATTCGAACCCACGAGGGTTCAATTCACCTCAGGATCTGTCATTTAAAATTTCATGACGTTACCCCTACGCTATTGAAACATTCTACGATAATTTTATTTAATCATTCTAAGACATGGTAAGAGGCAAATAAACAGAAACTGAGAAAGCCAATTGGAAACCACCTAAGAACCAATTTTCCGTAATTCAAGGTTTCATTAAGGTTATGTAGAGCTTTAGTCAAGATGACTGAATCCATGTGTAGGTCAATGGAGTATTCTTACCTACTAAACATGAAAGCAGACCGTGAGTAGGAAAATGTAGCTTTAACCAGCTAATGGTCTTGGTAACTACTTCTGGTCTTGGCCTAGGAGTTTTGGTCTCGACTACAAATCTGTTTATGACCTATATTCTTTCTACGACTTCTTGAGGAATTCTTAAGTAGACAAGTGATTAAACGTCTTATGAGTAGGCCCCCTATAAGCATGAGTTATTATTTTATTAAAAACCTTAGATATCATCATACCTATTGATTTAATTATAATGAAAGTTCAACACGAATGCTAGATTAAACAAAAATAATTCAAACAAGACAACAAACAACACAAAACAACGAAAATAAACTCATTTACTGCTGACGATAAAAGAGTGCCACGAAAAACAGCTGTGTTTACATCTGTCTGCTGTTCCTTTTTCTTTCATATGTGAACTACACATTTTGCAACGTCATTGGTTCAGCATTATTTCCATAAAGTAAACTCGTATTATAGTGAAATGTCAACTATGTTGATATCTATCACTTTGAATACCACATGTTTAAACCGTTAGGCAATTTAGTCCATTTTCTTTATAACCATTCCAGTGAATGTCCGAGATTTTACTCTCAGATTAGAGCGGCTGGGATTCATACCAATGAGGGCTCAATTCACCTCAGGATCTGTCATTTAAAGCATCATGACGTTACCTCCTAAGCTATTGAGACATAAAACTTCTTAATACACTGAGGAAGAACGTTTCCTCATGCATGTTTTATTCTACGAAACCCATAATTCCACACACGGTTAGCTCATTCAAAGTTTTAAAGTTTATCTTTTTTACATTTGAGCAGTAACAGTTATATAAACTGTAAATTTGTAAGTCTGTAATCATCATTACCTCAGCTTAAATGTTAAACAGCAGCGGCGAAATGCTGCAACCTTGTCTTACTTCACGTCCTATTTCGCCTTTTTCTGAGTTTTCTTGTAGGCCTATAGTAATAGCCTAGTAAGCCCATGTAGGACTATATTAGAAGTATAAAATATTAAAAGAATAATACTATAGACCTTAATTATTAAGTTATACTTACTTATATTACAAGTTCTAATAAGCATTTATAGGCCTACTAGTCATGTCGAAATATGGAAGGATGTATGGATGTATGATCTATGGATACCAGGATGCGTAGTATACTGGCCTAGAATATCAAATTGTGTCGCCTCAGACCTGATACTATGATCATTGCCATTGATAACATAACGTAACATTACAGAGTCAGGAAGCAATTATATGCTTGTTTAAGACTCATCAGGATACTGTATTATGCATTAATTAATTATTATATATTTCTCTCTCTCTCTCTGATTGAATTATAATAGGGCCTAGTCTTTTATAACCACTGCAGTTGAGAATTAATTTTCCTGTTCTTCACAGGAATGCAATTTTGTTCCCTTTGACAAGTTCTTTAAGTGACGACGGGAATGAATTTATTGCCTTATTAGTCCTCAGTCCGCGTTCCTCTGTTACATATATATCTTCTTATAGCGTAACACTTTAATGAAGTATTTTCATAACATTTTAGATGGCGAGGTTGCAATCTGGTTACTAACAGATATCTTTGTTGTTTGCTCTACAAACATTGTTTACTTAATATATAGTGCATTTAATTTAGTTGCTATATCTATCAAGAGTTTCCTTAGCAACGCACGGTTGAACCATTAACAGTGTGTCAGATATAACGTAATGGTTTGGAATGTACCGTTAGTGGCTCAATTAAAGTGGTCAACGGTGCTCGCCACAGTTGTGAAGCAGTCAACATGTTTTACGTTGACCTGTAGATAATGAGCACGTAACTCTATACAGGTGTGTACACACGAGACTGCAGCAACAGCTGCGACTGCAAGCATGTAAGTCACTTGCAGTGCTGCCATCTCAGCAGTTTCTCTTTGTTTTATAGCATATTGTCAGAATAAGATAATTAGTGAATGTAACGACACGAATCTACTACCGCAAAGTCCGAACTCGTGTCAACTTCAATCTTATGTTTATTAGTACTCTACCGATTACACTACTGACATCCAGTGGCGATGTCGGTAAGGTACTCGACCGCGGATCAGCATGTGCGGGGTACAAATCCAGGGCTCTCCCGTCACTGACATCGCTTTCGAGTGAGGAAACTGACGTTAACATTAGCTTTTTTACTATAAATTTTCAGTGCTAAAATGCTTAAATATTCACTTAGATAGTGTCGAATGAAGTTCATGCTGTAGAGCGTGAGCGTCATAGACGATGTTCAGCATTGTGGGGGTGTGTTAGTATATGGATGAGCCATGGCGATCACCTTGGAATACTGAGTGCTTACAGTATTGAATAAAAGCTCCATGGCTTTGAAAGGTTATTCTTAAATCCGCGCCAGCTACAATCTTTGCTATAAAAAGGCAACGATTAATAATAATTGTTAAAAGAAATAGGAAATAACTAAAATCACCAAAATGCAACCATGCAAGGAAACTTTAGCACCTGCATTATGTTATGAATGTTGCTAAACGAAAAAAACATATAAAAAATAAAATTTGCAGAGTCAGTATATACAGCCGAGTTACTATCAATCAAAATAAGATATTACGAGAAACATCTAAGCATAAAGTTATCGTATGAAACAACGAAAGGACAGAATCAAAGAAATTATTAAAAGAGACTTCCCGTATTGATATTAGAGATGGGAATTTTATGAATTTCCAGAGTTCGGGTTCGGTTCGGTTCGTTGAAAATGAAAGTTCGGTTCGGTTCGGGTTCGGTTAGCAGTTGACAATTTGAGAGTTCGGTTCGGTTCGTTGAAAATGAAGGAAAGTTCGGTTCGGGTTCGGTTCGGTTTTAACAAGGGTTCGGGTTCGGCTTGCTTTCCAACTCGCAAGAGTTCGATTCGAGTTCGAAATGGTTTGGTTTGGCCAATGTTGGAAAATTTTGTTTAACTTTACTTATAATAGTCATGGCTATGACAAACATGTTTAAAATGGTTTATGGCAAATATGCTTCAAAATTCATTATGTCATAATAACTGCCACATTTTTTCACCTGGGTAAAAATATGACAATGAAATAAGGAGAGATGTAGTATTTATTTCTGTACATTTCTTAAAATATTGTAAGTTGACCAACAAATGTTCATAATATAGATATTTAGCTTTATTATTGTATCTGAAATATTCTCCTTGATTATAACGAGCAAATAGAATACTTCATCAATTTTAAATTTTTTTAAAATTTGAAACTCTCAGATAAATTATGATGTTACGAAAATAGTTATGAAATTTTATTGCTATGGTGCAAAATTATTTACTCCAAATAGTCTTAACACATATAGAATGTCATATATAATTATTTGTATATCTGGCAGCAAAGATATTATGGTAGCACACTAAAATTAGAAAAAAATCATAATTTGAATTTAACAATAACAAATCCACCTAGATTGAGTCAAGCATTTACAGATTTTTATGGAAGACTCTCATCACTTGTGACTCTTTGATGTTAATCTTCATTTCATATTTCAATGCCGTATCATTCAGACTATCCATTATCTTCTGTAGGCCCGTCTCGCTTCCCGTTAACATTCCTTTGCACCGCTACCATTTTAAAATTTGTGTCGGAACCAGCTTTACCTGAATATATGCTGTTAGATATTGTAAGACATGTAAATGCAAAAACTTATATATATTTCAAATAATATGTGTATTGTTCTTACTATTTTTATGTAATGTCAGGCTGGTGAAGAAGAAAGGAACTACAAGAGTTTGGTTCAGTTTGGTTTGGACGAAGTCTGGGTTCGGGTTCGGTTCGGTTCGGCCAGAGTCTGGGTTCGAGTTCAGTTCGGTTTGGTCAAAATTCTAGATTTTAGGGTTCGGTTCAGGTTCGGTTCGATTCCCGTCTCTAATTGATATGAACAGAACTCTTTACCTGTCCATTTCGGTTAAAAGCTTTTGCGAGAGATGGTAACGGTGCGTGTAGAGTATCAGTGTAGCCGCACATGTACTCGCAGCCTATCACAGGCTAAATAGCCTGACGCAGCCTAGCGGCCTACCAACCTACCAGCCTACAGCTTGGTGGGCAGTGCTGCCCTGATGATAGGCAGTGCCTGCGCCTAGCGTGTGGTATGTGTGGCAGTGTAACGTGATACATTGACTGAATTAACTTACAAGTTGTTGTGTGTATTTGGCGTTGTATTCTTACTATTTGCGTGTTTGGATAGCGCAAAGCTGTGTAATCTCAGATTGTAAGCTGTGATATGATAAAACTTCTCTATTAATGGTATTGGATTTTAGATATAAGAACTAATAAGGCGCATGCTTCGCTTACAACCTGTTGGATATATCTCACTGGAGTATCATATGGTAGGATTTACTCTATTTGTGGAAGCTATGGAGAGTCAATCTAGAGAGATATAAGCAAGGAGACATTAAAGAGAAGGGAAGGTGTATGAAGTTCTAGACCCCCCCCCCCTCCCCCTTGACGCCATTAATTCTGGGTCATTAATTTGAATCGCTGGATTTGTACATTTTCATCGGATTAAATATTCGGTAATTAATACTTAACTTTGCTGTGAATACAGTGAATATTTAGCAGTAACCGGAGGTTTTACAGCAGTTTAATTAGTCCAGTGGCGACGTCGGTAGGACACTCGACCGCGGATCAGTATGTGCGGAGTTCAATTCCTGGGCTCGCCCACACTGACATCACTTCCGAATGAGGAAACTGACGTTAACCTTAGCTTACCAGGTTTTACCTATGTCTTATCGGTAGACTAATAGAGTCAAATAATCTGATATAGTTGTGTAATCAGCTAACCTATGGCAAAATCTTTGTTCTTGTTTTGTGCATTTTCTTCTTCACTGGTTTAGGATTGTATTTTACAATAGCTCAGTGTGCAGGGCGTCAAGTAGCACCGTGCAATATTAAGTGAAGATCCTGAAGTAACATTGAAACTCAGTTTTACCATTTCTGCTCTAGCAGATGGTAAAGTCTCAGGCTTACACAAAACCAAAACCAACCAGCGGTTAATTGAGTCAATTGCAGTACGGAATTGCAGTACGGATTAGCTCAGTTGATAGAGTAACAGTCTAAATGACCGATCCTGAGGTGAATTGAAACTCATGTGTTCGATTCCCGGCCGAACTGATATGATGCTAAGGTGTCAGATATACACAGAACCGCTTAATTAGTTAAAAGACTCTACATTGACTGTATGTTAAAGTGATAGGTATCATATATTAACGATGAATATTGATCGTCATTTCACTATATAGTAATAAAATCTATAATGTAAAAAATCTAAAATCGCTGGCTCCAGCCAGTGGCGATGTCGGTAAGATATTCGATCATGGATCAGTGTGTGCGGGATTCAAATCCTGGGCTCGCCCATCACTGACATCGCTTTCGAGTGAGGAAACTGACGTTAACGTTAGCTTTTATATTTTAGCTTTTATAACTGTAGTTAAGTTAAAAAGTTAACTGTCAGAAACTGATTTTCATGTGGTGTGTAAATATTGCACAGGGTCCATAAGTGAAACAGAGCACTGGCTTGGCTTGTTTACTATTGTTACCTGATGTTTGTTTTGAGTTCTTTCTCTAAAGCTGTGCTGTAGATCTTTCGTATGTACTGCTACATGTACACGTAAATACATGTACGTGTACATGTAACATGTTTGTAACACACGTATATACATTATTTAATATTTAGACATTATATTGAGATGTTTGTAACATGTTTGTGCTCGATGTTGTCATTGATGACAGTAGCACTCTAATTGTTGTTGTTATTGTATATAGCATATACAAATTATACATGTTACGCATATATGTTATCACTCTGTGGCTGATATCGTGACACTGTAGTTGATAACCTGACTCTTCTGACACTGTAGTTGATAGCCTGACTCTTGAGTTGATAGTCTGACACAATAGTGACTGCCTGACTCTGTACCTGACAGCCTGACACTGTCACTGTCAGCCTGACACTTTGACTGTTAGCCTGACACTGTGACCACTGTGACTGTTAGGCTGACACTGTGGTTAGACTCTATAGCACTTTATGCTGACTGCTGTAGAGATAGGCTGGTTAAGATAGGCTGCTTGAGATAGGCTGGCAGAGCTAGAGCTTTAAGTAGCGACAAGAGATAAAGTCAGGTCCAGTTAAACCAAGTAGAGTAAAGATCCTCTCATCATTGGCCTATATGTTAAGTGCTGTTCAATCACTCTTTGAATGTCGTTTAGTTAACTTACATATCAGGAATATTTCTGAATTTTGAATTGCAAGGGCACCATGGATCTTGAAATGCTATTTTAGGCAAACAAGTCGTCATCTTGGGTTCATGTAACATGTGGTAACATTGGAAGAGTAGTTCTTTGTGAGGTTAATTGATGGTAACCTTTTGATTTCACGTGAGCAACGTATTTCTACGGTCGAAGTTCGGAGGTTGAGAAAACGTAATATTCTTCAGATGTGTTCTTGATCCAACATTTAAAAAAAGTAGATTTAACATAAAATGTGCGGCTTTTGATTCTCAACAATCAGTAACTTATGTATTTGTAAGGAACGACTTTATGGAAAATTCTACTGTTGCTAAATAGATACCGGAAAATTGGATAGCATTGCAGAGATATTTAGTACTGTACATTTTGTATGTATACACTGATTGCTTATCTAGGTAACTACAACGTGGCAATCATTCTTCCTGAAAGCGTTCAGCCGGAATAGGTCTACCGAAAAATATGAGAATGATAGAATGATGATGATGGTCATTCATTCATTTATGAATGAATGAACGACCTTACTACCTATATATATATATGTAGATTATTTTATAATTTATTTGTACTTTTATGTTACAGAAATTTTTACGACTTTATTTCAATTTGTGTAATCCTACGCAATGTTAAACTGCTGAAATTTCTCTACAAGCTTAAATTATTCTTGGGAATTTCCACAATATTTTCTGACCTATTAATAGCAACAGTAAGAAATGTTTTCCAAGAAGCGGAATAAACCGGATATTTCCGGTCCGTCTAACTTCGAGCACCGAGTGCACACAGGATTTGACCCGGTGAGGGGGACATTCGTGGGGCTGCCCTCCCAGTGGACGAGTGTCGTCGAGCCCGCAGAGTCCACGGGTCGCCGCCCCCAGCCCATCAGCGACCCCTCCTTTATCACTCCTATCAAGGTTTGTTATCACTGAGTCATTTCTTATCACTCTTATCAGTGGTTTATCTGTTGTCAATTTTATGCTGATTTATCAGTGATTTATCTGATATCTTATGCTGATTTATCAGTGATTTATCTGATATCTTATGCTGATTTATCAGTGATTTATCTGATATCTTATGCTGATTTATCAGTGATTTAACATAACATTACAGAGTCTGGAAGCAATTATATGCTTGTTTAAGACTCATCAGGCTCTTAACTAAAACCAATTAATATTAATCAAATCATACAGACTTCATGTCAACATGTGAAATTTATACTTAGCCTATGTATAACACTGCACAAGCAATTAGCATCTAATTTACATGTTCTTATGGTTATCAAATTTATTTTTAAAAGCATTCACTGATTCTGCTTCCACAACTTCGCTTGGCAAACTATTCCAAGCATTTATAACTCCCTGACTAAAGAAAAATTTCCTTAAATCTAGTCTACTTCTAAATTTACTAAGTTTATAAATATGTCCCCTTGTGTTTCTGTTGTTTGATAAATTAAACCAAATACTATGGTTAATTTTGCTGAAGCCTTTGAGTATCTTAAAAACTTCTATTAAATCTCCTCTAGTTCTTCTCTCACTTAAAAAGGTTAATCCTACAAATTTTAATCTATTCTCATAACTAAGTTTTTGACAGTCAAATACCAGCCTTGTTGCTCTGGCTTGTACCATTTCTAATTTATCGAGACCCTTCTTAGGATATGGGCACCAACCCTGAACGCAGTATTCAAGTTTGGGCCGTACAAGAGCCTTATATAGCCTTACCGCAATATCTTTATTTCTGCATGCAATTGTTCTTTTAATCATTCTTAATACACAATTAGCACTATATTTACAACTTTATTGCAATTTTCACTAAATTTAAAAGAGCTATCTACAAAGACCCCTAAATCCCTCTCACTGTTTGTGGATTTTAGTTTTATATTGTTCAATGTATACTCAATTTCTAAATTATTATTCCCTATATGCATAACTCAACATTTCTCAGCATCGAACTCCATTAGCCAATCCCTAGACCAGTTCTGTAACATTTTTATATCATACTTTAAAATTTATCTGATATCTTATGTTGATTTATCAGTAATCTATCATTTATTATTGTGTTGATTTATCAGTGATTTATCGTTTATTATTGTGTTGATTTATCAGTGATTTATCGTTTATTATTGTGTTGATTTGTCAGTGATTTATCGTTTATTATTGTGTTGATTTGTCAGTGATTTATCGTTTGTTATTGTGTTGATTAATCAGTGATTTATCATTTATTATTGTGTTGATTTATCAGACATTTATTTGTCGATTTATCAAAGATTTATTCTTTATTATTGTGTTGATTTATAAGTGATTTATCGTTTATTATTGTGTTGATTTATAATTGATTTATTGTGTTGATTTATCAGTGTTTCATCCGTTATCTTATGCTGATTTATCAGTAATTTAGCGTTTATTATTGTGTTGATTTATCAGTGATTTATCTGTTACCACTCATATGTTGATTTATCAGAGAGTAATTTTTTAAAATAGTGTTGATGTTTTAGTTATTGACTCATACTTTGATTTCACTGTGATGGATTTTTATCACTTCGTTTCTTTATCAGTGATTATTACCATATCACTCATGTGTTATTTTTCTGTGATATATCCCAATATTCTTTTTAATTTTAACCCTCCGTGAGGTCCTCTCCGCTAATTCATAATGTAAGGAAGGCAGAGGAAAATGACTTCACTTTAGCTGCTTCTTATCTAATATGAATCATTGGGGCGTGGTATTTTTGATGTAATAGTTGAACTTGGTCAATGTTATGTCTAGCAGTGTAGCAGAATTGTGTAGCGAATTCTCGTTGATATTTTAATTAACTTAACTCAATTATACTGGCTCAGAAAGTTAATAATACTTGTTACATTAGTCTTTATCACTTCGTTGGTTGTTCAGTGATAATAATTTAGCTTAGAGACAAAAAACTCTACCATACTGACCGCTATGTAAATTCAGAGCGTGGCTGAATACTATACGTACATATTCTGTGTACACTGTATATTGTATACTGTATACTATACGTACATACAGACAATGCATTCTGTCAGCTGTCTGTGTCTTATCAGCTGACCCAATAGGTTATCTGAATATTCAATAGATAACCTGAATATTCAAAAGATTATCTGAATATTCCATAGATTATCTGAATATTCAATAGATTATCTGAATATTCAACAGTTTCTCCGAAGCTGACTCATCAGTCATTTACTGTCACTCAGCTGCTGCTGTTGTATTTGTTTTCTTTTAGATTCTTCTGTTTTATAGAGCTGCAATGTTGGTTGTTAGTTTAGTTATTGTTATTCCGTTTCTATTGGATCTTGTCTTATGTTTTTAAGTTTTGATATTTGGATGTGGATATATGAGTTTTTATATTTGGATATATTCATGTATATAAAAGTGGTATTTGTATATATCATAGAAACTTTACATAAGACTGATAAGGAAATTATATCTGATTAATGAGATTATATGAAATTTGATTCAAGGAAATTTAGTTAGTCTTTGAATTTAATTCATTTTTTGCAGTGGGTAGAGTTACGGTAGCGATTGACACACTGTGTTAAGTTTTGTTGTGAGCGTGTGGATATATTAACTACAGGGTGAGTAAAAAAATGATAACACCTGCTAAAAGTTGAATATCTCAGGCTATTGTTAATATTTTCAAACCTAACTTTTACCAAATACTAAAGGATCAATTTCTGATGGGATGGCCAATTTTCATTCAATTTAATGCATAGATTGGCCAGTTATGCAAGTTTTAGCAGAGCAACCCCCCATTTTTACCTAATTTGGGATTATTAAAAAATAATTTAGCATTAGATCTAAGGATGGGAATAAATTTTATGCCGCAGAAGTTATTTATGCTACCCAGTAAGACAGTGAGCTGTTCAGATGTCTAGGCCACTGTCTAGGCCACCGCCTAGGCTTTAGGCCTACTCTCTAGCCCACAGCTGCTGCTGCAACAAACTTTGGCTGGGCTGCTGTGCGCAGCGCGCACAATTTGCTAGCAAGCTACTGTCATCATGGCGATATCTGACTATGACAAGATGCGTATCCAAACGCTGCGCGAGCAGGGCTTTGGCGCTAGAGCAATTATATCGCAATATCCAGAAAAAGCATTCCACAGATTCATCGGATATGCAAGCGCTTTGATGAAACAGGGGCTGCACCTAAGCGTAAGCGTGGCAGCGGGCGGAAGAAGTCTGCCAGATCCACTCCTAACATTGCTGAAGTTGAGGAGCTGATATGTTCACAAGATGGCTGGCCTGGTACGAGCTTCAGAACTCGACAGATTTCTACTCAACTAGGAATCTGCCAGAAATCTGTCTGAAACAATGCTAGGTGCGATCTTAGACTCGATTGCTTCAAACGTAAGTCTGTCCAGGTTATTAATTCTGTTACCAGAGAAAAAAGACTCGATCGAAGATCTCAGCTGCTAAACCGTATGACTGTTGCCGACACGAAACGGACATTTTTCGCGGACGAAAAGAATTTTTATTCCCATCCTTAGATCTAATGCTAAATTATTTTTTAATGATACCGAATTAGGTAAAAATTCGGGATTGCTCTGCTGAAACGTGCATAACTGGCCAATCTATGCATTAAATTGGATGAAAATTGGCCACCCCATCAGAAATTGGTCCTTTGGTATTTGGTAAAAGTTTGGTTTGAAAATATTAACAATAGCCTGAGATATTCAAACTTTTAGCAGGTGCTACCATTTTTTTACTCACCCTGTAAATCGTGATATAACTGGCAGGGTTCCCACAGTCTGCTTCTCTTTACTTCACAGCTTGATCCCATTAGCTCAGTGTTATACGATACATACCGGCTCTCAGCCTCAGCTCACGGGTCCAGTGGGGCTGTGGATGTAGTGAGAGCTAGAACAAGCACAGATACTAACATAACATAACATAACGGCACACTGGGTCAGGAGAGAGAGAGAGCGGGAGAGAGAGAGAGAAAGAGAGAGAGAGTGTGTGTGTGATATGTGTTTATTTCAGCATCAACACCAAATCACTGACAAATACAAATAGAAATAAACATTTAAATGAAATAAAATAAAATATTCCCAGAAACACACGATAGCAAACAGTCTGTAAAAAACTAGAACAACGGCCGTCAGGAAGCATAGATGCTTGTTTAAGGCCCATTTCCTCCTTCCTCTCGATGGTTGTTAGTAATCGTTGCCTTTTTATGGCGCATAAATTGCAGCCGGCGCGGATTTAAGAATAACCTTCCATCATCCTGGAATATTTTCCTTCCTAAGCTGCCAACACTCGGTCTTCCAAAGTGGTCACCCACAAAGTGCTAGCCGAGGTCGATGTAGCTTAACGTCGATAATTGACGCGCAACTAAACCAAGTGCGCTAAATCCCGCTGTCTATATACGTGTTTGTGGACTGCTGGACTGTACATATATGGAGAGAGCTTGGAAATACATGTAGATCAACAAATATTAATACATTTTTGTATTATTATCCCCTGATATCTCGAAACTATCAGAGTAGTGAGACAGGAAAAGAATGTTGAATTGAACAGAATGTTTAGACTTTAGGAAAGAGGAAACAAATTCTAACAAATGCTATTAGTAAGAAAACAAAGATAGAGATTGTGAAAGCATTGGTATGGACGACACTCGTCACTCGTGTAGGAATCTGATACGTGGTCGTTATGGAGGGATAGTAGAAGGAACTATGATCATTTGAAATGTGGATATGGAGAAAGATGCATTTTTGGCAAAGCCAAAGCCATTTTTGGCAAAGCCATTTTTGGCAAAGCCAAAAATGCATCCCATTTTAGCAACCCATTAACCTTTATATCTAGCCAACAATCTTTCCTCATACGAATGAATTCATCTACCAGTTTCTTAACTCACATTTTAATTAAATTGTCAGTATGACAATATCTATATTGAAATTGCGACATAAGTATATCTTAGTTGTACATAAATGTAAGCCAGTAGGTTTTGCTTATATTAGTTTCCGCGATTTGTTCTTAAATACTTTCTACTCCCGTAGTTTTCTGCAGATAACAAATCCAAACGAAATACGTCTGTCATGACGTGGGAATTATTAATGGTGCTAAATACAGTTTATGTTTCACAATGAATTATAATGGTCATAATACTTTATATAACAGTAGCCCGGGATAAACGATAAACCTCAATGCTTGGTGTGCAGCGTGTTATCAGCTAGACGTTCAAGATGTTGTTGCCCATATCTGTGAGATGAAAGAAATGAAGCAGCTGTGTTTGAGGATACAGTTTAAAAGTGTAGAAGTGTTAGAGGAGAGAGAGGGGTAGACAGAAATGTTAGGAGAGAGTGGGGTAAACAGAAATGTTAGGAGAGAGTGGGGTAGACAGAAATGTCAGAGGAGAGAGAGGGGTAAACAGAAATGTTAGGAGAGGAAGTGGAGCAAATGGAATTATTAAAGGCTGTTTAATGACTAACGTGCAGAAATTTGAAAGCGATAATCAGAATTTAAATGCTGAGAAATAGTTTGAGGTGCAGGAGTATTCAGTTTCCTATTTTGTCTGTGACATGTTATTAAAGCTTAAAGCAGCAATATGAAGGTGAAATTAATGGATTCTATAAGAATGTATTGATGTGGATGGTAGAGAAACTATATTACTTGGGCTGATGATAGAGGTGCTTGGTTCAACACTGAGTTTGTTTTGCAAGTCATCTGGTTATCTTTTTTCGTTTAGTATCGTTTAATTGTTCACCACTGCACAGATTATACAAACAATAGGAACGTGTAAGTAGTTAGATAAACAAATAATAATAATACAAAAGAGGTTATCATAAAAGAGCCATAGTTCTGTTCGGTAATACCATAATTAGTAGCTATAGCAGAGTCTACTTGAGTGTGAATTACAAAAATTTCTATTACATTACCAATTACAGTAAAACCGATGGTAGCCAGCTATACAATTAAATATTTTCAAATTAGGAAATGGCCAGACATTGGCATCTTTCTTAGATAAGAACTGAGAAAGAAACTGTCTGTTTAAAAAGAGAGAATATGTTTAATTAATAAACGCGGAATACGAGAATCATAATTGCAAGCACTAGGCGTGTACGGCTGCGCACATTATAATTATCGTATCTAGTTGACCACATCAGTTATGAAGGTAGATATGAAACAGGCTCATAGATATAATAGGCAACTAGAAGGAACATGCTTTCAAAAATATAAACACGAAAATGTTAAACATAATTATAAAATGTTGTAGTGACGTCTAATAAATGTTTTGGCGCTGTGATGAGACTATCTTGTTGATCGATGGAGTGCTCTAGCCACTCAGCAGTGGTTCTAAATGCAGACTATGAATAGGAATATGTGCAGTGGACCTGCCGTATGGCGGAACATAAGCCATACGGCAGAGCCCGATATGCAGAGCCCGAGAGAGAGAGAGTGTTACATATACCCTAGGATTATGTTGAGCAGCGACCTGCGCCTAAACCACCGTTTCTTTAACTCCCTTTACTTTGGACTGAATTTCTGGATTTTGGAATTTGCACCGTTTTTGGACCTTCTTTTTTTGCTCGCCGGCTTGATTTTGTCTCAATAGTGCTCGATGTTGTCATTGATGACTGTAGCACTCTAATTGTTGTTATTATTATAGTATTATTATTATTGTATTATTAGAATATAGCGGTTTACCTGCTTGCTACTTCTGTCACTTTGTAGTGTAGTGGTCAGGTGCTGCATATTCTGACTCGCTGTCTGCTGTTAAAAAAGCTGGTAAAGCTAAGGTTAACGTCAGTTTCCTTACTCGAAAGCGATGTCAGTGACGGGCGAGCCTAGGATTTGAACCCGCACCTACTGATCAGCGGTCGAATATCTTACCGATCTTCTTAGAAGTTACACTCTTTAGAGAGATGCACGATAATTACTACTACTACTGAGACAGCGCTACGTCCTATTTGGACCCTGCAGTAGGTTTCAAGGTTAATTGACTCCACTTCGCTCTATCCTCAGCCAGATCACAGATGCTCTCATCTAATATGTTCAAATTCTGATTGATATCTTTGAGATCTTTATTTACTAATTTGATCCATGTTTGTTTATTTTGACAACCTCTTTGTTTTGTCTGAGAATTTTTATTCTCATTTAAAGCAAGTTTTACTGGTGCATTGTTCGGTAACCTAAGTAAACGACCTATCCACTTTAGTCATCGTGTTTTAATTGTGAGACTCCATTTTTTCATTTTGTTCTGATGTATAAGTTATAATTACTTATAATGTGAGGGTAATATATTTTAACAATTTTTCTTAATAGACTTCTATGAAATATGTCAATTTCGTGTTCCTGTTTTGAAGTTAATGTCCATAGCTCACTATTATATAAGTAAACTGGCAAAGAAAATAAAGTAAGCATTGAATATATTTATTCTTGTTTTCATTGTTATTTTGCTATTTGTTAGTTTCATCTTATATTTATTAAAAATAGCCATACACAATTGCTTTCTATACATCATGTCTCGTTCAGTATCCAAGTAAGAACCTAAATATTTGCATTTCTTCCATTCCTTTACTTTTTTTCCAATGGTATATTTTTCTGTTTTATCTGTGTTTAGTTTTAAATCTCTCTTATTCAGTTTATCATTGACTTCCTTTTGAATTTTGTCTGTTATATTTTTGCATGTGCTTACATATGCAATATCATCTGCAAACTGCTGATCAATATTTATACCCATTTCTCGCTTTATGCTATAGTTATGTTCTATAATATGATTAGGAATTAATTCTTCATATGGTATATTTTCCTTGGAGTATGAGTGTTCTTCAATTTGGTTTGCTATTTGAATTTGGTTCTCATCTTTGTTTAAGCTATTTGCAAGGTAAAAAGTGAAAAGTACCGGGCTTAAGCAATCTCCTTGTGGTATTCCAATATTAGTTTCAAACTCATTTCCAGTTACATCTCCATTTTTTACTCTTAAAATTACATCATCAATGATAAGTTTTATTATATGCAGTTCGTCCTGATCAATTATTTTACTTAAATCCTCTAATAATTTATTTCTGTTGACAGTATCAAACGCCTTACTCATGTCTAGAAGCATGATTTCTATTTCTTAGTTTTTGTTTGTTATTGCTCTTTCGATAAGAAGTTTTAATGTTAGGACGTGCTCAGTGGTACTTCTGCCTGGTCTGTAGGCGGCTTGAGTGACTGGTATTATTTTGTCTATTTTATTGTATATTCTATTTATCATTACAATTGACCGTATCTTTCTAATAAGATTTAATAAGATTATGGGTCTTAAATTGCTGCATGTGCCTTTTACTTTTCCTGGTTTTTGTAGGGGTATTAGTATTCCTAGTTTAATCTCTTCTGGATATTTTTCTTTTTCAGCCATTTTATTGAATATTTGTGCAATTTCATTTTAAATTTTTTCAGGACAGTTTTTTAGTTCTTCTGCTGTGATTTCATCAGATCCTGGGCTTCTATTTGTTTTAATTTCATAACAGCATTTTTTATTTCATCTGTAGAGAAAGGTGTCTTCATTTTTTCAGGTTTAATTTCAGATAATATTTCTGTATTTTTGTTGGAAAATATATCTTTGAAGTGTTCAGTTATTTTTGTATTTTTTACATTTTCATTTTGTATTATGTTACTGTTTTCTCTTAAAAATAGTTTTTCTTTTGGTTTTTGTCTATTTATCCTTCTCAAGACTTTGAACATTTTGATAGAGTCGTTTTTGTGTTTGCGAGTTCTTCTATGTCTCATTCTTCTTTTGACTATTTTCAATTTTTATTTCTTTATGTAGACTTTTCATTACGGCTTTTCTTTCTTTCTTCATTTTATTTTTCAAGTTCTCATTTGTTGTGGATTCTATTATATTTCTTATGTCTTTTTGTTTTGCAGAGAGTTTACTAATTAAAGGATTTACTACGTATTGTTTATCTGCATGCTTTTCTTCTGATTTGAGATATTTTAAACTACTATTTTTTATTATTTCTGAAAGATTCTTCCAGCTTATTTCTTCATTTTCTTCTGCAAAGTTTATCATAGTCATGTTGTATGTTAACTTGGAATTTTTCTTTGATATCGTTGTCACTTAGTATTTCCAGATTTAGTTTACAAAACATTTTTTCTTATATTTGGTTTTATTCTTTTATATATTTTTTCAAATTTTATTTGACATATTACTAGTTTATGATCTGTATCTGTCCAATGACCACTATAAGATCTGCTATTTTCTATCGTATGTTTGTTTTTTATTTGTGTAATGATATAGTCAGTTTGATTTGTTTTGATCTAGTGTTTACTGATTTTAGATTGACTAGTCCATGTAGCTCTGTGGGCCATTTTGTGTTGAAATAGAGTGTTTGATAGCACTAGATTATATTTGTTACAGAATTCTAGTAGTTTTTCTCCATTACTATTTATTATCCCCTTACCAAATTTTCCCTTTTTTTCTGGGTATGCTTTAAATCCAGAGCCGGTTTTTGCATTGAAATCTCCCCCTGTTATGATTTTGTTCTATTACTAAATTTATTCATTATACTTTCAAGTTTTTCATAAAATTTGTCTCTAATTTCTGGTTGTTTTTCACTTACAGGTGAAGTAGGAGCATAGGCGCTTATGATAACGTATTTTCATTGTTTAGTTCACAGCTAAACTAACAAATTCTATCGTCTACTATTGTGAAGTGTCCATGTAAATCTTTTTTTTTTATTATTCCTACGCCACTAGTTGATTTTGTTCCTGAGTTGTATATGTTAAATTGATCATTTTGTATCGTGCTTATGTATGTGCTTATTTCTGTTTTAGCATGTGTTTCTTGTATTGTCATAATATCTAATCTGTACTGTTTAAAATCATTTGCTATCATTTTACGTTTTGGATTATAGTTGAAACCTCTAACATTTAGACTGCCTATTCGTAGCATATTTGTTATCTACTATTTAAGTCTAAAAAAGAGCATCTAGATCCGACCAAAACATAAAACTCGGTTTCGTCTCTCAATCCCAGAAAACCCCTTTAGCGATCCTTGTTTCAGACAGCAGTCTAAACAAGTGGACTTCCGCCACGACCGTCCGCCATATTTACGATAATTACTTTATGTGATGATGTAAATCAAGATTCGATGTAATATTCTGTAGGATTGGTTGAGCATCAGGTGTTACGATGTCATGTTCTGTATGATTGGTAGATCATCAGGTGTTGCGATGTCATGTTTTGTATGATTGGTAGATCATCAGGTGTTGCGATGTCATGTTCTGTATGATTGGTTGATCATCAGGTGTTGCGATGTCATGTTTTGTATGATAGGTAAATCATCGTGTGTTACAATGTTATGTTTTGTATGACCGTAAATATCATGTGTTTCTATCTATCTGATCATATATATCATGTGTTCTTATTTGATTCTATATATCATGTGTTTCTATGTGATTGGATGTATTATGTGTTTCTATGTGATCACGTGTATCAAAGTGTTTCTATGGGATCATATATATCATGTGTTTCCATGTGATTGTACATATCATGTGTTTCTATATGACTGGATGTATTATGTGTTTCTGTGATCGTATATATCGTGTGTTTCTATGTGATCGTGTGTATCATGTGTTTCTATGTGATCGTGTGTATCGGGTATTTCTATGTGATCGTGTGTTTCTATGTGATCGTGTGTATCAGGTGTTTCTATGTGATCGTGTGTTTCTATGTGATCGTGTGTTTCTATGTGATCGTGTTTATCATGTGTTTTTATGTGATCGCGTGTATCATGTGTTTCTATGTGATCGTGTGTTTCTATGTGATCGTGTGTTTCTATGTGATCGTGTTTATCATGTGTTTCTATGTGATCGTGTGTATCATGTGTTTCTATGTGATCGTGTGTATCATGTGTTTCTATGTGATATATTTGATACAGTCTATAGTACGGGGTAGCTCGAATGCCGCTCAGTTCTCTACATTACAGAGAGCTGCCAAAGACTCCTCCCCTCAAGGCGTCAGCGTGGTTAACTCTAACACCCTGAGAGCCTACAGCAGTCCCCCGGGCCCCCAGGCTGCCAGACCTACCTCCCACTACGACGAGTACGACCTGGGGCGCCCTGTGTCCTCTCTCTACGGGCCCTCTTCGGGCGGGCTAGGTAACGGCGGAGGTCAGCTTGGTCCAAGGACCAGCGCCCTCTACCCCTCTGAGGCTAACTACCGATCAAGCGCAGACGGAAGGGCCTATCACCCTGCAGCAGGGGGCGGCTACACCCCGCACAGTCCCCCAGGGAGTAGCGATACATCGCTAGGTCAGTACTCAAACAGCAACGGGCGCAGTTATAGAGACGACTCTCGAGGTCCACCCGGGGAATATCGAGGTCCACCCGGGGAATATCGAGGTCCACCCGGGGAATATCGAGGTCCACCCGGGGAATATCGAGGTCCACCCGGGGAATATCGAGGTCCACCCGGGGAATATCGAGGTCCACCTGGGGAATATCGAGGTCCACCTAGGGAATATCGAGGTCCACCCGGGGACTATCGAAGTCCACCCGGGGAATATCGTGGTCCACCCGGGGAATATCGAGGTCCATCTGCTGATTCGAGAGATTTTGTAGATTACAGAGATTCGGCTCAGTACGGTCGACAAGGTAACGGCACGCTATCCTACAGAACTAACGACTCGACATCTAAGCGACCTGTATCAACCCTGGTCAACAACAACAACAACGGGTCAGGGCTGTACGAGGCGAGGAACGGGACGGGCGGGATGTACAAGGGCTCGACGGGCACTCTCACCGACCACTCTGACTACGGCTACAGTACGGGCAACCTCTCACTGGCTGGCCCCGCTCAGCAGTACGACAGGGTTAGATGATATATATAATATGATTATTAGATGTGTGCAATAGATGTGTGTAAACTGCACGTGTCGTAAGAGGCGACAGAGCAAGAACTGAGGAAGGCAGCTGGAAACCACATCAAAAGCCAATTTATTCCCAAGCACTAGGTTATGTTAAGGTGTGGATATGGCATAGTCTTTTGCGAAGGATTAATTTGCTGATCGATGCTCTTTATTGGGCGTGACAAGCAGCCTACAATGTACATTAGAAACTAGTAGAAACATGTACCTCGAAACTGTCACTTGGGTGAACGCTTGAGAGATAGAGAGAGAGAGAGAAGAGGGAGAGAGAGAAGAGAGAGAGAGAGAGTGCACAAATAAATAAATAATAAATACACGATAAATAAATAATAAATAAAATTTAATAAATAAGAAATATAAATGACAAATAGATAATAATAAATATAATAGAATCAATAAAAATAAATTTCATGTAACCAATGAAAGTGCCGAAAAATGAAAACGTCTAAAGCCTATCGAAGATAGGCTTTAGACGTTTTATCCATAGTTAGCATCTGAATCCATGTTCATCCTTTGAATTTCTAGTAATCCTTATATGGCTTAGTTCATTTTAAAGTAATTTGTGTATATCTCTGATAGTACTTGTGTATGGCTTTACGTGTATAGTGTATATATATGTATCTCTGAAACACACAAAGTACGCGTGTTTGAGCTACAAACACACGTACGTGTGTTTGTAGCTCTGGCTGTGCGTGTGGATGTATCTCTTTGCTTGTGTTTGTATCTCTGGCTGTAATGTGCATGTATCTCTGGGTGTACGTATGTATCTCTTCTTTGTTCATTTATATTATCTCTGTCATTCTCTGGCTATATGTGTTTATATCTGGCTGTACGTGTCTAAATATCTCTGTTGTATGTATATATGTATCTCTGTACGTGTAACAGTTTCGTCGCGCCCTGGAGTTGGTGGTGAGTGCAGGAGACCCACGTGACTACCTGCACGGCTTTGTGAAGATAGGCGAGGGCTCGACTGGTGTAGTGGTCACCGCTTTAGAGAGGAAGACTGGACGTAAGGTCGCAGTCAAGCAGATGGATCTAAGGAAGCAGCAGAGGAGAGAGCTACTGTTCAACGAGGTGTCAGCTAATGTTACTGCTCAGCCTATAGTGTCAGCTAATGTTACTACTCAGCCTATAGTGTCAGCTAATGTTACTACTCAGCCTATAGTGTCAGCTAATGTTACTACTAATGTTACTACTCAGCCTATAGTGACAGCTAATGTTACTACTCAGCCTATAGTGTCAGCTAATGTTAGTACTCAGCCTATAGTGTCAGCTAATGTTACTACTCAGCCTATAGTGTCAGCTAATGTTACTACTAATGTTACTACTCAGCCTATAGTGACAGCTAATGTTACTACTCAGCCTATAGTGTCAGCTAATGTTAGTACTCGGCCTATAGTGTCAGCTAATGTTACTACTAATGTTACTACTCAGCCTATAGTGACAGCTAATGTTACTGCTCAGCCTATAGTGTTTGCTTTAGTATAGTATATATTAGAGAGGGAACTGAGGAAGGTACTGGGAATTCACCTCGAAAATCAAATTATACTCATACTCTACACAGACATCATAAAGATTTTAGTACATGGCGTATCTTTTCTGATCAATGTGTTTTGATCGATGGAGTACTTTTTAGAGAGCTTAAAAGCATATGGACCTTCTCGTGGGTTCGAGTCCCAGCCGCGCTGATCTGAGAGTAAAAATCTCGGACATTAATTGGACTGGTTATACGGAAAATTGTCAAAATTGCCTAACGGTTTAAACATGTGGTGTTAAAAATGATAGATATCAACATAGTTGATCATTTCACTAGAACGGGTGTTACGCGCAAGATGCTTAGATGAAATTAAGATATTGATTATGAATATCTCTCAGTGCACTGTCAATTGGTAGGTCCCTGACGTATAACTCTTACTCTTATTTTTATCATCTGCCTTTTTTTTCATATCAGCGTATAAATGTGATATAAAATCGTCTAGCATTACAAGCCTCGGTCTTCCTCGAATATGAATATAAGCACTTAGTATTTCCCTGTCATTCTCTCCGTGTACTGCTTGATGGCAGATCCATCGAATTCCGTTTACAGATTTTGGCTGATATAATTGTGTGTACAACAGATGTTTATAGTTGTTAATGCTTGTTATTAGGTAGTTATCATGAGGGATAAACACCGCACTAACATTGTTGACAAGTGCGACAGTTGCTAATGGTTGATAATAATCTTTAACAGTTGTTAATGTTTGTTATTAGATTGTTATCACGAGGGATTAACACAGCACTAAGGTTTTTGATATGTGCGACAGTTGCTATTGGTTTTTAACACTTTTGGAAATTGTCAATGTTTTTTTAATTAGGTTGTTATCACAAGGTACTATCGCTGGGCTAGCGTGGTTGACATTACGACAGTTTCTAATATTTGTTAACAATTGTTAACAGTTGTTAGCAGTTGTTAATGTTTGTTAATAGGTTGTTATCATGAGGGACTATCACCACGCTAACGTGGTTGACATGTACGACAGTTTTCTCGTGGGAGATGAACTCTGGGTTGTGATGGAATATCTGCAGGGGGGATCCCTCACTGACGTCATCACTCAAAACAGGTTAACCTTGGGTCTCTCTCTCGCTTTCTCTCTCGCTTACTCCCTCTCGCTTTTCTTAGATCTCTCGCTTTCTCTTTTATCTCTCTCCCTCTCTCTTCTCTCTGTCTCTCTCTTCTCTCTCTCTGTCTCTCTCTCTCTCTCTCACTCTCTCTCTCTCTCTCGCTTTCTCTTCTCTCTCTCGCTTTCTCTTCTCTCTCTCTCTCGCTTTCTCTTCTCTCTCTCTCTCTCTCTCTCTCGCTTTCTCTTCTCTCTCTCTCTCTCTCGCTTTCTCTTCTCTCTCTCTCTCTCTCTGTCTCTCTCGCATTCTCTTCTCTCTCTCTCTCTCTCTCACTCTGGCTTTCTCTCTCTCTCTCTCTCTCACACTCTCGCTTTCTCTTCTCTCTCTCTCTCTCTCTCCTCTGAATACATAACATAGGTCTATGCGTTACCTGCATTTCGAAGAATTTTGTAGGCGACTTTAATGGCGTCTTGAAGTGTATAGAAAAGACAAGTTCCTAGTTTTACGTCATTTTCCTTCTCAAAGGCGCATTAGTGACGGCGAGCACTGGATTTCAGCTCTAATGATCCGCTGTCGCATCAACTTGTCACCAAGCCACCGTGTCAGCCCGTTGATGATTGATCTGTCGACGACTGTTTGTGTGTTTGTAGGATGACCACTCGTTGATTGAACTGTCGACGACTGTTTGTGTGTTTATAGGATGACTACTCTTTGATTGAACTGTCGACGACTGTTTGTATGTTTGTAGGATGACTACTCTTTGATTGAACTGTCGACGACTGTTTGTGTGTTTGTAGGATGACTACTCTGTGATTGAACTGTCGACGACTGTTTGTGTGTTTGTAGGATGACTACTCTTTGATTGAACTGTCGACGACTGTTTGTATGTTTGTAAGATGACTACTCGTTGATCGAACTGTCGACGACTGTTTGTGTGTTTGTAGGACGACTACTCGTTGATTGAACTGTCGACGACTGTTTGTGTGTTTGTAGGACGACTACTCGTTGATTGAACTGTCGACGACTGTTTGTGTGTTTAGGATGGACGAGCAACAGATAGCGACAGTGTGCAAGGCCTGTCTGTTGGCTCTCTCGTTCCTCCACTCGAATGGAATCATCCATCGTGACATCAAGTCTGACTCCATACTACTCTCGCGAGATGGAAAGGTTCGTTGTCAGAGATTGTTCTATATTCTGAGACGTCCCTGACACTGCCTGATGGCGAGGAACCGGACGTTAAATTCTTATTGATTGATTGATTCTTCCACCACTACACTACGTTATCTTAGCCCGCCACCTGTGGTCCCTTGCGCTACTGATTGGTATGGTGGAGGTTTCAATGTTTGTGTTTTATAACTTCAATCTTGTATACACAATGAAGATTGTATAACTTTCATTTATTTATGGATAAATTTATGTTAATTATGTTGCTCTAATGTTCTCACATGTGCTGCTCTAATGTTCACACATTTTTTTGTTCTAATGGTCTCACATGTTGTTGCTCTTATGTTCACACATGTTGTCGTTCTAATGTTCGCATGTTGCTGCTCTAATGTTCACACATGTTGTTGCTCTAATGTTCACACATGTTGTTGCTCTAATGTTCACACATGTTGTCGCCCTAATGTTCACATGTTGTTGATCTAATGTTCTCACATGTTGTTGCTCTTATGTTCACACATGTTGTCGCTCTAATGTTCACATGTTGTCGCTCTAATGTTCTCACATGTTGTTGCTCTAATGTTCAAAAATGTTGTTGCTCTAATGTTCACACATGTTGTTGCTCTAATGTTCACACATGTTGTTGCTCTAATGTTCACATGTTGTCGCTCTAATGTTCTCACATGTTGTTGCTCTAATGTTCACACATGTTGTTGCTCTAATGTTCACATGTTGTCGCTCTAATGTTCTCACATGTTGTTGCTCTAATGTTCACATGTTGTCGCTCTAATGTTCTCACATGTTGTTGCTCTAATGTTCACAAATGTTGTTGCTCTAATGTTCTCACATGTTGTTGCTCTAATGTTCACACATGTTGTTGCTCTAATGTTCACATGTTGTCGCTCTAATGTTCTCACATGTTGTTGCTCTAATGTTCACACATGTTGTTGCTCTAATGTTCACATGTTGTCGCTCTAATGTTCTCACATGTTGTTGCTCTAATGTTCACATGTTGTCGCTCTAATGTTCTCACATGTTGTTGCTCTAATGTTCACACATGTTGTTGGCGCATGACTCATAGTCGTATGATAATTACGCCTCAAGCTATTTATAAGCGAATCGAAACTGGGATTTTCCTAGAGTTTCTATTCTCGGTCACATGACTATGCGCGATGGAAATTTTCAAGGTTATCAAGGCTGGACAAGGCTAAAAATAATTTGTCAAGGCTAATTTGCCATTTTTAATCAAGGTATGCATAACTTTGCCTTAAAACTCATTTTGTCCCAGACAAGTAATTATCATACTACTTCCTCTAATGTTCTCACTTCTTGCTGCTCTAATGTTCACACAAGTTGCTGCTCTAATGTTCTCACTTCTTGCTGCTCTAATGTTCACACATGTTGCTGCTCTAATGTTCTCACTTCTTGCTGCTCTAATGTTCACACATGTTGCTGCTCTAATGTTCTCACTTCTTGCTGCTCTAATGTTCACACATGTTGCTGCTCTAATGTTCTCACTTCTTGCTGCTCTAATGTTCACACATGTTGCTGCTCTAATGTTCTCACTTCTTGCTGCTCTAATGTTCACACATGTTGCTGCTCTAATGTTCTCACTTCTTGCTGCTCTAATGTTCACACATGTTGCTGCTCTAATGTTCTCACTTCTTGCTGCTCTAATGTTCACACATGTTGCTGCTCTAATGTTCACACATGTTGCTGCTCTAATGTTCACACATGTTGCTGCTCTAATGTTCACACATGTTGCTGCTCTAATGTTCACACATGTTGTTGGTCTAATGTTCACACATGTTGCTGCTCTAATGTTCACACATGTTGTTGGTCTAATGTTCACGCATGTTGTTGTGTTGTAGGTGAAGCTGTCAGACTTCGGTTTCTGCGCTCAGGTGAGCGGGGAGGTGCCTAAGCGCAAGTCTCTGGTGGGCACGCCCTACTGGATGGCCCCTGAGGTCATATCCAGGCTTCCCTACTCTCAGGCGGTCTGTGCTCTGCTCTACTCTACTGTCATATCATGAGCTCTTCTTAGCTTTGTCCTGTGCTAGAACGTTCTCCTCTCAGAGCGTTAAGTGCCGCTATATATGTTGATCAGTAGATGGACTGGAATGAAGATCTGCAGGCGGTTATGACATCGATTACTTGACGTTACCAGCTGTCCTTCAGTTGATGGATAGATTAGTTAATTGATAGATTTATTTCAGCAGATTAAAGTGAACAGCAACATCTGATCCCTTAGCGCATATTGGCAAAGAAATTGCTAGACGTATAGAGTAATATGAACTAAGTGATGGATTAGAATATGAACTGATTGATTGATCGGTTGATTATTTCAGGTTGATATTTGATCGTTTGGTGTAATGGTGATAGAGATGATTGAAGATTGATTGATTGATTATTTCAGGTTGATATCTGGTCGTTTGGTATAATGGTGATAGAGATGATTGATTGATTGATTGATCGGTTGATTGATTGATTGATTATTTCAGGTTGATATTTGGTCGTTTGGTATAATGGTGATAGAGATGGTGGACGGAGAGCCACCTTTCTTCAATGAGCCTCCTCTACAAGCCATGAGGCGCATCCGAGACATGCCGCCTCCTAAACTCAAAAACAACTATCGGGTTAGCACTGTTATGTATTGATGTATGTTGTGTTTATCTCAGCCAATCATGTAACGAGGACTTGGCGTCCGGTTCTTTCCCGCAGCCGACGTTAGGAACGTATTGAACGGAGTATACATGTACTAGACAGCATCACTTCATCTAAATGACAGGGTAATGCCATGTGTTCATATGCTCGTGTGTGTACTGTATGTATGTAGGCCTACGTATTACTTTGCCTGCAAAATGCAGGGGTTCATAGAAAGATGCTGGTCTGAGAAAGATATATATTTGTATATTTGTGTATGTATATATGTGTATTTGTGTATGTGTAACATTGTATATGTGTATGTATTTGTGTATGTGTAACATTGTATATGTGTATGTATTTGTGTATGAGTGCATTTGTTATGTATGCGTATATATGTCCAAGTATGTGTATGTATGGGTATATTTCTCGAGTCCGATGACCTTTTCAATAAACGCCAATCAGCATATACAAAACATCGCTCTACTGAAACTGTTCTTTCTATATACTTTTGCCAACGCCAGGTATACTCAATGATTCACTGGACTTTGTACTCTCCATCACTCTGCTACTTTCGACACCATCGATCACCAATTCCTCCTACAAGGTCTTTCCTCATGGTTTGGTATCCACAGCAATGCACGTGCCTGGTTTACTTCATACCTCACTGACAGTACTCTCAGCGTTAAAGTGCAAGAGTATTCCTCTCCACCTTCCATCCTCAAGTACGGTGTGCCTCAGCTCTTCACATTCATTGGACAATCAACTTTTCGCTGATGACACTCAGCTGTACACATGCTTTACCCCCCACTCGTGTCCTGATGCGAAGGCTTGTCTACAGCAATCCTTTCAGCAGATATCATCCTGGATGTCTGCCAATTTCTTGGCACTCAATCCATCCAACACTGAGTTTGTGCTGTTTGGGACACCTCAACAACTATCAAAACTGAACGAGGTGCCCCTATCTCTCTCTTCCGATGTTACAGTTACACCAGTTGCTTCTGTGAAGAACATTAGTGTTGTCCTTGACCACCACCTTACATATCATGAACACATTACCAAAGCATCACAGGCATGTTTCTTCCATATTCACGACCTTCGTCGAATAAGACCATATCTTTTTCTCGAGATTGCCGCTACGATTAGGTCTACTGTCGTGCAATCTAAACTGGACTACTGTAACTCCCTGTTTCTAAATCTTCCCCGTTGCGAGATTGCTAGGTTGCAGTTCATTCGGAATTCTCTTGCACCTGCAATGTTCCGAGCTCCAAATACTCTCATGTTACGTAATCCCCAAGTCCTTGCACTGTTAGAGAACGTATTTTTACTAGACAGGTTCTCTAGAATACAAGTCCATCACTACACCCGACAGTGGTTACATGTCTCACTACAAGTGAGGCAGCCTACTTTCAGACAGTCGTCCCCCAGGTCCTCTAAGTTAATTACTCTAGATAGACCGAGCATTCCGTCACGTAGCAAGCTGTCTAGGCGCTCCTTCCAGCATGCTGCCCCACAGATCTGGAATTCTCTTCCTTCCACTATGCGCACCCACTCATCTATTCCTGATCAGCCTTTCCTACATTGCGAAAAGCTTTATAGGCGGTTAAAAGCTTTTCTGTTCAATCTTTCCTATCCAACTAATGTCCATGAACTGAGACCAACATACAAACCTTCATTTCGCTAGTACCCTTCCTTGGACTGACTACCCATATTTAGGCTCGCACCATTTATAGACCACTCGCATTATGCTCATCGATTTTGATATGGTTCCATAGTGTTCAATGTTGTCATGGACAACAGTAGCACTCTGATCGTGTTGTTGTTGTTGTTGTTTTATGTTCGTGTGCGTGTGCAGGTATCACCACGCCTGCAGGGGTTCATAGATAAGATGTTGTCATGGACAACAGTAGCGATCTAATCGTATTGTTGTTGTTGATGTATGTTGATGTATGTGTGTAGGTATCACCTCGCCTGCAGGGGTTCATAGATAAGATGTTGTCATGGACAACAGTAGCGATCTAATCGTATTGTTGTTGTTGTTGTTGATGTATGTTGATGTATGTGTGTAGGTATCACCTCGCCTGCAGGGGTTCATAGATAAGATGTTGTCATGGACAACAGTAGCGATCTAATCGTATTGTTGTTGTTGTTGTTGATGTATGTTGATGTATGTGTGTAGGTATCACCTCGCCTGCAGGGGTTCATAGATAAGATGTTGATCAGGGACTGCTCACAGAGAGCCACGGCAGCTGAGCTCCTACAACATCCCTTCCTGAGACAGGCTGGACCCTACGAGTGTCTCATACCTCTCATCAAACAACAGTGAACAACAACAACAACAAGACAGGCTGGACCCTACGAGTGTCTCATACCTCTCATCAAACAACAGTGAACAACAACAACAAGACTGGCTGAACCCTACGAGTGTCTCATACCTCTCGTCAAACAACAGTGAACAACAACAACAATAAGATAGGCTAAACAACATCATCAGCATGGGTACAATGGGTACATAATTGATAGCATGTCTATAAACAACATCATCAGCATGGGTGCATAATTGATAGCATGTGGGTGTCTATATAAAGCACTGCATGTCTACGATAACTGAGCCGTGTGGCTCATCAGTGGCTCAGCGGTGGCTCATCAGTGGCTCATCAGTGGATCAGCGGTGGCTCATCAGTGGCTCAGCGGTGGCTCAGCGATGGCTCATCAGTGGCTCAGCGGTGGCTAATCGGTGGCTCATCAGTGACTCAGCGGTGGAGCATCGGTGGCTCATCTGTGGCTCATTGGTGGCTCATCGGTGGCTCATCGGTGGCTCATCGATGGCTCAACGGTGGCTTATCAGTGGCTCATCGGTGACTCAGCGGTGACTCAACGGTCGCTCAACGGTGGTTCAGGGGTGGCTCATCTGTGACTCAGTGGTGGCTCATCGGTTGCTTATCGGTGGCTCATCAGTGGCTCATCGGGGTCTCAGCGATGGCTCAGCGGTGGCTCATCGATGGCTCAGCGGTGGCTCAACCGCTTCTTTCACGCTCCTACTGAAAGCTTAGCTTAGGTCTCTATGCACTGTATTACTTGATTATCACTGTTTTCTATAAGTATGTTATTTAAAGATGCTGTCCTTGAGCGTCATCAGCTACGAACCTGTCTTGATTTGCTGATTATTCAAGTGTATTTCGAATATGATTCTAAGAAAAAAAATAACAGACTGTTGCATGTGTACTAAAGAATTAAGATTTTTGATGTTATTTATTTACCTGCTCTAAGCAGTTATTTATGACCATTTTTGCAATTTGTTTATGTTTATTTTAGTGAGATTAGAATTAGAGATTGATCTAACACTGTATTATACGATGAACTGCAGAGATCATCCATTGCTAAAGTGTTTTATAATTATTCCTTTTTCTGCAACTTTTAATATCAGGTAAAAATTATCTCGCCATTAGTAGTAACTTATTTTATCCACTGTTTTATGTTTTTGTTAATAAATTTTTTAACGAGTTTAGTGATAGGTAAGCGTTATCTCCATATTTAGAGTAACTCTGTGTTTGCTTTTTAAATTATTTGAAATGTATTTATGAATACATTTCATGAATGCACTCTGTATGAATAGTCGCAATCAAAACTAAATTATACTTTTTATATTTTATGTAAATCTCTCTCTCTCTTAGTGCACTGCCTACTGGCAGATCCATGGTACATAACCCCTCCACTCTTCTCTGTCTTCAGCCTTCCTTTTCATTTCCACATATGAGTGGGTCTTTAAATCATCTAACATACCTAATCTCGGCCTGCCCCTGCCTCTTTTTCCTTCCATTCTACCTTCTATGACCTCTTTTAATAGACTTTCCTCCCTTAGAATGTGTCCTATCCATCCCTTCCTCCTATTTCGTAATACATTTATCAACTGTCTATCTGTGCCAACTCTCTCCAGGACTTCCTCATTTGTAACCTTTTGAGTCCAGCTAATCCTCTCCATTCTTCTCCAAATCCACATTTCCAATGCCTCCAGTTTCCTAATATCTTCCTTCCTTAAGGTCCATGTTTCACATCCATGCAATAGCGTGGTCCAAACCAAAGTTTTCACTATCTTTATCTTTGTGTCTTTCTTTAGACTTTTTGTTAATAGTTCTTTTCTACTACTAAAGGCCGCTTTTGCTTGTGCAATCCTACTGCATATTTCCGTCTCACATTTCCCATCATCGGTTATAGTATGACCCAAATATTTGAAACTCCTTACCTGTTCCAATTTCGTACCATTTATTGTGATATTAACTTCACCTTTATTATTGGACACTCTCATAACCTTGGTCTTTTTTATATTAATCTTCATGCCATATCTTAGGGCCGTATCATTCAGCCTATCCATTATCTTCTGCAATCCAATCTCGCTGCTCGCTACCATTCCTTGCTCATCTGAAAATCGTACATCTTGTAACAAATTCCCTCCTACTTTTATTCCTTCTTCCAAGTCTTCCATGGCTTCCTCCATCATTGCCTCGGCGTAAATGTTAAACAGCGGCGGCGAAATGCTACAACCTTGTCTTACTTCACGTCCTATTTCACCTTCTTCTGAGTATTCTTGTTGGATTTTGATTACTGCTCTTTGATTCATGTACAAGTTCAAAATTAGTCTTCTATCTCTCCAGTCAATTCCTATTCTTTTTAAGATATTCTTCATCGTTATCCAATCAATCCTGTCAGAGGCCTTCTCGAAGTCTACAAAATATACAAAAACGTCAATTCCATATTCTAAGCTTCTTTCGCAAAGAGCCCACATTACTCCTATTGCTTCTCTTGTGCCGCATCCTTTCCTAAAACCAAATTGTGTCTTGCTCAGTATCATCTCTGCTTTCGACTGAATGCGATTATTGGCTATCTTTAATAAGATCGTCGATGCATGAGGTATTAAGCTGATTGTTCTGTAATCCCAACACTCCACAGCATTGGCTTTTTTTAGTAATTGGAATCATCACTGACTTGGTAAAGTCGTCTGGGCAAATACCTGTATTGTACGCTTCCATACATACCTTCATTAACTTTTTGAGTGTTTCTCCTTCCAACATTTTCAAGAATTCTGCTGGGATTTCATCTATTCCGGCTGCCTTCCCCTTCTTCATACTGTTAATTGCAGAATAAATTTCCTCCTTCATTAAATCGGGGCCCCTTTTATCGTCTTCTATGGTATTCTCTTCTTCTATTTTAAAATCCTCTTGAACTGGTTTCACAGCCTTATCATACAATTTCTCTACATATTCTCTCCATCTTTCTTTTACTTCTTCCAGCTCTGTCTTCAATTCCCCATCTTTACCCATTATACTAATGTTCTTTGCATCTCCTTTCTTTTTCTTGTCGGTTCTTGTTAATATCCTGACTTCCTGGTATAATAGATCCGACCTCCCTCTTCTATCATATTCTGCTAAATCATCACACTTTTCACTGTAAATCTATTAACAAGGAAAAACATATAACCATTAAGTAGTAAAGTGAAATTTTTATAATTATTTATTGTAGCTTATTGGTGACTTGAGATTTTGTTGACCTGCAAAAGAGAATAAGCCTATATGAAATGAAGTTGCGTTTTCTTTGCACTAGATAATTACAAGAAAATAGTTATTGTTGGACTGCTATTTTAAACATTTCGTTCTCGCAAAGTTCTATGTCTATCTTATTCACTTACTCAAGCAGAATGAGGGAGAAGTTGAACCTGCCGTCTTGAATAAGATACAGAAAAACTGTGTGCAATATAATTTGTATTCTAAAGTTTAGTATTAGATATCGAATGCATGTATTTTATAGTTTAATTGATGTTGGAGATGTTCTTATAGTGTTTATTAGTTCTAAGAAATTTCTTTCTAAATTTCTCGTCCGAGACTTAAACTCCTGCTGAAAATCTGTCTTCGTACTAAACACTCCGTCTACCAATCTGTCTATCCTTTCACAAAGACTCTGGCCTGACCTAACTTGTTTTAGCCTTGGTGAGAAAATGAAGGTTTTTGGTATAGTTTTATAATTTCATTGTCTTCTTCATATCTTACTCTGTCGCCTCTTGCGACATACTCGGTTACAGTTCTTAACGTTCTAGTGACCCGCCTGAGTATCTATCAAATAGAAATATAGATTTGGAATTTCATATAAATAGTTATAGGCCTAGTTGGTCACTGGCTCTTTTTGATAAATGTACTTGTATAATGTAGTTTTCAGTTTTATATTTAACTAGGAGGTGTTATTAATATTAATTTGTATTAGTTAAGAGTTGTGTGAGTCTTGAACAAGCATGTAATTGCTTCCTGACTCTGTAATGTTATGTTATGTTAAATATCGGAGAGTATCTATATCTCTGCTCAGTAGTTGTAATTCTTGTAATTTTGATTTGCAGCCTAGCGACAATGTTACGGCTGTGAAACCCTTGTAATCGCCAGTGTTAATATTATACGCACGCCATGACATATCTTTAACTTAAAGTTTATTGATCATCAATCTCATAGATAATGACACGGTATTCCACGGTAATTAGCGCGGTAATGGATATCGTGCTGGAATTTTACTCCGGTGCGAGGAAAATCGTTACCACCGAGTTGCGCTAACAAGATTCCGATTAGGAATTTAAACCGTACGTGTTAGCACTGTATTATTATTATTATTATTATTATTATTATTATTATTATTATTATTATTATTATTATTATTATTACTATTATTATTCCTCTCGGGACTCCGCAAGAACGGATTCAAAATGTAAGTTTTAGCGCGGTGAGGGGTAACGGATTTTTCTTGTTATGATCAGAACGGAGTCGTTGAAAAAATATTCTTCCGCGTCAATCTCTACTCGTAGACAACTGTGACTCATGAGATTAGGGAGAATTGTTTAAGTTATATAACGACATTTCTGACCTCTGTCATACTCAACTTTTATAGTCCAAGCGATTCCTCAGTTCAACCATGCACGTACTTGTATCTAAGAGCTTGAGCTGGCTGGGTTAAGTGCCTTGTCATCAGCTCAATCGCTTTTATCATCATATCATCTTATATAATATCATATACGTGTATATATATATATATCATATATATATATATATATATATATATATATATATATATATACACGTATATATATCATATATATATATATATATATATATATATATATATATATCATGTTATATCATATCATTTTATAATCATGATGATATCACAAGTTTAACTGTTGTGCAGCTTAGTCAATTGTTCTTGCTACCAGTCCAGAGTATATCTCAGATATCAAATACTTATTAGTTGTACGGGAAATTGATCCTGTGATAAATTCCCGGTAGAGACGATACTGAACTAAACTGCTTAACGGTTTAAACATGTATTATTAATTATGAGTGATAATGTCATCAGCGTCCTGTGTTGTGTCCGGGACAATGAAGAATAGATCAACTAATTAATGAATAATTGCACATGTCGTAAGAGACGACTAAGCAATAACTGAGAAAGGCAACAGGAAACCACCTCAGAAGCCTTTTTTTCCAAACTCTTAGCCATATTAGATATGGCTAAGGCATTGTCATTTGTGAAGTGATTAATTTGTTGATCTACTGGTGCTCTCGATGGAGCTTGAATGTCTTTATAGCGTAGGGGTAACGTCATGAAGTTTTAAATGACAGATCCTGAGGTGAATTGAACCCTCGTGGGTTCGAATCCCAGCCGCGCTGATCTGAGAGCAAAATCTCGGACATTCACTGGACTGGTTATACGGAAAATGGTCTAAATTGCCTAAAGGTTTAAACTTGTGGTATTAAAAGTGAATGATTTCAACACAGTTGATCATTTCACTGTAATGCGTGTTTACTTGAAAGCAGTCTCTGGTTTTGAATATGTATCATGGACCTGCATCTTGGCAGAATATAAGAGAGAGAGAGAGAGTGTGTGGCTGCGTATATGTCAGTATAGTGTGTAGGCCTATTAGTTCTCATGCAAGTATTAAACTTTAATAAATGCACTAATAAGACTATTGAAGACCGGCTCAGTTTTCTCTCTTCAAAACATTTGACAAGTCGTTTGGGTCATTCGGTTAATGTATACATTAGGGACGTTACTGACATCATCCTTGGACGAGGAAAATTGGAGCCTTTGCTGCTCTCATCATAATGAGAGCAGATGTGATACAACGAGATTAGAACTACGGGTTTCGCTCATATCTCATTCTATAATGTATTGTATTGCGTAACACCAAATGTGCTATTATGTATATTTCAAATGTTAAGTATTTTATTGTGTACTGCTCTATGTATCGTGTAAACTACTATTAACGACGTGCAATTGTGCACCTGTAAGCTTATGCTGCAACATCATGTATAACTTTTCTATTGTGCTAATATAAAGTTTGTTCTTTGTCCAATTAATGTCTTCGTTTAATTCGTTAAATATTCAGGTAGTTATTTAATCAATCCCCTCGAATGATTAAAGCAATCCCCTCGAATGATTTAATCAATGCCCTCGAATGATTAGATCAATCCCATCGAATGATTAAATTTCAACGTCTCTTCTAGGGCTAAGGCCATGTTTAAAGCCAGTTTCCTGCTCTAATAGCATGCAGTGACGGGGAGAGCACTGGATTTGAACCATACACTTACTGATCCGCTGTCGATAAACTTGCCAACAAACCACCGGCTTAGCCCGTAGCTTGTTCTAAAATCATAACGATGACGTCAAAGACTGTCTGACTCAAAATCAAATCACACTCGACAATATAAGTTATATTCAAATCACATCTAGCAAAATAGTCATTTCATTCTAGAATTTATGTTAACACTAGAATACACCACCACCCGCAAAACACGCTAATAACAATGTTATAATAATGCATAACAATACAAAGAGATTTATAATCACTGTCTTTATCCACAATTATTAATATAAGAAAAATTCTAAAACCAGTTCTAGCTGGAAGTGGCGTAGCAATACAGTGAGGGGAGTCAGGCAAATCTCATCAGGATCTGATCTCTGAGATCACAACCACATCTCATACTGTTATATCTATATCTTAACTAGAAAGATGAAGAAGAGTTAGCAACGTGTTTATCAATAACACGAGGAAAGCAAAGGCAAACCACCGCAGAGGCTATATTTACTATAGCTAGAGATTATAACAGGTTCGGCAAACACAAAATAATTTCCCACTATGTTGGGGAAAGCTCTTTGTTGGATAGTGTGTCATCTAATAGGAATCAATATCTACGATATGCAATATCTCTTTCATTCAGCTGTGTTCTGGCAGAGTAAAGATTTAGATCTATACGCATCAAAATACACTGACCGTATTGGCACCGGTTAATACTAGTACATATGCCCTCTACAATACATCTTCAACATGTCTGAAGATCTCTGGATAAATAGCTTAGCGACGAAATAATAGACAATTATAACAGTTCACTGTTTGCTGCATCACAATATTATAATAATCCTCCAAAATTACTTTCTCCATTGTTAATATAAAGCAGATAATTGTATCATATAAATCACTGATCACGTAAATCGATAGCAAACTAATGAGTTAGAAACAAAATACAAGAGTGAAAGTCTACAATAATTCAAACCAAAATTACATAAGTATAGAGATGCCTTTATTTTACCAGAGACCTACAACATAACGATATTTAACAGAGATAATTATTTTGCTCTAATAGCGTAAAGACTCTGAAAGCTAAAGAAAATTATATTCAACAAAGATGAAGACTGAGTCGTTAATTTACTTTCACTTCATCGACACGGCCCACACTTTTTCTTCCTTCCATCAAAATATTTCATCTGTTGCAAACATCATGTCTTGAATTGAATCATATTTATTTCACCTTAAGACACATCATACGTAAGAATTACATGAGATAAAGTGAAAAGGGACACAAAAGACACGAAAGCACTGACATGTGCCCTAAACAAACATAATCGTCTTATATTTCGGCTCAGAAACTGAAAAGTCTTATCCAAATTTGCGTCAAGAGATATATAAAGAAAGTGCAATCAAATCAGGGTATGTATTATACTGAGGATTGGACTGCACTAAGCGTTAGTTGACTCGGCAGAATACTATCACAGTTAAAATAGGCAGCAAGTCTTTACGTGCAGAAAACATTAGTTAAAGCCATTGAGTACTAGTAACAAACCATCCATGTTTGTTTTTACACAAGTCGTAGGCAGCGTATTAGCATCCAATGTACATACACACACAACTGTCACTTAATAGCGCAAACCACGCAGCAGCACATGTATCATTACTTGATTAGAATTTACACAGCAATTATATATAAGCATTTATTAAGCAACAAATGCAACACGAAATAGGAAGAGTTGAATAGGACATATTCTAAGGAGAGAGTTTATTAAAAGCGATCATAGAATGTATAGAGGAAGAAAACAGTAATAGAGGCAGACTGAGATTAGGAATTATGATGATTTAAAGATCCCTCATGTGGACATGAAGAGGAAAACGGGAGATAGAGAAGAGTGGAGGTGTTATATACCATGGACCTGCCAGTAGGCAGTGCACTTAGAGTGAGAGAGAGACAGAGAGAGAGTGAGAGAGATACATATCAGAGCATGCATACAGTACAGCACATTGTACATAGCACATCAGCGTTCAGCGAATACAACAATAAAATGCCAGTAGCAATACGTTTGTAAGATATAATACTATGTTTTAATTTGGCGCCAGTGTACCACAAGTCACAGCGACCTTAGCACATGGTATTCTGAGTACAGCTTAAGAAATGATTTAATAACTTTACCAGCTTAACAAAACCTGAAGCTGATCTCAGAGACAACAGTGTTAACAACACCACAAAATGTTGTACCTGGATTGATAAGGGCCCAGAGCCATTCCAGGCTCATATCATAAAGGTCTCTATAATTAGGCCTATGTTTGCTAGCTTGGTTTCTCACATATTAGATTTACACTGTCTTAAGGACTTCTCTTAATATATGAGATTTTATATGTTCAGAGTCCATAAGCCGGAGATATCATAAAGTCTAATACCTAAATAGTAAAACCAAAGATCATATTCGCACTAAGTCTCAAGAAAATCAAAATAGCCAACAAAACGATAAAGCCAGAGTTTTGACCTCACTAGTAAATGACACACGAGGACTAAGCGTTCATTCCTCTACATTACAATATTGATAACATTATAGTACAACAGCACACAGCATGAAAGCTCTTCCCTACACCGCAAGATAACGTCAGCGAGAGACCTCAGGAATTATATCAGTTGTGCTGAGGTCATTTAAAACATCACTGCCGCTAAACAAATCAGGCTTCTGAGAAACACTAAAGAAGTTATGTTGAAACGACTGTATAAGACAGAAAATAAATCAAGTTTAGCATCAAATCACAGTTTTGAACTAATAAATCTGACAAATACTTTAGAGTGCATCACATCCACCCTACAGCAATCACAGCAATTTTTGAGTACCCCTGTGCGGCTTAAAATATTTACACACATTAGAACAAGAATCACCAGAAATATTTAGCTATTATAGAAACATTTAGCTGCTTAAATTCAATGGCTAACATTTTGAACAATTTATCGCATATTTTACAGTAAAAAATACCAAAATTCTTATAAATGTATAAAAACAACTGAAGGACAATTAAACTGCCCAATTGCCCATGTGTTGCTGAAAGATATAATAGAAGAAAGAATGCAAGGTAAAAGAGTAAGGATCATACCAAAACATGGGATAATGTGTGATTTGATAAAAATTCATCTATGAGAAGAAATGGAAAGCTAATGATGGAATTGTTTGAAGGAGAGTTATATCCCATGAACCTGCCAACTGGCAGTGCAATAAGGAATAAAGTAAATGTATTCAGCTACTTATTGACGAACATAAGTAAAGAAAGTACTGATTGCCAGTGGCTCAGTGAAGCCACTGTTAAACATTAAAGCATAGCATCAATTAAGCCATGTAGTTCTCAGAAATGAATCTGTTTATACTTAACCTATTAGCACTGTTTTGCATTGTAAACCCTTCTTTCAGTATAAAATGCTTATCTGTTTGCAAGTACAGTAGAACTTGGCTTAGCCCAACTGTGCATACATTAGTTTCACATCATCCATATCTCTGATCTGAAACGGACCAGCCCCTGACATAGGGTTGTATAGCTCAAGAAGATAGGGTGGAAACAAGAACATCAGATCTATTTTAAGTAACTACTCGCTGCCTAATTCAAAGAATTAAATCATGGGTGATGAATTTATATCTTTAGAAATAAATGTTTCACTTTTTTTTAACTACCCGTTTCAACTAGGAATCATGAGGCACACGACATGCGAAGAGTCAAAACGTGTGAAACACAAGCAGGTGTATGCATATAAGACATCCACATTCATGCACAATGCAAAAATATTCCACATACTCTCAACAACAAGTCTACACGTTGTTATACAGCAACTACTGAGTTAGTCATAATTAATAACCGTGTACATTTCATACAGTGCAGAGCTAATCAGTACTGTGTAGTAGTCCAAACACTAGTCTGCATCAAGTACATACATCAGTGTACTGCGTAGTAGTCCATACAATAGTCTGCATCAAATACATACATCAGTGTACAGTGTAGCAGTCAATACACTAGTCTGCATCAAGTACATACATCAGTGTACAGTGTACCAGTCAATACACTAGTCTGCATCAAGTACATACATCAGTGTACAGTGTAGCAGTCAATACACTAGTCTGCATCTAGTTCATACATCAGTGTACAGTGTCGTACACTAGTCTGCATCAAGTTCATACATCAGTGTACAGTGTAGTAGTCCATACACTAGTCTGCATAAGTTCATACATCAGTGTACAGTGTAGTAGTCCATACACTAGTCTGCATCAAGTTCATACATCAGTGTACAGTGTCGTACACTAGTCTGCATCAAGTTCATACATCAGTGTACAGTGTCGTACACTAGTCTGCATCAAGTTCATACATCAGGCTGTTACTGAACTGTACAGCACACACAGTCTTGTGTTCAGCAGACTTGTCACCGTCCTCCCATCTCAACACTGTCTCAGCCCTACCCACCTCAGTCTTCTTACCACTCTCTGTCTTCTCTTTAGCATCTCCATCCGCAATCTTCTCATCTCCGTTACCTCTTCTCTTACTAGCTTTATTCGCTCCTCTCTTTTTTACATTTCCATCAGAATTAATTGTCACGCTTCCATTTCCTTGGTTTTCATTTTCTTTCTGTTTATTTTTAACAACACGTTTTTCCTGATGCTTGTTTTCATCGGCATTTTCATCGCTTGTATCAGCCTCTCTGCTCACATCATCATCTCGAGACTTATTCACATTTCCACCTGCCACATTCCCATCAGCACTCTTCACTGCTGTAGCACTCTTCTTGTCGTCCAATCCCTCTCTAACATCTTCCCCAATTTTCACAGAACTGCCAATATCTTTATCGTTATCCTTTTTCTTATCGCCAGTCTGTAATTTAATTCTACCACTACCACTCTCTCCTTCACTTCCACCTCTTAGCTTGTCTTCATCACTTCTAAGCATTTTCTCAGCTTCTCTAAATGTCTCAGCGTCATGGACTGAAGCTGCTGTTGCAGTAGCATCGGTACAGGCCAACATGGGTTCGCTACAGTTCAACACAGTCCTATCAGCGGCATTATCACCAACGTGTGCATCACTAGCACACGATGTATCCGAAAACTTACTGGGTGCACCAACACTAACACTCGGTGTACTTGCACTCCCACCATCCACACTTGCACCTGCATTCAGTGCACCCGCAACCACACTCGGTACACTTGCACTCACACTCGGTACACTTGCACCCACACTCTGTACACTTGCACCCACACTCGGTACACTTGCACCCACACTCGGTACACTTGCACTCACACTCGGTGCAGCTGCACTCATAATGACCCCGCCGGTGCTGTCAGACACTAAGTCACCGGCGGAGAAGCGAGGAGTCCTCATAGCGGTGTTGTCGGCACAACTAGCATGCTCTTTAGCTTTCTCTGTCTCTCTATTTACAACACTCTCTCCTACTCTCGCAGCCTCTGCAGCGGAACATGTCGATGAGAGTTGACTTTTCACATCACAGCTCTTAGTACTGTCTTCTTTCCTCGTGTCATCTCCACTGCTGGCACCACCAGCACAGACACTACCACTACTGGCACTATCACTACTGGCACTATCGCTGGCATCTCCACTGCTGGCAACACCACCAGCCCTGGCACTACCTCCAATAGCACTATCACAGGCATCTTGACCACTGGCACCACCACCACTAGCACCATCACTCACGGAGTTGTTGCGCTGCTTCTTGTTGGTGCGCTGCTGCTTACACCCCTCCTCACCCTTGTTCCTCTCGTCCCCGCTGTCCAGAGATATGGACCCACTACTTCTCCTCCTCCTCCTCTCCTCTTGTCTCTCCAGCTTCTGCTCCACGCGCTGGTCGTGCTTACGAGCACGCTTTCTCTTGTTCTTCAGCGCCGCGTGCATCGCGCTAACGCTCTTGTTAGACGAATACACGGTGGTGTCGATGTGCTCGCTGAACGACACTGACTTCTTTATCCCAGACGAGCTGCCTCCAGAGCTCGACAGTGGACCCTCATCATCATCATCGCTGTCGTCACTGGTCGTACCGCCTGCGGTAGAGATAGAGACCTGTCGCTCAGGACCACTGCCGGCAGCGCCACCGCTGCCACGAGATGAAGCGGGGGCGGAGCCATGAGACGAGGCGGGGCCATCGCTGCCCCTAGACGAGGCAGGGGCGGAGCCATCGCTTGACTCGGACACAGAGCGCTGCTTGAGGATCCCTGCTAGCGGCTTGGTGCTGGAGCTCAGTCGAGGGTCGTAGACGATGATAGGTGGAGTCTTGTCTAGGTCTTCCTCCACGAGCAGTTCCTCCTCTCTTACATCACCACGTCGCTTAGACCTCACAAACACCTCTCCATCACACACGCTACGCTTTGCCTTCTACACACACAAACACGTACATATATATAAGCATATAAAGACAAAGAAAATGAGAGCAACAAACACCTCTCCGTCACACATGCTATGCTTTGCCTTCTACACACACACACGTACGTACAGACACACATGTAAGTGCTCACACATACGTACGTACAGACACACATGTAAGTACTCACACATACATATAAGCACATAAAGGCAGAGAAAATGAGAACAATGTAACCCACCACCATTCAATTACTAGTAACCACTGCAGGTCTTAAAAACAAATCAATATTAGATACAATACTAGATTGGAACAACACTCTACTAGCTAGCACTCTATTAGCTAACACCTCGCAACAGATCGAAACAGAGCAAGTCAAAGATACAAGGCTTCAAAAGATACAAAAGATCAAGTCAAAGATACAAGGGTCAAAATTTAGACCTGTGGTGGAAGTTTTTAGCTTGCACATGAAAGTACTAATACAGTTATCAAGATCTTGTGGCAGAGAGTTCCATATTGTCAGAGCAGAAAATATGAAGGAGCATCTGCCTATGGCAGATTTAATATTTGCTACAGTGAGAAGGTTTTTACTAGAGGAGCGAAGACTACGAGGGAGATAACTGATTGATTGATAAAAGATCAGATAGATCAGATGGTTAACCACAATTTAAGCCTTTGAAATCCAAGGAAGCTATCTTGAATTTTATTCATTGAGAGATTGGAAGCCTGTGCTATTTCTTAAGGAGAGAAGAAGTGTGAGATTTGAATATTTTTACATTTATTGGAGACGAATTAGAGAGGTTTTCGGGAGATCGTTCAGCAAGAAGTTACAGTAATCTAGTTTAGAATGGACAAGCACATTACCTAACACAGTGGCAGAATTGGTATCAAGGGATCTATGAATTTGACGTAGTTGTCGAATATGAAAAAAAGAAGAGCGACTGATAAAACATGTGCTTTAAAGTTTAGATTTTAAGCAAAAATTTCACCAAGGTTACGTGCAGAATCTGTGGGTTTTATTTAAATGCAATAGTTGAGCCAGTTATTTTATTAAGCTGCTGTGGGGTACAGTAACAGCAGCTAATACTCTATTAGCTGCTGTTACAGTAACTAGTTCAATTTCCCTCGTTCATACCATTTCGTTCAAGAAAAACAAAGTGCACATTAGCATATATAAATGGTCAAAAATAATAATGTTATTAATGTTACTAAATGGTAACATTAACAACTTCTATAATTTATAAAATTCATAGTTTTATGAATTTTTTGGTAGCCGGATTTCTCTTTAGCAAATGCTAAACTGCACAATGACTTATGTGCTGTGAACCTAAGCAGCACTAAAGAGAGAGTGAGAGAGAGAGAGAGCAAGAGAGAGAGAGAGAGAGAGAGAGAGAGAGAGTGAAATGCGAAATTAACACTAATACTCAAGATAAGCATAGGATACAAATACCATCGATATATTAAGAGCGAGTTTCTTGGAGTCAGCGGCAGTTAAACGCAGTCTGTGCTCCACTGCCTCGTTAGGAGCTGAAGCTCTAGATAATGTCTCATCCATCTCGACCAGCTCATCACTCAGCGTCTCATCTGTTGTAAATTGACCCGGCTACACAAAAATCAACTGAGCAATCAATCAAGAATTTAAAGTCCGGTTTCTCGCTAGGTAACGCAATGCCAGAGACGTACAACAGCAACAACAATGACTAGTACTTGATAGAATTGCAATCCATTGCATACTATGCGATAACTTTAAATGATATTAGAATGACCTTACACAATTCAATTAGCTTCCACAAGGATATTAAGAGAAACACTTGACGAGTCAAAAATGCGGCTAATCTATCAATCATTGGGACTTTTTCCTCAATATATTTAATTCTCAAGAGCCACACAGCTTCAGTCCAAGGGTAATTTGTGATTCCCTTCTACAAAGATTTAATTTTGAGTCCAGGCAACTGAAGAAAGGTCACCCGTAAAGATTTAATTTGATATTTGTATTTATTCTCATGATGATTCAGAGCAACTGAAGAAAGGTCAACTGTAAACTACACATAGGATCATAAAGGCGACACAGCACGGCTTGAGGAAGGTAACGGGATACCACCTCGGAAGTCCTACTTTTCTCAACCTATAGACAAAATTAAGGTGTAAGTAAAGCCCAGTCTATCGTGAGGTAATAAACTCATCAATCGATGTAGTGCTCGTTATGAAGCGTGAAAGCACACTGTGTGAGTGGGGAAATGTAACATGGACCTGCTGCTTGGCAGATCACTTGAGAGATAAATATCATCAGTATTTAACAGACTTTTGATACAAATCACGTGCCTAGTCAGCGTGATCTATATACACCTGCAGAATGTCTTAATAGCGTAAGGGTAACGTCATAAAGTTTATAAATGACAGACCTCGAGGTGAATGGAATCCTCGTGGGTTCGAATCCTAGCCGCGCTGATCTGAGAGTAAAATCTCGGACATTCACAGGACTGGTTATACGGGAAATGGACTAAATTGCTTAACAGTTTAAACATATGGTATTAAAAGTGATAGATATCAGTACAGTTGATCATTTCACTATGATGCGTGTTTACTATTTACCTGCAGACAGTCGCTGCTGATCCCGTACGAGAAGCCGCCCCAGTCGAGTCCCATACAGTCCTCAGCCTTGCTCATCGTGAGCACAACGTTGAGCTCTGAGCAGTCGAGCAGACACGCGCTCACTCCCTCGCTCAGTCGCTGCTCCGTGCTGAACTCTAGCACACAGCTGTAGTGGATGGGACACCCCCCAGAACCTACGTCATTATGAAACATAGAGCTGATTTAGATTTCTAATAATAATAATAATAATAATAATAATAATAACACACATTATAGTGAAATGATCCACTATGTTGATATCTATCACTTTTAATACCACATGTGAAATCTGTTAGGCAATTTTGTCCATTTTCCGTGTAACCAGTCCAGTGAATGTCCGAGATTTTACTCTCAGATCAGCGCGGCTGGGATTCAAACCCACGAGGGTTTCATTCACCTCAAGGTCTGTCATTTAAAACTTCATGACGTTATCTACACCTCTAACCATTGCGATATTGAGACATTATATGCTCTAGCACATGGGAAATCCCCCAGACCCTATGTCATTATGAAACACACAGCTGATTAGGTCTCTTGCACACAGCAGTAGTGGATGGGAAATCCCCTAGAACCTACGTCATTATAAAACATACAACTGATTTGTTATAACTCCTACAATACGGCACAAAAGCTAAATTCAATCTTTCTTTAACAAGCTATATCATAGAAATTGCAAATGTATGTTTAGCTACTATATTCACAACATGAAGTCTGTTGATCAAATGAATGTACAATATAAGACCACCAATATAAGCTATATTACACGCGAAACCTAGGCGACATTAAAAGTTATGACCCATGACCAATGGCCTACTCATCAAGTAATCAAGCTAAAGTATCGTTACACATCAAGCAAGTAATCTTTATTATAAAACATTTACTGACTCGTGTACTCAAATCATGCTCCTAAACTAGAGAGAGAACTATGTTTAATGACAGTATCATCAAAGCACGAAATACAAAATTGCACATACAAACGGGTCATCAAAGAGGATAACTAAATCCTATCTAGTTGACAGCCCACAATCATAAGCAAACATACACAGACAATTAACTGTCATTACACTGTTTAATTAAGTTACAAACCTATAGAAATAAATTTCACTAGAACAGAACTGGGACTCAAGCGTTTGACTGAGGCATTGCCTGGCTTGACCCTGGCCACACTGAAGAGAAACGTGAGACTGGTGGAATCCTGACGAGAGCTGAACTCTGGTAGCTCATACGTCACTGGCTCACACACTCTCTTACAGCTCTCTGATTGGTCGCGCAGGTCTCTGTCGTCAGCCAATGATGTGTCATTTAGAGTCTCATTCACCACTTCACTCATAACTTCTATTAGAGGTCTGTACATAAACCAGATTGATATTTATGGCAGATTGGCAATTATTAAAGTAATAATAGTAATAAATGCAAAAATTTGATTTGAGTGATTTGAAAAGAAATGTATTGGAAGACAAATAAGAACCTAAATGGAGCTGGTCTGGAAATCTAAAAAACAGTCAGATAAGATACTTTAAGTTCGATGAAAAAATATGTGTTTTCAATCTTCTATAAAAAGAGAAATTAGTAGAACAAGAGCTCTCTGCCCACAGAGTAGTGTGAGCTCTCTGCTCACATATAGTGGGCAGAGAGCTCCTAATAGAGGGAGTTGCAAAAGAATATGAGCATAGACCAGCCAAATGAGCTGAGAATAATTAGAATATCAAGCAGTCTGACTTCAGATCAAAGCTTATGCAAAGGTCGATAAGGGATCAAGAGATCAGAAAAAAACTTTATCAAAAGGTGTCTTGAAACATAGGCCATGTCAGTGGTACGATCAGTTAGTTCCAATAGCGGCAGATCACGTCAGTGGTACAATAGGTTAGGTTCCCATAGCAACAGATCACATCAGTTAGTTCCCATAGCAGCAGATCATATCAGTAGTACAATCAGTTAGTTCCCATAGCAGCAGATCAAGTCTGTGGCACAATCAGTTAGTTCCCATAGCAGCAGATCATGTCTGTGGCACAATCAGTTAGTTCCCATAGCAGCAGATCATGTCTGTGGTACGATCAGTTGGGTTCCCATAGCAGCAGATCATGTCTGTGGTACAATCAGTTAGGTTCCCATAGCAACAGATCACATCAGTGGTACGATCAGTTAGGTTCCCATAGCAGCAGATCACATCAGTGGTACAATCAGTTGGGTTCCCATAGCAGAAGATCACAACAGTGGTACAATCAGTTAGGTTCCCATAGCAGCAGATCATGTCTGTGGCACGATCAGTTAAGTTTCCTACAGCATCTGAAAACACACATGCTACAGCCTAGTGTAAAAAGTAAAGAAAGTAACATCTACCTTTCACTCTTAGCTTCATCATTCTCCACACAGTCCGCTGACACATCTGGCAGAGATTCTCCGCTGAACGGAAGTTTTACGTTGCCCAGCGGAACAACCGGCAGAGAGATGATCAACTTACGCTTTGCTTTATCAAATCTCGCGTTGCCTTGATTCTCATCCACAGCATATGGCAGAGATATGTCGAGGAAATATTTGGCTGGAGAAGCTGACTTCAGAACAAGCTTCCTCTCGTAGATATCAAGAGAGATTGGATTGGCTGAACGTAGCAGAGGCAAATCCACCTCTACAACAAGCGTTGTAGGTCGATTGTCCGTTCTGAATCCTGGAGACAGCGTATAGTTCTGCATGTCAACCTCACATCTGTGCTTTATTTCATAGTGGGGAATGGCGTATTCTCCATCGTCCAGTGACTTGCCTACAGACTCGCCATTACAAGAATTTTTTGTTTTGGCTTCCTTGCGCTTCCTTTCTTCAGCTTTCTCTTTAGCTTCTTTACTAAGACGCTGAGATTTTTCTTCACTTGTTTCATCACTGCCGTAAGGGTAATTTAGTTTATTAATGATATCGTCTGGTTCTCTATTTGGCTTAGAACCTTCCGGCAAACGAGTGCGTATAACTGTTGGAGTGGGGACACCTTTGTATTTCAATTTTGGATATTTTACGTTCTTCGCATCCAAAACAGCATCTAATTGTTTCGTTATGGCTTCGATAGCCAGGTTATCAACCATCTTTTTGAACGAAGCATTGGTCTCTGCCATTCGGTAAGTGTCAGGATGCACGACGAAATCATAGACCATACACCTGACACCGTTATTAGCGACGTCCTCTCGGCCAGGAGCTAGACTATGTGGTATGGACCACGAGAGACCAGCTCGGCCATTATCGCCCACTCGCTTTTCCGAGGAGGGTTTCCCCACAATGTCACTCTTACAAACATTGATAAAAGCCTTCTTCGTCCCGTCCACCGTTGTCTTCAGTACATGTCCGGGCTGCGGATTAACGAATTTAACGTCCATGCCGCGTTCGTTCTCCAGCTGACGCAACTCCTTTTCGTATTGAGCCTTGTTCTTAGGGTCGGAAATCTCCTCCGCATACTCAGCAAACAGTTTACGAAACTCTTCGTTCTTGAAGGCATCCTTCAGGCGACGAATTTCGTCGTGAGAGAGATTGAGGTCTTCGAGCTTCTCGTTGACGGACATGTTCTCGAACACAAGGTTTCTAGAATTATTAGGGCGAACAACAGCAACAAATAACGTTACTATCAGCAACTATCACTTTCTATGAAAAATAACTGATCCAGGTACTTTCGATTAGATATCGACACAACTAATCAACATAACTAATCATAAAGCTGTACCATAAAAACAAATAATAGTGGCAATAATTCATACTCTATTTTTTATCATATAAGAATCTGATAGCATCGTTAGGTAGAGAGGAAATTAAGAATATATTTCATCTATGTCTTCAGTTACTAATTTAATTTATATATTTTTATATCGATATATTTGGACCGTTTTACTGGATTTTCGGCTCTCAGTTTTTACCTTCTTTATTTCACCGGTATGGGTTTGTCTCAATAACGCTCGATGTCATCATAGACGACGCTCGCGACAGTAGCACTCTAAAATTATTGTTTTAATGTGTTATGTCATCGATTGAGAGGCGAGATTTAATAGCAAGTATCAGTCCAAATTTGTTATTAACTAGTCCTTAAATATCGACTTAGTGTGAATGCTTTTGAAGCAAAGATAATTAATTAGCTTTAATCACTAACAAGAACTTCATTTCAAAAACCCATATTCTATAACATATCATTATATTGATGAACATGAATAAATAAAAGAGATACCAAACATTCTTGGTTAACTCGGTAACAGATCGTATTTTAACTTTTTAACCTTGATCTAGGGCAGTGACAAGCTTCCGTTAAGCTTCAGGGCGAAATTCCTGTACACTATGTACCAAATCCAATATGATGAGCATAGTGTGGGATTAAAATGGTGCAAGCCAAAATCCGGGAGTTAAGTTCGAGGAAAGGTACTAGTGGAATGGGGTTTACGTGTTGGTCTTAGTTCGATCCTGTGCAATGGTTGAAAAGGTGAGGTCAGAGAGAAAAGCCTTCAACCTATTCAACAATCTATGAAACTGTTAATTCGTACACTAGGATAGGATGATCAGAAAAAACTAAAAAATTAAACACGCATTATAGTGAATAATCAACTATGTTGATATCTATCACTTTTAAAACCACATGTTTAATCCGTTGGGCAATTTAGACCATTTTCCGTATAACCAGTCCAGTGAATGTCCGAGATTTTACTCTCAGATCAGCGCGGCCGGGATTCGAACCCACGAGGGTTCAATTCACCTCAGGATCGGTCATTTAAAACTTCATGACGTTACCCCAACGCTATTAAGACATTCAAAAAAAGACATTCAGGAGAAGAGGGGATGCGCAAAGTGGAAGGGAAATAATTCCAGATCTGAAGAGCAGCCATATAGTGTAGAGATGGGAATTTTATGAATTTTCCGAGTTCGGGTTCGGTTCGGTTCATTGAAAAACAATTTGAATGTCAAAATAGCGCAATGGTTAGAGGTGTAGATAACGTCATGAGGTTTCAAATGACAGACCCTGGGGTGAATTGAACCCTCGTGGGTTCGAATGCTAGCCGCGCTGAGCTGAGAGTAAAATCTCGGACATTCACTGGACGGGCTATACGGAAAATGGACAAAATTGCCTAACGGATTTAACATGTGGTATTAAAACTGATAGATATCAACGTAGTTGATCATTTCACTACAATATGTGTTATTATTATATTGAAAATGAAAGTTCGGTTCGGGTTCGGTTAGCAGTTGACAATTTGAGAGTTCGGTTCGTTGAAAGTGAAAGTTCGGTTCGGTTCGGGTTCGGTTCTAACAAGGGTTCGGGTTCGGTTCGGGTTCGGCTTGCTTTCCAACTAGAGTTGGAAAGCAAGCTTTCCAACTCGCAAGAGTTCGATTCGAGTTCGAAATGGTTTGGTTTGGATAATGTTGCAAAATTTTATTTAATTTTACTCATAATAATCATGGTTATGACAAACATGTTTAAAATGGTTTATGGCAAATATGCTTAAAAATTCAATAAGTCATAATAGCTGCCACATTCTTTTCACCTGGGTAAAAATATGACAATGAAACAAGGAGAGAAGTGGTATTTATTCCTGTACATTTCTTAAAATATTGTAAGTTGACCAACAAATGTTCATAATATAGAGATTTAGCTTTATTATTGTATCTGATATATTTCTCCTTGATTATAACGAGCAAATAGAATACTTCATCAATTTGAATTTTTTTTAAATTTGAAACTCTCAGGTCAATTATGATGTTACGAAAATAGTTATGAAATTATCGCATTGCTATGGTGCAAAATTATTTACTCCAAATAGTCTTAACACATATAGAATGTCATATATAATTATTTGCAAATCTGGCTGAAAAAATATTATGGAAGCACACTAAAATTAGAAAAAATTCATAATTTGAATATAACAAGAACAAATCCACCTAGATTGAGTCAAGCATTTTCAGATTTTTATGGAAGACTCTCATCACTTTTGACTTTTGACTCTTTGTTAATCTTCATTTCATATTTCAATGCCGTACCATTCAGACTATCCATCATCTTCTGTAGGCCCGTCTCGCTTCCGCCTACCATTCCTTTGCACCCCTACCATTTTAAAATTTGTGTTGGAACCAGCCTTACCTGAATATATGCTGTGATACTGTAAGACATGTAAATGCAAAAACTTATATATATATTTCAAATAATATTTGTATTGTTCTTACTATCTTTATTTAATGTCAGGCTGGTGACGAAGAAAGGAACTGCAAGACTTTGGTTCAGTTTGGTTTGGATGAAGTCAGGGTCGGGTTCGGCCAGAGTCTGGGTTCGGGTTCGGTTCGGTTCGGCCAGAGTCTGGGTTCGGGTTTGGTCAGAGTCTGGGTTCGAGTTCGGTTCGGTCAAAATTCTAGATTTTAGGGTTCGGTTCCGGTTCGGTTCGATTCCCATCTCCAATATAGTGTGCTGGAAGAAGCGCTTACTAGAATGTCTTAATAGCGTAGGGGTAACGTCATGAAGTTTTAAATGACAGATCCTGAGGTGAATTGAACCCTCGTGGGTTCGAATCCCAGCTGCGCTGATCTGAGAGTCAAATCTCGGACATTCACTGGACTGGTTATACGTAAAACTGATGAAATTGCATGATGGTTTAAACATGTACGTACGTGGTATTAAAAGTAACAAATATCAACACAGTTGATCATTTCACTGTGTTGCGTTCGCGCATGCCGCGGCCTTCAGCCATCGCAACGGATGCCGCCGCACGCCGGGGCGAGGGCGTTACCTCCCTCTGGAAAGGCGTACAGATCATCGACAGAGGCATAGATCCTCTGACGTCTGGTGTTTCCAGACGTGTCCGAGTCATCTCTGCAGATTTGGCTCGGTCTGTCTCGGTATCCCGATTTTTGGCTCGGTTGACCTCTCGGTCTCGGTTTGTCTCGCTGGCTCGGTTTGTCCCGCTTTCTCGGTTCTCGGCTCGGTCTCGGTTTGTCCCGGTGGCTCGGTTTGTCTCGCTGGCTCGGTTTGGCCCGCTTTCTCGGTTCTCGGTTCGGTAGACGTCTTGATCTCCTTCCTGCCTCACCGGTATTCCTGACACGTCGCTACATATTGGAATGTAGGTATCTGGAGTAGATTTTAACCTATTATCATCATGGTAGTCACTTAGCGGACCTTCTGTGTACACAGCTATATCAGCCAGATTGCTGTCAGTATTTGACGGACAAAGTTTGTTTATAATCGGCAGAATTCTTGTCAGAGACTAAGTAATATGCTTAAACCGTTAGCATTTAATTACTTGTTAATTACAGAAATCAACAAAGAAGTCCTTCGAGAATATGTAAACTAACTATTCGTTATTTATTTCTTGCAACATTTCAAGAATAACAACTAACAATAACGGAGCAACGCTCAACTGTAACATCTCTAATAAACGATTGTCTCAGCTACAGAGTTAATTCTCGATCCCTAGCTATTGCATAACATCTTACAATAGACTAATTTAAGTATAAATCAAGCATTAATCATATGCTTACGATTTCACTGAATAATTATAATTCAGTATAATTAACATTAAACACGCTCGTCTCCTATACTCGTCTGACTTATCGCTTAACTCGACTACCAGGAACTAGTCAAAGTGATCACTGAGCTTTTTTTAAGCTACGCGCTTAGAAAGCGCTAGTCATTTATACCCTTCCTGTGATTGACTTCTCGGAATACCGAGCTAGCCAATCACAGCGCCAGAAGCAAAGTGTTTCATCGCACGCCCTAATAATTCTCGGTCACATGACCGAGTACTCTAGACTGTGAAAGTATATCACTACTACAGGTTCGAATCTTAGAGGCGAGGTTCGCTACACGCAGGGGCGGATCCAGGAATTTTTTAAGGGGGGGCCCGAAATTTTTTTTGAGAGTATACATTTTTTTGCTTACGCCCCGCCTTCTTCGGGATATGTGACGCAACCAGACAAATTTCTGTGGGGGGGGGGGCTCAAAATTTGTTCACTACAGCTTTCGGCTCATAGAGTGTAGAGTGAGTGCATTTCCGTACCTTACCCCCCCCCCCGCTCATACCCGTACTAAAGTCAAGGGAAAATGTTGTCCTCCAATGCATTGGTTATGCATTGGTTCAAGTTCATTGGTTTCCCCCCCGCCCCCGGCCCCCCTAACCACTGCCATTACTAACATGTTTCCACATCGAAATTGCCATAGAAACAATGAAAATATACCATGTCTTTCCCTCCCCCGGCCCCCCCCCCCCCCAACCACTGCCATTACTAACATATTTAAACATCGAAATTGCCATGGAAACAATGAAAATATAGTTTAAAACTTTTTATCGTCGGACCTAAGGGGGAGGCCCGGGCCCCCCCCCCTGGATCCGCCACTGGCTACACACTGTAATGCGTGTTTATAATACTTATTTTACTTAATAAACAAAGCTTAGTAGGGGAGTGGTGGGAGAATGGGGAGGGGTGTGAGCTTATATTGACAGCTGGCAATGTTCAGAATATTCACATATATTTATTACGTATTTCTTCATTTATTAACAGAATGGAATATACATGTAAAATTTAATAAAATAATATTTCCAATACTTATCAAATGATGACAGACATTTGTTTTAACTTACATTTAGTATATATCTGGGTAGAATATCTGGAGGGGATAAATTGGTGTTCCACATGGATCTGTCTTGGGTCCTCTGCTGTTTCTGATATATATTAACGACATAGACATAGACATAGTATCAAAAGTTAGTAAATTCGCAGATGATTCGAAAATAGCAAAAATTGTAAATAATAAAGCAGATGCAGAGGTTCTAAGAGAAGACATATTAAGATTACAAAATTGGTCTAAAAAATGGCAGATGGAATTTAATAGCGATAAGTGTAGTATAATGCATACAGGTAAAAAGAGTTTAAGTACAGAATATATTTTAAATAATAAAATACTGAAAAATACTACTTCTGAAAGAGACTTAGGTGTAATAGTGATTAATTCATTAAAATTTAGTGAGCAATGTAATAAAGCTACCAATAGTGCAAATGCTGTTATAGGTATAATAAAAAGAACAATGACAAGTAGAAGAGAAGACATTATATTAAAGTTATATAAGGCATTGGTTAGACCCAAACTTGAATATTGTGTTCAGGCTTGGTGTCCCTATCTTAAGAAAAATATAGAGAAATTAGAGAAAGTCCAAGCTAGAGCCACAAGATTAATTAAGAAATGTAGTAATGTCAATTATGAAAATCGCTTAAAATGTACTGGATTGTTATCTTTAGAAGAGAGAAGGGTTAGAGGCGATTTAATAGAAGTTTATAAGATGCTTAATGGTTTCAGTAAAGTAAATTATAACAATTTGTTTCAAGTAGCAAATAATAACAGAACTAGAGGACACAAATACAAGTTAATTAAATTTAGAAGTAGGCTTGAGATACGCAAAAAAATTTTCAGTCAGAGAGTTGTTGGTGTTTGGAACGGACTGCCAGAGGAGGTCGTTGAGGCCGAATCTGTCAATCAATTTAAGAATAGATATGATAAGTATATAAAGTGTTGTAGGGAAAGGTGTGAAGTATTAATAGAAAAGTAATAGGCTGAGTTGTGGGGTTGCCCAGTCCTATTAAAGTGTATAAGTTTTGATAGTTAAGTAAAGTTTATATTGTTTATTAAGCTTTTTTGTATAAAATGGTTATTGTCTCTTGCTGTAATGTTTGGTATGTGTGGTTTTGAGGATGTGTAGGCCTAGGTATATTGTAATTTGACAAGTGTTAGCATATTGAGTAGTATTTGTACCTGTTAGTGTACAGGTTAATAGTACAGGTATGCTGGTTTCCTGTATTAGTACTGGTTATTAAGTAAAATGTGTTTAATATGTTATGCTATGCAAGATGTGTAGGTAAGTTTTTATTTTATTTTGTGTGAGTCTCAAACAAGCAGTTGTGCTTTCTGACCTAGTGTCGTTATGTTATGTTAATTACATTCTGATGATATATTTTACATATTGCAGTTGCCTTCCGTAAAACACTAAAGTTTTTATCATTTCACGGTGCTCTTCCATCCATTCTTCTGAAGTTTTCGTTTGAATCACATCGGCCTTTGCTTTCTTATATGCAGTTGCATAGGCAGCTGAAGACCTATCTTTCCATCTTTCATATCCAACCATGCATTGTCCATGATCTGTACCCAAGCGCTAAACCTCCTATTCTCTGGTTCCCTTTATCTTTTGGATTGGTTCTCTGTACAATCGAATTTGCACCGTTTAGGACGTTCTTTTTGCTCATCGGCTTGGATTTGTATGAATAGTGCCTGATGTTGTCTTGGACGACAGTAGCACTCTTGCTATGGTATGTTCTGGTTGAACCAGTGTGGATCACGTGATTAACAAACATGGCGATTGTTGTTGTTCGTAAAACATAAACATTGAGTCTCCGTCATCTTACTTATTATTAAGGAAGATCGGAGATTTCTCGAAGAACTAAATATAACTAAAATAATTGTAGAAGTTTTTTTAACTATACGAAACTCTGCGTGTCAACATTTGTAATATTAATTTCTATACGCAAATTAATATAATTTATTTTAGCTTATCTTCCTATCTAAAATGCCCCCAAAATCATTGTGAAGTTGCTAAGTTTCATACGAAATTTTATCTTTAAAGCTTGAAGCATGAGCTAGATGTGTTTGCACATTTTTCTTATATACTTTATTTCCTTTAATGATTTGCTGCTGGTGTTGTAATGCAATGGTTCTTTTAAAGCTACCTTGTCGACTCGTCATGAAAATTGTGGTGTTAAATCATTATGGCTCAGGTAAAGTATCGGGAATGGCAGAGTATGAAGCACACATGAAAGTAAGCAAGTCTATGGGTTCGAATCCTAGTTGAACTGTCTCTATCATTGCTCATGTGGTTAATAATGAATTAAGAATAAATTAGTTATATATATAGGTAATACAATTTCTTTCAACCATCCTCCATAGTTTAACATCTGTGTTTGTTAACTTTTATGAATTGACCATGCTGATAGCTACGACAGCCACTTGATCGCTATCTCCAGTTTCAATTACTTGTAGGTCTCTAGTTAACTTTACTATCGCTGTGCCTTTGGAATAGTTTGCATTCAAGTCTACTGAGTAGTACAGTACGCAAATATTGATACTGGGACTTAATGGCCCCTCTGAAATGGGGTCCTACAGTTGTTTCTAGAGTTTTCGTACTGTACTGGACATTAAATCTGTCATTGGCTGACAATGCTTCATGCCTTGTTTTCTGCTCCAATATTATGAAAATCTCTGCAACACGATCTTCAATCTTGTAATAGTATTTTCCTGGGTAAGCTAGAATCCCATCTTTTTCTGCCATAGCCCTGTCATCTTTTTCTGCCATAACTTTTGACGCTCTTGGACGGATCTTGGACTTGCACTGTTTTATCTTGTTTTCCTTTCGGTTTTTGTATACTCAATCATCAAAGTGCAGAGCATTGATGTCTGTTTATGCAGTTTCTGCTTGAGACGCCTCTGACATTGCCATATTGCGAGGAACAGGACTTTAAATTCGTATTGATTGAAGAATAATTCGTAATATAGGTTGATCGATTTCTCAGATTAGATGTTGGTCTAAAGTATTTGCTGTCATTTACAAATTTCACTGCAAGAACTGAAGATTCTCTGATGAGTGGAGGTAACATATGCTGATTTTAAGTGAATAATGGAGCTAATATATTAAATCTCTAATGAGGTATGTGGTGGTAGAGATGGTTGGTAATGCAGATGTGTGGTGCTGGAGATATGTGGCAGTGTGATGGTGGAGAAGTATGGTGGTAGAGATGTATGGTGGTCGAAATGGATATTGGTAGAGATGTGTGGTGGTCAAGATGCATATTGGTAGAGATGTGGTGGTAGAGATGGATGGTGGTAGAGATGTGTGATAGTGGAAATGGATGACCCGTGATAGAGATGTGCGGTGGTATAGATAGGTGGTGGTAGTGATGTGTGGTCGTAGAAATGGATGGTGTTAGAAATGGGTGGTAGTATAGATGTGTGATGATAGGTTGTGTAATTTGTTAACTAATTGAGGAATGTCTTGATTTATCTGGAAGGCCAATAGTTTTCTGTGAGCAAGTAAATCTTTAAAAATATTTTGATAAATTTAAAGCTGAGTTGTCTTTGTGACTGTAGACCAACATTGTGGTCATTGGATACCAGGTTTGTAGAGTTGTAGCTGCTACATCTGTTGTGTCTTTTCTAGCAATGCTCCTTGTCTCTCTGTGCTTATTTATTATTGCTATTGCGAGATGTTTATTATAGTCAACAAATTTGTACAAGTGACTTTCTGTAAAACTGGTAATATCAGTCGAGCTTTGAAATTTTAAGTATTTCTATTATTTCATGAAACCTTTCCTTAGTAATTATTTAGACAAAATTATTAAGATGTACCAGTTATATTTTATAATCAATAATGTTTATTAATAGAGTAGGATTCCTATAAATTAAAAGAGATTTAAAATTAAAAAACAAGACTAAAAATAAAATATAACAAATTCCAAACGACTTTTCATATTATGTGATAACTGATTATCTGTGTTGTAATTTTTTTTAATTTCATTATGTAAAACTAAAATGTTTTCCTTTCTTGAACTGATTTGTAAATGGTAGATCATCACAGTAACTTGCACACATTGTATAATGGTTTACTTATATAATGCTGCAAGGTGGCATAGCTCTCTCTTGGTGACAACTTTTATTTTATATAAAACTAATCAATTTATTATATTTGGGATATTATCACAAACCATATGAAGAATTGAAGTTACTAATATATAAGATTTGACCTTTCTGTTTATAATAAATTGTATAATATTATTTTAATTATACATTATTGTATAATAGTATTATTGTATAATACTATGCTAAGCATCCTAGGAGTCCATGCAAGTGTATTAGAGAGCTTATTAGGTTTAAGGTACTTAGGACTGTATAAAAGGTTTATATTAACTATAGAGTTTAATTTAATTAACTGTAATTATTTGGCTTTGAGGCAGTCTTAACAGGCTTAAACCACTGGTCTGCCTAAAACAGGTTTTTGGTGCAAATTTTTCCAGTGTCACATTAACCCTCGGATGCAGAACCCCTGGGTCACCCCTGACCCGGGACTCGCATTTTGCCATATATTTTTTTAACGCTACACAATAAAATCTTGTCAGTCTAGGTATTCCTCATTCGATCTATTTTGCATGGGTATATATATTTTTTAAATTGTTTTTTAATCTATTCCCAACTCAGTTGCGAGCTGAAATGGAGAGGTCATAGGTCGTCTTATCGTAAGGCTGTGGAAAGGCTGTGCGATAGTTTTATGGTAATGGGGTCTATTTGATTTATATATTTGCAATAATTTGATATTAATCACATGACCTAACGGGCCTGCAGAATCCTAGCTTTATAGGCCTATATAGGTCTCTTTATGAAGAATTTGGTCCAAGAAATGAGTGCAAAATCCCATATTCCCAGCAGTCATGTCAGGATCGAGGTTTGCTGAAATACTTTCGCTTTTGCGATTTGATGACAAAGATACTAGAGATAGGAGAAGAGCAGTTGATAGGTTTGCACACATCAGAGACTTGTGGAATTCCTTTACTGACCAATGTTGCTCACTCTACACACCATCAGCTTATGTGAGAGTCGATGAACAGATGTTGAGGTTTAGAGGAAAATGTTCTTTTCGACAGTATATCAAGTCTAAGCCATATGATATATCGATATATATATATATATCGATATATATATATATATATATATATATATATATATATATATATATATATATATATATATATATATCTGTATATATATCTATATATATCGATATATACATATATCGATATAGAATTAAGTTTTGGATTTGTGCTGATGCAGAAACGTATTATGTATTCAATCTCAAACCATAGCTTGGGCGGGAGGAATGTACAAGAACTCAACTTCTAGGTTCAGAGGTTGTTCTCAGTCTCCTGCAACCAATTGAGCAATCTGGTAGAAATGTCATGTGCGACAACACAAGCACACATCTAGCTGACAAACTGTATGAGAAGAAGTTGACAATTTTGGGTACAGTCCGAAAAAGTAACTGTGACATTCCACAAGAATTTTCAGCTAATACGTCAAGAGAGGCTGGTTCATCATTTTTTGCTTCTAGTGAAGCAAAGCAATAGTGTCATATGTTCCTAAACTGCAGAGCAGTTTTTCTTCTCTGTACAATGCACAATGACGACAAGATCGATGAAAACACAAAAAACGTAAAATGATCATGGATTTTAATAGAACGAAAGGAGGGGTTGACAGTATTGACCAACTCTGCCACAGATATACTTTGAAGCGGTCAACTCGTCGTTGGCCATTGTGCATTTTCTATGGACTTCTTGACATTGCAGCAGTGAATTCATACATTGTGTTTCTCCATAACAGGCCTGATTTTCATTCCAAGGAAAGTTGCAAGCTCATGATGTTCATTGAAACATTGGCCATGGACTTGATGAAGCCACAACTGCAGTATCGACAGGATAATTCTTAGGGCTTATCTGATCGTATTCGTTCATCCATTAGTGCCGTTTGCTACACCTGTGCAAAATCAACCTAAACCACCAAGATAAATGTCAACAAGATCCGTAGCTCGCAAGAGAAAGATATGTTTCTACTGCCCTGTCGCAAGAGACAGAAAAATTGATCACTGAATGCTCTATCTGTCATAATCGTGCCTGTTCTGACCACTCCACAACTACAGCTAACATAGCGTGTATAAACTGTGTGTGATTTCCCTGTATGTGTGCATTAATAACTTACATTTTGTCTTTTCAGATTTCATTGAAGTTTTAAGAAGAGTCACTGTTAATTCATTAATTAATAAGCATTAAAATTATCTGCCAAAACTAAGTCACAGCATAAACTTTATAATTTAGCAAGGATTAAAATTTAATGAAGTTTCAAAGTTTTTTTGCTGATACGTACCCTGACATGATCTCTTGATGATGAGGATATGTCCCTGACATCATCTCTCGATGAAGAAATGGACGTTAAATCTTGTATTATTATTGTTACCATTAATTGCAGCGATAAAAATTGAAAGTTTTGCGTACTGCTTTATTTCTTGCTATTTTCTGCGAGTAATTATGACACTAAATGTCACGGGTCAGGGGTGACCCAAGGGTTTTGCATTAATGTCAGTCAAAATACCTTCTGCATCCGAGGGTTAAATGTTTATTTTGGTCTTGATTCCTGAAAAGATGTATTTAAAGATATTATTAATATATTTAATTTTTACAATATCTGCTAAGGGTAAACTGGTACTTACTAGAGTTTTTAGGTTGATAGCTGGATAGCATATATTATATTTGCTCTAGTGGTACTACTGCTGAAAATATATGTGATAAATGGACTGGTTATACACTGCAGTAATCAATATAGTGTGGAAACGTTTGAGGTAGTTATAGTAATTACAGTATGATAGATGATGTTATTTACCATTGCCAAGCACAGAAGACTGTGCTGTTGATTCTGTATTGTCGCTTAATTCTGTTATGCCTGGCTCATCTTTCTCACTCTAGTGCACTACCTACGGCTGGTCCCTGGCATATTACTCTTTCAACCAATTGTATAATTTATATCCTCAGCCTTCCTCTAACTTTAAATTTAAATTTAAATTTAACTATTCAAATTTTTTATCAAATCTTCACTCTATCATTTAAAACATCATTCTATACTTCACTAAGTTAAATCCTAAAACCTTCATAGATTATTTCTCTATGTAATTATTATATTATTATAATTTATCTATATCATTATTGTAATGATAATATATCATAATATGATGTAATAGGAATATGTGTTATCATTTCAGACCTATAAACTCAGACATATATAGAATTAGGAGCACATGGTATTGAGAGGCGTTGTTTAGTTTGATTGACAGTGGGACATGGGTGATAATATGAGAGAGGCCGGTGCAGTGCTGAGCGCTGAGTCATCCAGTGGTCAGCTTTTAGGACTCCAAGCGACTGTGGTGAATCAAGCTGAAGCTCAAGATACCAAGCTCTCGTCGTTTCCTTCCATCGAGGGCTCAGCTGTACGAACTAAGAAATTTCAGTCGTGTTTACTTCAAATCCAGGAAATCATAAATCCAGATGGTAGAAAAGTGGGAAATAGTAGTCACGCTCGCACAACGTTCGATAAATCAGTAACTAATAGAGTGAATTCCAGTGATGTGACTGGCAGGTCCTCAACGAGTAGATCAGCCGTTGATTGTGATATACTGATCAGACTGGCGAATGAGCTGCTCAATCAGATGTTGCTCTCAGACGAGGAGGCCGATGATGGGTTATTTAACGGCTGTTACTCCAATCTACTCGACAGTTTCCTGCAGGAGTCCGTAACGAATCAGCTCGAGTTCTGGAGCCAGGCGCGAGCTGTTGAAGGTGACGTGGAATCAGCTAAACGAATCATGATTCAGATATTGTGTATCTACGACACGCTGCTGAGTAGATCGAGGCAACGGCTGCTGGCTAGGTCAGAGTTCACTGGAGCGCTGATGCATCACCTCGAGACTTGTGCTACGTTTGTGTCGACAGGACAGGATGAAGAGACAGAAGAGAGACTGGTGGTAGTGCTTCATCAGGTGTGTGTGGGCATGGCCAGACACCCTGATCTCATTGGCCTTCTGTTCAGTGAAGCACCCAGCCTCAACACTCTAGACGAGAAACGACTTGTGAATAACTCAACTCCAAGTAAGTCTGAAAAAAGTAAATCTATGCAAAGTGAGACGACCGAGAGCTTTGTTGTTGATGGTGCGATTTCTAACGCAGTGAACGACATTAACTCTGTTCCTCAAGGCACTGAAGTCCAGGTCTTAGGAGATCCTGTGAAGTCAGGTGGCTCCACCCACAGATCAGCTTCACCCCAGAGGAGTGCGGTGAATGGAGAGAGAGGAAGATTTGAGGTGTTCTCTCTGCTCATACCCTACATACACAGGTCAGGTGTTCTGGGACAGCAAGCACGTGACGCTCTCCTGCTGATCATCTCGCTCTCAGCGTCACACGAGAGCATCACCCAGTACCTCACTGACATCAGCAACCTGTGTCCGGTTAGTTACTCACTCTCTCTCTCTCTCTCTCTCTAATGCTCAGCCAAGTGACTGGTCCAAGACACATATTCATACTCAGAGTCTGCATGCACACTCCATATAGAGCACTCCATTGATCAACAACTTAATCCCTTCACAATGGTTATGCCTTATCCTTACAATATGTAGTCTATAGCTTGGGAAAAATATGACTTTTGATGTTGTTTTCCATTGCCTTACCAGTTGCTTCTTACCCACTTAAAGGTTATTCTATTCCTTAGTTTCCCGAACTCAACACGAGACACTGAAGTGCCCGGTTAGTTCCGTTCCTTTAATGATGAGCAATTTCTAGTATCTCGGTTGCGTTTACATCTGCTTTTACATCCTAAAAGGTGTTCAAGATGTAAACACCTTACCTTTATATTTGTTTACAAACTCATTTCTATGATATACACTATTTGCTCTATATTTAATAGTTTGATATCTATGGTGTACAGTATTTGCTCTATATTTATATGTTTGATATCTGTGGTGTACAGTATTTGCTCTATATTTATATGTTTGATATCTATGGTGTACAGCATTTGCTCTATATTTATATGTTTGATATCTATGGTGTACAGTATTTGCTCTATATTTATATGTTTGATATCTATGGTGTACAGTATTTGCTCTATATTTATATGTTTGATATCTATGGTGTACAGTATTTGCTCTATATTTATATGTTTGATATCTGTGGTGTACAGTATTTGCTCTATATTTATATGTTTGATATCTATGGTGTACAGTATTTGCTCTATATTTATATGTTTGATACCTATGGTGTACAGTATTTGCTCTAGATTTATATGTTTGATATCTATGGTGTTAATGATAAATAGTAGAGATGGGAATCGAACCGAACCCTACAATCTAGAATTTTGACTGAACCGAACTCGAACCCAGACTCTGACCGAACCCGAACCCAGACTCTGGCCGAACCGAACCGAACCCGAACCCAGACTCTGGCCGAACCCGAACCGAACCCGAACCCAGCCTTCGTCCAAGCCGAACTGAACCAAACTCTTGGAGTTTCTCTCTTCTTCACCAGTCTGACATTAAGTAAAGAAAGTAAGAACAAAACTAACATATATATATATTAGTTTTTGCATTTACATGTCTTACAGTATCTAACCGCATATATTCAGGTAAGGCTATGGTAACGGTACAAAGGAATGGTAGTGGGAAGCGAGACGGGCTTACAGAAGATAATGGATAGTCTGAATGATACGGCATTGAAATATGGAAAGAGACAAAAGTGATGAGAGTACCCCATTACCCCATAAAATCTGAAAATGCTTGACTCAATCTAGGTGTATTTGTTCTTGTTAAATTCAAATTATGAATTTTTCTAATTTTAGTGTGCTACCTTAATATTTTTGCAGCCAGATTTACAAATAATTATATATGACATTCTATATGTGTTAAGGCTATCTGGAGTAAATAATTTTGCACCATAGCAATGCAATAATTTCATAACTATTTTCGTAACTTCATAATTGGTCTGAGAGTTTAAAATTTGAAACCTTATGGTAAATTATGAAGCTTATCACTGGTCAGTTGATAGCAAACGGTGGATATTATGATCATTTTTCTATAGAAGTACACGTGCTTACAAAATCATCTTTACTTGACATTTTTATGTTACTAAATTGCACTTTGTCTCTGAAATATTGGATCAAATTTTAACCAAGACATTTTCACTAAATTATAAAAAATCTAATATATAGGCCTATAGTGACAATAAAAATTTAAAAATTGATGAAGCATTCTATTTGCTCGTTATAATCAAGGAGAATATTTCAGATACAATAATAAAGCTAATTATCTATATTATGAACATTTGTTGGTTAACTAATAATATTTTAAGAAATGTACAGGAATAAATACCAATTATCTCCTTTTTTTCATTGTCATATTTTTACCCAGGTGAAAAACGGGCAGCTATTATGACTTAATTAATTTTTAAGCATATTTACCATAAACCATTTTAAGCATGTTCGTCAAAATCATAATTATTATAAGTATAGTTAAACAATTGCAACATTATCCAAACCAAACCATTTCGAATTCGAATCGAACTCTTGTGAGTTGGAAAGCAAGCCGAACCCGAACCGAACCCGAACCCTTGTTAGAACTGAACCCGAACCGAACCAAACATTCATTTTCAACGAACCGAACTCTCAAATTGTCAACTGCTAACCGAACCCGAACCGAACTTTCATTTCGAGGAACCGAACCCGAACTCTGGAATTTCATAAAATTCCCATCTCTAATAAATAGAATATACAATAAAATAGACAAAATAATACCAGTCACTCAAGCCGCCTATAGACCAGGCAGAAGTACCACTGAACGCGTCCTAACATTAAAATTGCTTATCGAAAAAGCAATGACAAACAAAAACTCAGAAATAGAAATCATGCTTCTAGACATGAGTAAGGCGTTTGATACTGTTAATAGAAATAAATTATTAGAGGATTTAAGTAAAATAATTGATCAGGACGAATTGCATATAATAAACCTTATTATTGATGATGTAATTTTAAGAGTAAAAAATGGAGATGTAACTGGAAATGAGTTTGAAACTAATATTGGAATACCACAAGGAGATTGCTTAAGCCCGGTACTTTTCACATTTTACCTTGCAAATAGCTTAAACAAAGATGAGAACCAAATTCAAATAGCAAACCAAATTGAAGAACACTCATACTCCAAAGAAAATATACTATATGAAGAATTAATTCCAAATCATATGATAGAACATAACTATAGCATAAAACGAGAAATGGGTATAAATATTGATCAGCAGTTTGCAGATGATATTGCATATGTAAGCACATGCAAAAATATAACAGACAAAATTCAAAAGGAAGTCAATGATAAACTGAATAAGTGAGATTTAAAACTAAGCACAGATAAAACAGAAAAATATACCATTGGAAACAAAAATTAATCAGGAATGGAAGAAATGCAAATATTTAGGTTCTTACTCGGATACTGAAAGAGACATGATCCATAGAAAGCAATTGTGTATGGCTATTTTAATAAATACATGATGAAGCTAACAAATAGCAAAATAACAATGAAAACAAGAATAAATATATTCAATGCTTATATTACGTCAGTTTACTTATATAATAGTGAGCTGTGGACATTAACTTCAAAACAAGAACATGAAATTGACATATTTCATAGAAGTCTATTAAGAAAAATACTTAAAACATATTACCCTCGCATTATAAGCAACTATAACTTATACATCAGAACAAATGAAAAAAAGGAGTCTTGCAATTAAAACACAAAGACTAAAGTGGATAGGTCATTTACTTAGGTTACTGAACAATGCACCTATAAAACTTGTTTTGAATGAGAATAAAAAGTCTCAGACAAAACAAAGAGGTTGTCAAAATAAACAAACATGGATCAAATTAGTAAATAAAGATCTCAAAGATATCAATCAGAATTTGAACATATTAGATGAGAGCATCTGTGATCTGGCTGAGGATAGAGCAAGGTTGAGTCAATTAACCTTGAAACCTACTTCAGGGTCTAAATAGGACGTAGCGCAGCCTTATTAGTAGTAGGAGTATATCTATGGTGTACAGTATTTGCTCTATATTTATATCTTTGATATCTATGGTGTACAGTATTTGCTCTATATATGTTTGATATCTATGGTATACAGTATTTACTCTATATTTATTTGTTTGATATCTGTGGTGTATAGTATTTTCTCTATATATGTTTGATATCTATGGTATACAGTATTTACTCTATATTTATTTGTTTGATATCTATGGTGTACAGTATTTACTGTATATTTATATGTTTGATATCTATGGTGCACAGTATTTGCTTTATTTATTTGCTGAGGTGATCTGAATCCTCGTGGGTTCGAATCCTGGCCGTGCTGATCTGAGAGTAAAATCTTGGATATTCACTGGACTGGTTATACGGAAAATGGTCTAAATTGCCTAACGAATTAAACATGTGGTTTTAAAAAGTGATAGATATCAACAAAGTTGATTATTCACTATAATGCGTGTTTACTTTTTTACTTTTTTTATATCTATTTGTTTGATATCTATGGTGTACAGTATTTACTCTATATGTTTCTTTGTTTGATATCTATGGTGTACTGTATTTGCTCTATATTTATAAGTTTGATATCTATGGTGTACAGTATTTATTCTCTATTTATAAGTTTGATATCTATGGTGTACAGCATTTATTCTCTATTTACATGTTTCAATGATGTTTGATATCTATGGTGTAGAGTATTTACTCTATTCAAAAAATATTAAAAAATGGAGATGTAACTGGAAATGAGCTTGAAACTAATATTGGAATACCACAAGGAGATTGCTTAAGCCCGGTACTTTTCACATTTTACCTTGCAAATAGCTTAAACAAACATAAGAATCAAATTCAAATAGCAAACCAAATTGAAGAGCACCATACTCCAAAGAAAATATACCATATGAAGAATTAATTCCTATTCATATTATAGAACATAACTATAGCATAAAACGAGAAATGGGTATAAATATTGATCAGCACTTTGCAGATGATATTGCATTATGTAAGCACATGCAAAAATATAACAGACAAAATTCAAAAGGAAGTCAATGATAAACTGAATAAGAGAGATTTAAAACTAAGCACAGATAAAACAGAAAAATATACCATTGGAAACAAAAATGATCAGGAATGGAAGAAATGCAAATATTTAGGTTCTTACTTGGATACTGAAAAAACATGATCCATAGAAAGCAATTGTGTATAGCTATTTTTAATAAATGCAAGATGCAACTAACAAATAGCAAAATATCAATGAAAACAAGAATAAATATATTCAATGCTTACTTTATTTTCTTTGCCAGTTTACTTATATAATAGTGACCTATGGACATTAACTTCAAAACAGGAACACGAAATTGACATATTTCATAGAAGTCTATTAAGAAAAATACTTAAAATATATTACCCTCACATTATAAGCAACGATAACTTGTACATCAGAACAAATGAAAAAAGGAGTCTTGCAATTAAAACACGAAGACTAAAGTGGATAGGTCACTTACTTAGGTTATCGAACAATGTACCTGTAAAACTTGCTTTAAATGAGAATAAAAAATCTCAGACAAAACAAAGAGGTTGTCAAAATAAACAAACATGGATCAAATTAGTAAATAAAGATCTCAAAGATATAAATCAGAATTTGAACACATTAGATGAGAGCATCTGTGATCTAGCTGAGGATAGAGCGAAGTGGAGTCAATTAACCTTGAAACCTACTGCAGGGTCCAAATAGGACGTAGCGCAGTCTCAGTAGTATTAGTATGGTGTACAGTATTTGCTCTATATTTATTTGTTTGATATCTATGGTGTGCAGTATTTACTCTATATTTATATGTTTGATATCTATGTTGTAGAGTATTTGCTCTATATTTATATGTTTGATATGTGTAGGTGCTGGCTACAGGACTGAGCGGTCTCTACTCCTCTCTCCCCCGCACTCTCTCCTACCCGTCTGATGACTGGCATCAGCTCACGCATGATGACGTCAACTCACGCGCAGATCTTCAGAAGTTCCTCACATCACTTGAGTTCTGCAATGCTGTCGCACTGGTGCGCTACTTATATCTCTCTCTCTTTCTCTCTCTTTCTCCATCTGTCTTTCCATCTCTCTCTCTAATTAAGGATCCTGCTAAAAGCCAACATCTATATAGAAACTTCCCCAAATCTCATTGCTCTCTTAATATATACTTGAACAAATCCCCTCTAGCAAGGTATGTGACAGATTATTCTCTTTTAAGTAACTATAACTTACATTAAATAGCTAAATTTCGTTAATATAAAATTTTCTTTTATGAGTAAATGCAGAGCTTTGTATTTAGCAGTGTAAAATTATTCATTTACTTAAAAATGCAACAGGAGTTGCTGTTTCCCTAAGCATGTGATTTTTTTAAGCATGTGATATTTTTTTGCTGAGCTTTTTGTCTTTTCTTTGATTTGGGCTTTGATTTTTCCTGAGAGATCTCTGTTATATATTATTTCTGCAAGTTTATTCAAACAAATTGTGTTATCTGAAAAATTGTCTACAATTTTCATATAAAAATTATATAATCTAGTATTCTTCACACTCTATAGTTGCTTATCTGCCGTTATGATGTGTGAACACTCAAAGCTACGCATTTAAATAATTATAAACCAACATTATTTATATTTTTGGAATTATACACTGTGTTTTTTATAACTGATACCCCAAATTGTTTTAACAATAAAGTCGTAAGATGTCGACCGATGTTCTTGAAATTTACAGTACTTTACCAGCAGCCAATTCTACAAAACAGAGAAAAATTTCATTTGAATATCTTTAATAACGTGAAGGTTACAGCTTTGCGAATAGCAGTGGGTCAGATAAGAAATTTCCTGTACGGGATTATAGGCGTGTTACATGCAGCGTAAAACTATCTCTATAAAAATGATAGCGAACACGTCCCAAAACTTTAGCTAATGCTATTTTGAAGGGCAATCACTTCTTTGCAAAATAACGTAAAATACTTGCTGATATGTTCGTAATTGACAAAGTTATTGAACTTTTAATACATGCATAGCATGTCTGGGTACAACTGCTATCACCGCAGCCACTGCAGCGGCGTCCTCTAGCGACACAGTTAAAATATCTTATTCGTTTATTCTCTTCATGCAAGGCATGCATAAAAAGTTCAATAACTTTGTCAATTAAGAACATATCAGCACGTATTTTACGTCGTTTTGAAAAGAAATGATTGCTCTTCAAAATAGCATTAGCAGAAAGTTTGCATTGCGTGTTAACTAGTATTTTTATAGAGATAATTTGCGCTAAAAGTAACTCGCCTGAATTCCTGTATTGGATATTTCTAATCTGACCCCACTCCTATTCGCGAGACTACAACTTTCACTTTATTAAAGATATTCAAACAAAATTTCTCTGTGTTTGGTGGAATTGGCTGTTGGTTAAGTACTGTAAATTTTAAGAACCTCGGTCAACTCCTTACGACTTTATTGTAAAAATAATGTGGGGTATCAGTTATAAAAAACACAGTATATGAATCATGGGCATTGAGGATTGACTCTTTTTTTATTCCGTATAGTTACTCACACGACATACCGCATGTGTTTACAATGTTTTCCTTTCTTAAGTTTCTGTTTTTGTAGTTTTCGTTATTTCTTCCATTCCTTTCCATGGTTATTAGTAATCGTTGCCTTTTGTTGGCGCTCCAAAAGCAGCCGGCGCGGATTTAAGAATAACCTCCAACACCCTGGGGATTGTTTACTTTCAAAGCTGTCTACACGCGGTCTTCCAAAGTGGTCGCCCACAAATTTACTAACCGCGTGCAGCGTAGCTTTACTTCGTTCAACTGACGCGCAGCTTAACTGAGTGCGCTAAATCCCCCCCAAAGTAGACTCTGCTACTGTTATTTATTGTTGGCTTTGAAAAAGAATCTAAAAATGTAACATTGTTGCATTTTAAGGTTTCCCACCCGATGGTTAGAGATCAGCTGCTCAGCTTTATATACAATGGTTTCCTGGTTCCTGTCATGGGCCCAGCCCTGCACCAGGTAATGATCTTTAGTGCATTCATACAGTGATATCAATACACTTCATGGGCCCAGTCCTGCATCAGGTAACAATTAATCTTTAGTGCAGTCATACAGTGATATGAATAAACACTTCATGGGCCCAGCCCTGCACCAGGTAATAATAATTAATGCAGTAAAAACTATTTTATATATTAATTAAATTTTATAAATTTTATAATAGTTATTTGTGTGTGGTTTATTTCTGCTAGAAATGTGTATTTTAGATATTCTGAAAATCACACATAGGGTTTTCATTTGGCAAGGTCTTACTTTTGGGTTTATGGAATATATCTCTTTCATGCTGAAGCATGCACATCTGTAATCTTTATCTCTGTATGTGTGCTTCTGTATCCCCGTGTTGTGCTCGGGTTGGACCACTGCCGAATAGAGCAACCGCAAACAATCTGCTGCGTGTACGTAAGAGGCGACTAAGGCAGGAGTTGAGGATGGCAAGAGTTGACCCATCTCACCATGAAATATTTTCCCTATCTAACTGAGGGAAGCAACGGGAAACCACCTCAGAAGTCATACTTTTTCCAAGCTATAGGCTACATAAGGCATAGACTTTGTGAAGGGATTAATTTGTTAAGGAGTGCTCTTATGGAGCGAAATAGTAGACTTTGAGTATGAACACATACCTTGAACCTGCCACTTGGCAGTGCACTGAAGAGAGAAGAGAGTGTGCTTCTGATAGCGCAGTCTAGTGTGAATTTCTAACTATGATGCAAATTTATGATTTCTTCAATTCAGAGTTGTTGTGCAAACGTGTATTCACATAATTCATGGATGGATCGTTAATCTGCATTCATGTCATTATGTATTATGATTTTTGCAGATCTTAGGCTGGTAATTTTATTCGATTGTGACGATGATTTTAAAACTAGTATCATTATGACATCAGTTACTTTTGCATGGTGGTGCTGTAGTGTCACGTATAAGTCAGTTAAGCTGTCCCTTGTTATAGGCACTGTGTGCATTGTATGGATGCAGCAGCAAAGTGAGTTGTGTAAGACCTATTTAATAGTGAATAATACATTTATTTAATTTATTTAATCGTCACTTATAAGCAGCACTCGATGTTAATGTGCCAAAAGTGTTAATGCTTTAATAGAAAAGCACATATGCATGAGTTATGTGTATGTTCACCATGTGTGTGAGTGTGTGCACGATTGTGTGGATAGAAGAGGTAGATAAGCTGCGTGTATGTTCACGTGTGTGTATGTGTGTGTGCACGATTGTGTGTGTGTGTATGGAAAGGATACGTGACTATGCTTATATTGACATATATATATATATATATATATATATATATATATATATAATGAGTATGTGTGTGTGTATGTGTGTGTGCACGACTATGTGTGTTATGGAAGATGTTATGGAAGAGATAGGGGAGCAATGTGTATATTGACATGTGTGTATGTGTGTGTGTGCATGTGTGTTTGTGTGCACACTATTGTGTGTATGGAAGGGATAGGGGAACAATGTCAATATATGTATATTGACATGTATGTGTGTGTGCGCACACTAGTGTGTATATAGAAGAGCTAGGGAAGCAATGTGTATATTGACATGTGTGTATGTGTGTGACACAAGGACCTGCACAAGTACCCGGCTCCTGTTAGAGATGTACTCATGCTGGTTAGTATCTGCTAGCTGTAAGGATGCACGCTATGTATCTCTGCATGTACTTCTCCATGACTGTCTGCATGGATATGTAACTATGACTAGACTGTCTGAGAGTGTGTGCATGTGTTTCTTGTGTTTCTGTTAACTTGAGATTAACTTAGGACTCTGTACAGATATGAGGTAGGAGAGAATCAGGAATCTAAAGACAGATATACATGACTATCGACTAAAGCTGTACAGTTACGTTTAACGCCTGTTTCAGTATAACAAGGGATACTATGAGGGATGGATCGGCTTGGATTTGATCCTGCTTCTAAGTCAGGCTTGCTATCCATTTGACCACTCTCCTAACATTACAATTTAAATGGGTTATCTTGGAAGATGGAGAAGATACCTGGAAACGCAGAATTATGTATAAAGAAGAAGCACTTAAAATTGGCTGCTAGTATGTTACTAGTACGGCTGCTAGTATGTTACTAGTACGGCTGCTAGTATAGCTACTAGTATGTTACTAGTACGGCTGGTAGTATGTTACTAGTACGGCTGCTAGTATAGCTACTAGTATGTTACTAGTACGGCTGGTAGTATGTTACTAGTACGGCTACTAGTATAGGTACTAGTATGTTACTAGTACGGCTGCTAGTATGTTACTGGTATGTTACTAGTATGTTACTGGTCTGCTAGTCTATGAATGCCTGCTTTTCACGGCTAATATTGAACTTGATTTACGTTGACTGTATTTGGTTTACGGTAGTTTTAAGTCTAACTGTGCTATCGCTTTTTGACTTGCCCTAATACTAACTATAGCTTTTCCACTGAGGTTTCTGTATGACAATTTGTGAATCTGTTGAGTCTGCGGTTTGTGGTTAATTTTGGAGATTTCAGAACGTAATCTGTAATTATGTAATGAACACGTGTGCATATTGTGTAGGCTATATTTCTGGTTATATTTAATGTGGTATATGGTCTGTCTCTTAGTGCACTGCCTATTGGCGGATCCATGGCATATAACTCCACCTGTTTCTATCCTCTACCTTTGGTATATGGTATAGTGTGATAAATAATTATTACTATAGATCTTTAGTATAAGCAGTTTGCGATTACACATTTTTACATATTTGGGGGCTTTTACAATTTCAGCAATTTTCCACAGTGTTGTTAACAAAGTCTAAGGGTCGAGGCATAGGGGTTAGAGACAGGAAGACTTTGGAATAAGGTCAAAGCAATGACCTAGTTGTGAATTGTTAAAATTGTGCTTGTAAGTTCAATGCATGTTCAACAATTTCAAAAATTCTACTATGGTGGTAAAAATATACCCCTGGTTAGCGGAGAAAGGTTAAACATATTGTTATGCCTGTTTAAAACAAATTTCAATACAACCTGAAGTTAGGGTGAGGATTCAAGGTCAGTGATGTAACCTTCAAGGTCAGTGGCCGGACAGGGACATAGAAGGTCAAAGCCTAGAGCTACAACACGACCTTCAGTTCAAGACTGAATCTTAACAACACTGATTCTGTTATTATAGTTTTTACATTTTCTAGAATTTCTCCAGTGGATTTGTTGATTGGTGATACAGATATAGGACTTTGGTATTTCTAGTCTATAGCACTAAGCTGTTTAACGATGTTTGTACTCTTGGACTGGGATTAATAACACGATTATGTATCAATCAATCAATTCAATGTCGAAATTGATGTGTATAACATCCAAAAATGATTTAGCAGAAAATAGATCTGTGATGACGAACTATGACGAAAATCAACGATAACGGACTAGGCCTATATATGAAGTGATCTGATATAAAATTGTAGTAATAATTTAGACTTTTAGTGAGTCGTGTTGATAGCATCTAGAGAGTATGTAAATAATCTACGTAGTAATAATGTATGTAGTAATAATGTATGTAGTAATAATGTATGTAGTACTAAAGTATGTAGTAATAATGTATGTAGTAATAATGTATGTAGTAATAATGTATGTAGTAATAATGTATGTAGTAATAATGTATGTAGTAATAATGTATGTAGTAATAATGTATGTAGTAATAATGTATGTAGTAATAATGTATGTAGTAATAATGTATGTAGTATTTTCGACATGTAAATACTAAATAGTATCACAAATATTATTAGATCGTTACTGTCCTTTCCTTGTCTTTTTGTTCGAAAGATAAAGTAACTTATGCAAGGATGAATTCCCTGATGCAAGAATTATATCCCTGACATCATCCTTGTATGAGATCTTGTATGTATAGTGGACGTTAAAACCTTTATTCATCATCATCATCATCATCATCATCCCTTAAATCCCAGTTTAACCAGGGTCGGGATATGGTAAAATCTTTATTATTTATGTATTTACTTCCCTACATTTTTTTATCTGGTGTTTACATATTAAACTGGCGTATACATTGACACTAGTGTTTTAGAACTTATACTGACATTTTACCGACACTTTATCATATGTTCTAGAGCATTAGTGTGAGTACTGACATTTTACCGATACTTCATCACATGTTCTAGCGCATTAAAGTCAATACTGACATTTTACCGATACTTTGTCACATGTTCTAGAGCATTAGTGTCATTACTGACATTTTTATATATTCATGTACAGAAGTTTTTACTAATAGTCTCATACTACACATGATACTGTCTGCTATATTTTTGTTGACACTCATGCACATATCATTCCAGTGGAGTTAAAAGCTGTACTTTTAAATATGTACGTTGGACCTGCCATTTGGATCAACTGGTGCCAGAACTCTCTCTAGCTCTAGATCAATGGCGAGACTAAGACACCATGTTTCTTTATTACTGTCGTTTTTTATTTAAATGTTACTCTGATTTTACTCTGATTTGTTATTTTTCTATTATAGTTAAGTTTGAACTAATTAACATTTGTAGTTTTTATTTTTGGTCGTATGATTACACACATACCATACGGCTCGTGATACAGAGTTTTCTTGCTTAGTTTTTGTTTTTGTAGTTTTTATTGTTACCTCCTTTCTCTTCAAGGTATTAGTGAGTAATCACTCACTGATCACGCACTGATTCCAACCAGTGCGGATTTAAGAATATCCTTCCGACAACCAGTGAGTTTGCTTTTCATTCAAAACTGTCAATACTCGGTCTTCCAAAGTATATTATATTAATGTATTATATATCTTATAAATATGTAAATATATTTATTATTTTTTCTATTTCTACACATCGATGTACCGACCTGGTCCGAAGTAGCTTAACTTCGTTCGGAGACGCGCAGATAATCAAATATAGCTAAATTCCGCTCTCAATTCGAAAACAGAAATCTAGAAAGGAAACTATGTAGCACATGCGGTATGTCATGTATGTGACTATAAGAAAGAAAAAAATTCAATAATTAAGTTACTTGGTTTTTGCTACATCACTATCGTGTGACCACATGTTTGCAGACGACGACGGAGGAGGTGATAGCGGCCACTGTGTACCTGGACGTCTGTATGAGAACCATCACTGACTCCTCGCTCATGAGAGTCTTCCTCAGGTTCATCCTACAGGCCAGGCTGGATGAGATGTGCCTCCTCGACGTCATCATCAGCAGAATCAGCTGTTCATCCATGAGAGTATGTGTGCTGTCTCTCTTTCTCTCTCTCTCTCTCTCTCTCTGTCTCTCTCTCTCTCTCTCTCTCTCTCACTGTCTCTTACTACTACATGAGAGTACGTGTGCTCTCTCTCTGTCTCTCTCTCTCTCTCTCTCTCTCTCTCTCTTACTACTACATGAGGGTATGTGTGCTCTCTTTCTCTCTTTCTCTTACTACTACATGAGGGTATGTGTGCTCTCTCTCTCTCTCTCTCTCTCTCTCTCTCTCTTTTACTACTACGTGAGGGTACGTGTGCTCTCTCTCTCTCTCTCTCTCTCTCTCTCTTACTACTACGTGAGGGTACGTGTGCTCTCTGTCTCTTTCTCTGTCTCTCTGTCTCTCTCTCTTACTACTACGTGAGGGTTCGTGTGCTCTTTCTCTCTCTCTCTCTCTCTCTTTCTCTCTCTCTCTCTCTCATTTACTCCTTCATGTGGTACTGTTTCTGCTGTTGTTATAACTCATGAGTTATGTGTTCCTTGGCTCTCAATTTTTCTGAAGCTCCTTTGTAGCGAACTGTAAAGAAGTTATATTTGATTACTGGATTGATTGATTTATTGATTGACTGATTGACGCATTGATTGATTGACTGATTTATTGGCTGATTGATTGTGTGTAGCTATGTATGGTGACTCTAACGTTGCTGAGAACTCTGGTAGAACTCAACTGTGAGGACGTCATGTTTCAACTTGTCTTCAGGTAACAGCCTCTCACTTGTCTGCATTGTGCGCTGAAACAATTCTCATTTCTATTTCAGTGTATGCTATACATAACATACGTAGGTATGCCATGAAAAGTCTATGCGCCGTACTAAACCTATATATGCTATACTAAGCCTATGATGCGATGTATGCAATTCTAAGCCAGTGTATGCTATACTAAGTCTACGTATACAATGAATAAGTCTATAATAAGAATTCTATTTAAGAAAGAATTAACAACTAAAACTTCTGAAGTATATGAAATAGTAAATTCACTTCCTCTACGCCAACTATGCAATCTTAAGCTATTAAATCTTGCTCATCTATGTATTCATAGCCCGGAAAAATACCAAAAACGTTCGTAGACAAGATTAGTTTTGCCAATTCTCTTTCCAATTATAATATGAGGAAACCGTTGAGTTTATACAAACCTTATACAAATACTAACTATGGAAAAAGAACTACCAATTACATATGTTCCCATTTGTGGAATATGCTCCCTGAAAACATACAGGCAATCAGTTCCACCAATGTTTATTTAAGGAAAATTAAGGAACACGTTGTGAATATGAAATAGTTAATTAATTTCCTTTCTTTTGCTTTATCCCACAAGTTTATGTTTTTATGTTATTTTTCTGTGGATTTGCATTAGTTTTAAAATTAATTTGTAAGTTTGCATTTGCATTTTTGAGGTAATCAACTATATGGCGCTAGTCGCTGTTTTGGTAGCCTCTATTTCTGATCAAATACATAGAACTACTACTACTGATAAAATAGACAAGTTATTATTATTTATATACAAAGCCTATGTATGTTATACTAAACCTTTGTATTCTATACTAAGCCTATGTATGTTATACTAAGCCTATGTATGCTATGCTAAGCCTGTATATGCTATACTAAGCCTATGTATGCTATGCTAAGCCTGTGTATGCTATACTAAGCCTGTGTATACTATGCTAAGCCTGTGTATGCTATCCTAAACTCATGTATGTTATACTAAACCTATGCATGTTATACTAAACCTATGCATGTTATACTAAACCTATGTATGTTATACTAAGCCTATGTATGTTATGCTAAACCCATGTATGCTATACTAATACAGTGTATGCTAATGTACACGCAGGTATTTGATACCGTGCACACACGTGATGGTGAGTCAGCAGAGATCATTCAAGGACGTTGACATATTCTGTGAGACAGCTGACAAGCTGCTCTCTCTCATACCCTCATACTGTAGCGGCCTCAGCAGCAGCTCTCTAGCTGCTGTAGCCAGCAGCTCTGATGCCCAGTCAGCTGCTGCAGCTGCTGGCACGCCTACAGCTCCTGCAAGGTGAGTCATTAGTTAGAGACGTGAAATGTATTAAAATATATAAAATATATTGAAACAGCTTGTGCCATGTAATAGGTTGTTAGACATCGTGTGTCACAGTTGTTGTTATGGGTCGTTTGTGTATCAAGCTTAAGTTCATGCTGAACTGAACTGTGGCTTCTGTGGTGTTATGACTTAACATATCAGTCCTAATAATAATAATAATAAATAATAATAATAATAACACACATTATTGTGAAGTGATCAACTACGTTGATATCACTTTTAATACCACATGTTAAATCTGTTAGGCAATTTTGTACATTTTCCGTGTAGCCAGTCCAATGAATGTCCGAGATTTTACTCTCAGATCAGCTACGATTCGAACCCACGAGGGTTCAATTCACCTCAAGTGTCATTTGAAATATCATAATGTTATCTATACCTCTACCATTGCGCTATTGAAACATTCAATAATTCCCAAGTCTTATTTAAATACACCGTAACGTTGAATACAGTGGTTAAAGGTTTCATAGTCAGGGCGTATTGTCATGAGGTAGTTTAATATTAATATTAGGTAAAAGGTTAAAACAAAGGGTTAACGTCCAGTTTCTCATCCGATGATATTTCGCCGTCCAGGAATCTGAAGACTAAAGTCAGGTTTAACGTCAGTTTCCTGCTCGATAGCGTGACAGTGGCGCTAAGAGTGTTGGATTTGAACCCCGCACCTACTGATCCACTGTCAAGCAATTTGTCAACAAACCACAGGCTCTTCTAATATTATTAATATTAACTAATCTGCACTGATTCACCCAAAGCGATTTGCAAAATTCTCGTTGTAGACCGAAAGACAAGATCATATTCTTGATCAGAATAAGAGCTAACGAAGAGCAAAACTTCCAAGTATGAAATCATTGTAACACGTGCAGTAGGCCTATGTCATGTATATAGCTACACCACTAGAAAATAGAATATATAATTGGGTGTGATGAGCAGAAAAATGAGTGAAACTTTATTCCAAACATTATCTAAAGCGTAATTTGGGGACGGGTAATATTTAAACAATAGTATAAAGACCAGTTACAAATTCTTGTGGAATAGAATTTAACATAGTTTCTTCTGAAGAGCCATAAGAAATTAACAAGAAATTTAAGTATTGTTTATTTTATGTAAAGCACCCGTGTGTTGCATGCATGTACAGTTTGTGGTTAGGCCCTAAGCTTGAGCTTCAATGAAACCATTTATGACTGGCTAAATGACAATTATCACCCGCTGTGACTGGTAGTGTATGTAACAGTATTAACCGTAGATGCTAGGACTATTGTGAACATTGATCCCATATTCTGTTTATTGTCTACTAACTTTTGTGTCTAATGTCTTTTTATGTACTCATACTTAGTGAACATTAAACTTTTAGTGTATTTAATTATATAATACAGTATCAAAACCTGATCCTGCATTAATTTGTAACTCTTTTACCCGAGGTTAGATGCAATAAATATTTTTAATAAGTGGAATGCTCCTGTAGGAATAATACTAATGACAAAAGGTGCTAAACGTAGTGAATCCCGCGGTACTAACTCTTGTTTCAGTTCTACTAACCATCTCTCTACAACCGATTCTTCTCCGTCCCCATTTAAGCGCAATGTTACAACGTCTGTGATTGGTCGAGGCAATACCGTTGGCTCCACCCCCAACTCCTCTAGCCCTTTTGAGCGTTCTAAGAGCTTTCTGTCCTCGTTCAGAAGAAAATCGTCCAGCACAACATCAAGCCCTGGTGGCGAGGAAGCGTCACGAGTTAAGTCTGCTGAGAACACGAGGAGGTATTGTAGCTTATACACTGAAATCTCTGTAGCTTCTGTAATACTTCAGATATCGTGCCTTTTCCTTTTTGTATAGTTACACATGACACACTGCATGTGCTACATACATGTAGTTTCCTTTCTTGGTTGCTGTTTTTGTAGTTTTCGTTCCTCTCTATGGTTATTAGTAATCATTACCTAGTGTTGATATTTAATCTTATTGCTTGTTTTCTCTACCAATGACAAACACCTGTGTTGATATTTAATCTTATTGCTTGTTTGTTCTTGTATTCTCTGCTAGGCTCCGATGCCTACGCTGATACTTATTGCGTTTTCTGTGTTCGCTACTAATGTAACTGCTGCACTAACGTTTTGTGATAAGCTTGCCCGCAGCTGAGCTTTGTGGAATTCCTAATTTACCATGAGATTGATGGATTGATTGATTGATTGACTGATTAACTCACATGCAGAGATTCAGTGACCTCAGAGACCTCTGTTGCCTCAGACAGACCGTGCTCAGCGGGCAGCCCTAGTCAGTCTCTCCACGAGGCAGGATCAGCTGCCACGTCACTCAGCGAGACTCTCTACGCCGAGTATCTGCGCCACGCCCACTCGAGGATTCGGGACTGCTCCAGGGCCTGCTCCAGGTGGTCCGCCACCTACGATGGGGAGAATCCTCCACCCAGGATTTTACTGGAGCAGAGTGGTAGGACTGCAGAACCTGGTGGACATAGTTCAAGTGATGGAACTCAGGTTGGGAGTTGATCCATGATTACTTTACTGCCTCCAGATTTTACATTCTACTCAAGTATTATTGTATACGAAGTATTGTATATAAAGTATTGTATACAATGTCTCTGGCTGAACTAAATTAAATCTGTTCTCTCATATTCACAGCAAAGCGTATAGTAGGATTTTTGTAAAGCCCTATAGGGCATGTTTCTGAGAATGGCTGGAGCCAGTGGCGAAGTCGGTAAGATTCTTGACAGCGGATCAGTATGTGCGGGGTTCAAATCCTGGGCTCGCCTGTCACTGACTTCTCTTTCGAGTGAGGAAACTGATGTTAACCTTAGTTTACTTTACCAGAAAATGAAATATGCTAAGATATTTTCAAAGTTCTGGACCAGGTTCAAATCTCAGATATGTCAGACGAATAGCGGGAGAGCTAATGTAACATTCAGTGTCTTACCTATTTAAATATCTACACTAAGAAACATACAAACTACAGAAGTTTACTAATTAATTAAAGGAAAATAAATTCCTTAATTAATGTTTTATTACGAGTAAAACAAAATATAATGTGCGAGAAACTATAACAAGTTAAACGACCTGAATGTATAATTAAATTAAACTCAAGTTAATAATAGTAACTATAGTAATAAAAATTTAAATAAATGAACAAAACATAAAGAAGTTGTTCAAAAGTTACTATATCACCTTTTAAATAATACAGGGTGAAATATAGCCAAAAAAATACAAAAGAATTAAATAGAATTTCCACACTGGGATGTGCGTTATCTGTGTTTAATACATGTGTTACGTTAAGCACCAATGTATCAGTATATGGAAACTTCACCCAAGTAGAACCCCCCCTGAAAACTGATCTCTAAACTATCCCTCAACAAAATGAGTCGTCACCCATAAACTTAACAAATGAATTTGCCGCCTGTTTCTAAATCACAAGGATTTACTTAAATATATCACACTGGCTCTGTTAAATAATACCCAGGCTAGAGTTTCTGGGCCTTGAAACGGTTTAGCCGTTTTTATAGGTTTTAAACAAGAACCCCCTAAGAAAACTCTCTCATAGCCACACCTGGTAATTCCACTGAGGTCACACGTACCCTCTCTTTTAATTCCTGGTACTGACCGTCAACTTAATATAAATTATAGAGTCTGCTCGAATCAACGATGCTAGCTCCCCCTCACACAAGGGTTTAAAACACCTGAGCCTCTCCCCTACTCAAATAGGCTTCAACACTAGGCAAATAACTGTCACCAAACTAAAGAGACTAAAATACTGGGTACAATTCCCCCTGATGCACAAATAGGCCAACAAAACACACCTACTTGCATATTAGAATAATAAGGTTCAACACAGATAACACAATTCCAATGCCTTCCCAAGCTCGGTCATTACTAATAAACTTCCGTTACTCTTATAAATAAAGTTAACGCTTATTAAATTCCAAAATAAAATTAAAGTTTTAAAACTTAAAACTTTCCTAGTTACATCTTAATACTTCGAAGACCAAGCGGGAAGTAGTTCCAAATTCAACAACATATTCTAAGTGCATTCAATAACAGATATAATTAGCAATACGGAAGGATACCACTAGAGGTATCCAGTAATAGAAGTAAACAAACAGGACACAATAATCCAGAGCGCATGAATACACTAGTAAATATAATCATAGCGCTCCCAAGGGTCATCTAAAAGCCATGTAGCTTCGAATATAAACAAAACATCCATAACAACATCCAGCACATACACGAGAAAATCAATCCGCGCATGACAAATATGGTCTCTGAATTGGTTCCCCTTTGCTTTCAAAGCTAATAGCCTGTTACAGCACTTGAAGTTTACAAGTAATATATGAACTGCTATTATTAATAATGTTATTATTATTATTTATATTATTTGTAGTAATTAATTAGTTAATCTATCTGTAAAACTGATATTTAAAGGAAGAAGAAGATGATGATGACATACTAATTAATTAATATATTAGGAGGTTATAATCCATGATTGTGTTAACAGGGTGCTAGAAGTACATTAACATGATTGTGTTAATAGGGTGCTAGATTGGCTGCTAGGCCCACAGATGTTGTACTGAGAGATAAGGTGACTCATCCTGATTTAGATGTAGCCACGCCTACAGCCACGCCCACTGGTGGGGCTAGTGTTGTAACCCCCACCACTGACTCCTCCTCCTCCACTCTCACTCCCACTAGCTCCGCCCCTCTCATCACAGCTGACATCTCATTGGACAGCGGCTTCAGCTCGTCCACTGCTAGGCCGCGTAGAGAGGAAGAGATGTCGACTGATGATGTCAACCTCTTTGTACTTCAGCTTAATCGTCTCAAGGGTTCTGCCGTTCTTCCTGCCGGACCTGACGCTGAGCTTCAGGCTGGGGAGGATGCTGATGGCGCTTCTGAGCTGACTGAGGACGACTTCGAGATGTTTATTAGCGAGGCTGAGAGCAGACTGTGCGCTACGCTGCCTGGGGGCAGTGACTCAGCTAGGTCATCTGTTGTTATAGAGATGAGATCAGCTGACTCACTGCTCGTCTGTGAGGAGGGAGCTCAGCTAGGGCAGCCTCAGGTGTCGAGTGATGGGCTGGTGGTTGGTGGAACAGTGGGAGAGGTTGCTGGTGGAACAGTGGGAAAGGTGAATGGTGATGCTGTAGGAAAGGTGGATGGTGATGCTGTGGGAAAGGTGGCTGGTGGACCTGTGGTAGAGGTGGCTGGTGATGCTGAGGGAAAGGTGGATGGTGGAGCTGTGGTGACTGGTGGAATGGTGAATGACTCAGGAACACTGAAGAGATCATCACAGGAGCCGCGCCCTACCTCACTAGTGAAGAGTGGCAAGTCTGCAGAACCTAACATTGGTGAGCTCTTCTTTTTACGTGTGTATTTTATGAGATTTTTAACTTCTAGATTTTCGGGTATTACTTTGACAATTTCTCTGATATCATCCTTAGATTATATATAGTATACCAAACGTTTAATTTGTTTATTAAAATTAAAAAGCTATGTCATGTTGACGTACGAGCGCAGGACTTGAACCCAGCACGTACTGATTTCAGGCAGAACGTAGCAGATAATGCAACTGGCTCTGTAATAATATTAATATATAATAGGTCGATCATAATAATTTATTAGTACAGATTTAGTGGCTGTTATAGCAGAACTCAGTGGCTATAGATTTGAGTTAATTAATTTCTAAATATTTTATGAGTTTTAATTTATGGGCTTTAATCCGTTTCTGACGTAAAGCTGGTAAAGCTAATGTTAACGTCAGTTTCATCACTCGAAAGCGATGTCAGTGACGGGCGAGACCAGGATTTGAACCCTGCACATACTGACCAGCTGTCGAGTGTCTTACCGACTTCGCCACTGGCTCCAGCCAGGTTAGGTTAAATTTTCCATATTCCTGAGTGTATTGTGAAGGTTCTAAGTAGAGCTCGGTTTGTTTGCAGGGCCGTTTTTGACGTCGCTGTTTAACAAGCTGGAGACGATGAAGTCTAACACTCTCTATGTTAATCTGTTGTTGACGGGACTGCTGGCCAGACTCGCCTGTTACCCGCAGCCTCTCCTCAAGTCTCTACTGCTCAGTCACAAGCTCGTCTTCCAGCCCTATGTCAAGTCTCTCGTACAGGTCTTTAATTATACTTCTATCATTACCTCTCTCTTCTTCCCTCTTTCTCTCTCTCTCGCTCTTTCTTTTTCTCTCTCTGATTTTTTTCTGGATTTTATTTTTTCTCTCTTCTTCCCTCTTTCTCACTCTCTCTTCTCTCGCTCTTCTTTTTCTCTCAATCTCACTCTTTTTTTCTCTCTTTTCCCTGTCTCTCTCTCTTTCTCTCTTTTTTCTCTCTCTCTCTCTTGTACTCTTTCTCTCTAGTGTTCTGCCAAGTGGCAGGTCCAGAACTTGGCAGGTCCAGCAGTTCATTCCATCGATTAGCGAGTTATTTTCTTCACAAAAGGCTTCTTAACCTCACCTAGCTGATGATGTGGGACAAGGTCAGAAGATCAGAGAGCTTCTCTTCTAAACGTCAGGTGAACCTTTGTACCCTTGAAACCCGATCCTCACCATGCTTGACCAACTTACCGACCAACCAAAGCACTGATCAACGCATTAAGTCTTAAAGATTATACTACCATGTTGCGATGACAGCAACAATGCATCAATCAAAACTAAAATAGGCCACCAGCGTACGCACACCTTAATGTAGCCTATGGCTTGAGAATAATATGGCTTCTGAGGTGGTTTTCAGTGGTCGTCATCATTTCTTGCTCGGTCGCCTCTTGGGATATGGACAGTTTACGGTTGGCCTATTCTCCATGACCTGGACACAACACGGGAATCTAGTGCTATAACATATTAGAAATTCAAGCTACATCGTTGAGGACTGAGGTGACTCCCTGCTTTTTCACTGATTATACAACCCATCAATGCTGATCATCGTTCATGCCATCACAGAGGCCATTTCTTATCAGATTTCTTACGATCCTTTTCGCAAATCACTTTGTACGACGCGCAGATTGCTGTTGGTCCATGACTCAACGTTATTATCATAGTGTGTTTATACGATACAATGATTAGATATGATGACAAGATATGGTGATGAGATGATAAAGATACGATGATGAGATGATACAGATATGATGTCTCATCATGTATATCTTATCTTTGTATATCTCATCATATATGATATAATATGATATGCTATGATATGAGATGATAAGATATGATGATGGGGTAAGATGTGATGATGAGGTAAGATATGATGATGAGATAAGATATGATGATGAGATGATAAGATATGATGATGAGGTAATATATGATGATGAGGTAAGATATGATGATGAGGTAAGATATGATGATGAGGTAAGGTAAGATATGATGATGAGATAAGATATGATGATGAGATGATAGATATGATGATGAGGTAAGATATGATGATGAGGTAAGATATGATGATGAGGTAAGGTAAGATATGATGATGAGATAAGATATGATGATGAGATGATAAGATATGATGATGAGGTAAGATATGATGATGAGGTAAGATATGATGATGAGGTAAGATATGATGATGAGATGATCAGATATGATGATATGTTGAGTTACGATGGTGAGTTTTTAACTGTAAAGCTGATATCTGGTTGGTGCTGTTGTTGCTCTCAGGTGCTAAACACGGTCAAGTATCGTTTGGATGAGTACATGATGACATTGAGCACGGCTGAGAGAGACTCGATGTTGATACAGGCTCAGCAGTATTTATATTGGAGGGAGGAGGTGAGTAGGTTGGGAGGGGGTCAGGCCCCACCCCTGCCCCCAGGGGCTATCGTGGTCACCCACCAGTCCTCCCTACCCTCTCACAGGCCTTCATCAGGTACGTGCTGATGCTTTAAATTCTTCTTTCATTACACAAGTGTACTGTGAGAGATGGTGTGGTTGGGCTTTGGAAGATTTTAATGTTATACAAATGCTAATGCCAGTGTTATAGATGATTTAAAGATCCACTCTTATGTGGACATGAAGAAGAAAACGGAAGATAGAGATGAGTGTAGGCGTTATATACCATGGATCTGCCAGTTGGCAGTGTACTAAGAGAGAGTGAATGGCAGTGTTCAGAAATGAGTTAATTTACGAAATCTATTATTTTACTTTTTGTGTTTATTTTTATTTATTTTTATTTATTTATTTTTATTATATTTATTTATTTATTTTATTTATTCTCCCCGTGTTGGGTCCGGGTCATTTGAAGAATTTGTCCAAACGGTGACTGCACGTGTCGTAGAAGGCGACTAACGCACTAAGATCCATACCAACGTCAGAAAGGGCATTCGGTTGGTGAGTGCCTAGGCTCCAGTAATTGCCACAAAACTGAAACGAATGGATAATCTTCAAAAGTATCAGTGCACGGCGTACGGGGCCCCGGGCCACAAGGTTAGGGGAATCGCGCCCGTTAGGGGTGGGGAAGACCTGAAAGGCCACCCAGATCGACATTATGCTAAATCCCTCGCCAGGCAAACTATCAGGTTCGCAACACTAAATGTAGGATCATTGACGGGAAAGGGTAGAGAAGTTGCGGCCATGTTGAAGAGGAGAAGGATGGATGTGTGCAGTGTACAGGAGACCAGGTGGAAAGGGGCTAGTTCAAGGCTTAAGGGTGACGGATATAAGTTGTGGTATGTAGGAGAAAGTAGCGGTAGGAATGGAGTTGGAGTAATGCTGAATGAGAGGATGTCGATGGGGGTGGTTGAGGTTAAAAGGAAAAGCAGTAGGTTGATGTTAATAAAACTGGTGTTTGAGGGTGAGAGATTAAATGTGTTAAGTGTTTATGCTCCCCAAGTTGGGTGTAGAGGGGAAGAGAAATAAAGGTTTTGGGAGGAGTTTGACGAATTGTTGAGTGAGTGTGGTGTGGAGGAAAGATTGGTAGTGGGAGGGTATTAAAATCGACATGTAGGGAAATATGGGCTAGGATACAGGGTGGCACATGGTGGATTTGGGTTTGGTGTGAGTAATAAGGAGGGTACGGCAATATTGGAAGCTGCAGTAGCCCATGACCTAGTTACATGCAATACCCTGTTTGTAAAGAAAGAGCAGCATTTATGCAGCAAGTCAAGGGCAATCACAAATAGATTTTTTGTTGATACAGAGGGAGGACAAAGCTAAATGTAAGGATTGTAAAGTCATTAGAGGAGAATGGGAAGAAGAACATCATAAACTAGTTGTTATGGATTTTGTGTGGGTGGGTAAGAAGATTAGAAAAAGAAAATCAGGTATGGAGAGGGTGAAATGGGGAAAAAATAAAGGAAAAAGAATCGAAATTGAAGATGAAGTTGGAGGCTGATGTTGAATGGACTTTAGAGGGATCAGCTAAAGACATGTGGGTTAAAATATCTAACAAAGATAGCGAATGCTGTAGGGAAGTGCTAGGTGTAGTGAAGGGTGGTAGGAAAATGGTGGACAAGGAAGTTTGGTGGTGGAATGAGGAGGTACAGGAGGTATTAAGGGAGAAGAAGAAAGCATTTAGGGAGTGGAGGGATGGTAGGACAGAAGAATTAAGGGAGAACTATAAGGAGTTGAAGAAGAAGGCAAAGAGAGTGGTGGCAGTGGCAAGGGCCAGAAAATATGATGATTTTTATCATAAATCAGATAGCAAAGATGGCGAAAAGATTTATCAAGTAGCTAGGCAAAGGGAGAAGCAAAGACGGGATGTGGGCAGCGTGAAATGTATAAAGGGAAAGAATTTGAAAGTATTAACAGAAGATGGAGAGATTGTTGAACGTTGGGGAGAGTATTTTTGTAATTTGTTAAATGAGGGGGTTAGTGAAGACCTTGAAGATGATGTTGGTAGCGAAGGATTTGAGGATTTGGAAGTGCAGAATGTTACAGTGGAAGAGGTTGAGAGGGCATTAAAGAAAATGCATAAGTGTAAAGCTGTGAGGTTGGATGGAATTCCGGTGGAAGTGTGGAAGAGTTTAGGTTTGGGAGCGGTGGAGTGGTTGAGGTGCTTTTTTGACAAGATGTTAAGGGGATACAGGATGCCAGAAGAGTGGAGGTTGAGTTGTTTAGTGCCGGTATTTAATGGTAAAGGGGACATCCAGGAATGTAAGAATTATAGAGGTATTAAGCTGTTGAGCCATACAATGAAGCTATGGGAGAGAGTAGTGGAGAGTAGGTTGAGAGTTTCAACAAACATTAAGTGCAACCAGTTTGGGTTTAGGCCTGGAAGGTCGACAACAGAGCCTATCTTTATGTTGAGGCATTTGATGGAAAAGAAAAGAAGCGAGAGTAAGAAGATACAGAGGGTATTTGCGGATCTCGAAAAGGCCGAGGGTTGAAAAGGCCGTGAGATGATAGGGTTCCGAGAGAACTGGTGTGGGAAGTTTTGAAGAAGAGGAAGTGAACAGGAGGTATGTTGAGTTAATCAAAGATATGTACAGAAGGGTGAAGACTAGTGTGAGAGTGGAGAGTGGACAATCTGAGAGTTTTGATGTGAAGATCGGGGTGCATCAAGGATCAGCCCTTAAGTCCATATTTGTTTATATTGATTATGGATGAGTTGCTTAAGGGAGTTATTAAGGAGGCCCCATGGTGCATGCTATTTGCAAATGATCTGGTGATAGAAGGAGATACTGTGGAGAAAGTAAGCAAGATGTTGGAAAAAGCGAGAGAGGCACTAGAAAGTAAAGGACTGATGGTGAATAAGGAAAAAACGGAGCATTTAGAGAGTAGATGGAAGGGTGAGATGATAAACGGAGATAGAGTAATAAGTCAGGGTGTGGAGCTAAAGAAGGTAACAGATTTTAAGTACTCTCTTTACTACATCCTCATCTGCCTTTCTCACAATATGCCCATACCATCTCAATCTCGACTGAGCCTACGTATCTCCAATCCTCCAACATTCAAATTCATCCTCACATATTCATTTTCCATTCTGTCCTTTCTAGTTCTTCCACAAATTAGACGCAACATTCTCATTTCTGCCACATTTCTGCAAATGTTCCCTTTTTAGTGCCCAACATTCCGAACCATACATCATTACTGGCCTTACCACAGAACTATAAAATTTGCCTTTCAGTCTTAGTGGGATTCTCCTATCACACAACACTCCACTAGCAGCCCTCCACTTTGCCCATCCAGGCTGAATCCTGCTAGTAACCTCCTTTTCCAACTCCCCATTATCCTCTATTGCAGATTTGGGATCTGTAATTGAAACTAAGATTAAGACAAACTAGAGTTTCCTCACTCAGTTTGTCTGAATTGTGTTCTATGTTATCATTGACGACAGTAGCACTGTAATTGTTCTTATTATTATTATTTGTTATTATTATTCTTATTATTATTATTACTATTATTATGTAGATGTATATATAGATGTATATTTTATCGCGTGTTCCATTGCTGTGTGTGTAGACAAGAAGAGAAGGTTCTCAGATTTCCTGTTTGGTTCGAAGCAGTTGAAGCAGGTTCAGCTGGACTCTCGCCACGGTGCGAGGTTTATCAACAGAGCGCCGGGAGCCAAAGCTTCCGCTAAGGGTTCACGAGATTCTTTGGAGAAAAGGAATGCCGTGTACTGTTTGCTCATCTTTAAGGAATTTCTTAAAGAGTTGGCAGCACTGTGTCAAGAACATGTGCTAGTGCAGGTGGAGATGTGAGGCGTTGTTAATTTTACATCTACTCTTTGTATTGTCTACTGGTTATTTGAATTTGTATTAGCCGCTCTAGTGCTGCTCTATTGCTGCTCTAGTGCTGCTCTAGTACTGCTCTAATGCTGCTCTAGTGCTGCTCTAATGCTGCTGTAGTGCTGCTCTAGTACTGCTCTAGTTATGCTCTAGTACTGCTCCAATGCTGCTCTAATGCTGCTCTAGTGCTGCTCTAATGCTGCTCTAGTGATGCTCTAGTGCTGCATTTGTGCTGCTCTAGTGCTGCTCTAGTGCTGCTCTAATGCTGCTCTAGAGCTGATCCACCCCCTGGCATGAGCGGTTAGTTGCCTGACTGCGGATCAGTAGATTCAGGTTTCAAATGCTAGCCCTGTCAGTCTCTAATGTCAGTTCTATTAATTTATTTGACGTTTAACCCAGCTCTAGTTTTAATAACGTAATTATATATGTAAGCTTATCCTATCTATTAGTGGTAATCATCTGTTCTGTAGATATGTGATACAGTCAGAGCCCCTAATCTTGAGATTGTTTGTTTGCTTAAATAAAGTTTAAAGTGGGTTGGGAATTTTACTTTAATAACTTCTTAGACAATATGTAAAAGTCTCAAATAGGGGATTGGCTGGTGGTGTGGTGTAGGACCGAGAGGATTTGAGACAGTCTATTTGTATCCCGACCCTGGTTAAACTGGGATTCAAGGGAAGATGATGATGATGATGATGAACTTCTTAGACAATATTGAAAATTCAAAAATATAACTTACTGCATTGAAAGCCTTGGTTAATAGTTATGTTTATGCTGCATTTTAACCATTTTTCAGCCACATTGTAACAAACTAGCTTGTAACTAATTGCTTTTTAACTGACAAATTTTCATTTAATATGTTAAAGGAGTTTGTCTTAAATCAGATATTATAAAATGGAATATATCAAAGCTGGTTTTAGCTTCCGTTGTGTCTCGTGAAGGAGCCTTGTGATAAGTAATATATTGTAATGGTCTATGCAACAACACACAACTCATTAGATATTTGTTTGATTTTGTTTCTAAGCAGATGTTGTTAAAGCTATTTTCATGTAAATGACTTTTATAAGTAGCATATCAGCATGAGAATTAGACTTGTTGCAATGTACGTCCCTGATATCATCTTCAGCTGTGGACATTACGTATCTGTAGTGTCCATTGTTTTTTTCGGCAATGATGCGCCATTGTATGGCTTTGATACCTGTACATATAGTTATAATAACTTGACCGTCTGTGTTCCGCACAGAATGATCCATTCAATAGTTTTCTGAAAGTGTATAAGATGTGACTGAAGAAGCAATGAGAAAACTCCCCAGAACAAAAATTATTTCAGGCTGTATTTTTCAAGCTATTTAATAAACTATTTGATCGAAATATGCTTTTAGTTTTATAACAAATTGTGAGCTAGAATGTAATACTTGATCCAGTAATTTAACATATTACAAGAGAGCGAGAGGGAGAAAGTGAGAGTGTAATGCCTGTGTAATAAGTAAAGACTGGTAGCAGTATCTTATGCTATTTTTATTTACTATTTAATCAAGCGAGTTCAATCAGTATTACCGTAATATTTCTCCAAATTTCTGAATTATTAGGTAAACATTAGATAACAGCGTGATTATAATAATTACATTGAATATAAAAAAGGGGCTCTGATTTTGATAAGTACTTATGTCTCAGAGCGGATCGAGACTAATTTTTCTTATATATTTACGTTTAGTTTCTCATAAACTGTGCGGAACAACACGACTTTACTAGGACATCTCCCTCCCTCTCTCTCTCTCTCTCTCTCTCTCTCTCTCTCTTTCTCTGTCTCCTAAGATGGAGAAATTGCACAAGTATAATTAGTTTGTAGGGTAGCACAAAGCTCTGTTGATGCTCTAGGGTTTGCGCAATGACTGCACAAGTACAACTAGTTGTGGTATTTACAATGTAGTATTGTTATATTGAGGATTTTATATTATTGTGTATAACTGTGTAATGTTGTTGTTGTTGTGTATATCTTAACAATGATTTATCTTCTATCTTATGCAATACTGTATTTGAACGGCTTTGTTGCACCAAATTGTTCAACAGTAAATCGTAAAATTGAACTGTCCGAGAAGCTAAAGCAATTATTAATAGATTGGATACTGCGATGACGTGTTGAGATATTAAATTTGTACTATTTTAACATGTGTGCGTTGTTGTTTTGTTGTGTATAGTGGAGTGCAGGTGATTTGTGCTGATACGATGCAACGATTTGTATAACTGCTTTAACTGATTTGCTCCTTCTGCACAACCTTATTTTGTGGCAAAATATTATAATGATGGTTCCTTTGCTGAAAGATAGTGTGTGTTACTATTAATGTTATGTTTTGCAGCTGTTAGTTTTAACTAATTAATGCAGTACAGCTGTTAGTGTGAACTAATAAAAGCGATGCAGCTGTTAGTGTGAACTAATTTTGCAGCGATGCAGCTGTTAGTGTGAACTAATTGAAGTGATGCAGCTGTTAGTATGCGCTGAATGCTGTAGCTGTAAGTGTGCATTAAGCCGAGCAAAGCTGTAAGTAAAGCCATGCAGCTGGTAATTTGTGCGGCTACTGTTGTGAACTGCTAATGTTGAATTTAAAGCAGCAATACTTAAGGCTAATTTTTAGTCACAATTAACTTTTAATTATAACTTCAGTTCTTCAACACCATTATGACAGAAATTTTGTGATCAATTTTTTTGGTTACCTAACGTAGCGTCACGGTTGAAATCTGATCACGAACTACATCACGTGTAGGTGTTCTTGTTCTTTCCTATATTTATGTACCTTATTGGCTGTATCAACATGTTTTCCGTGCTGTGTCCGGGTTGCTGAAGAACAGACCAACCGTGGACATAAAAGGTCACCAAGTTCCTTTAATAAAAAGTGACAAAGCACTAAGATCCAAACCAACATCAGCTAGTGTATTCGGTTGGTGAGCGCTCCTAGGCTCCAGAAATTGCTACACAATTTTCTGATCTCTATCCTATAGTTACTGAGATTCAATGGAAGGTGATAATTGATTGTGTAAACAGGAAAATCGTCTAAATGTTTTCTGCGTACAGTGACAGTGAAGTACAGTGTACCTAAGTAAGGATGTCTTACTACCATAGGGGTAACGTTATGAAGTTTTAAATGACAGATCCTGAGGTGAATTGAACCCTCGTGGGTTTGAATCCCGGCCGCGATGATGTGAGAGTAAAATCGCGGACTTTCACTGGACTGGTTATACGGAAAATGGACTAGATTGCCGAACGGTTTAAACTTGCGATATTAAAACTTAAAAGTGATAGATATCAACGTGGTTGATCATTCGCTATCATGCGTGTAATGTAATGTATAATGTAATGCTAATATAATAATATTGTATGTTAATGTAGTGTAGTGCTATAATACATTTTACTGATCTAAAGAAGGCTCCCAGTGTTAACCGATAGCTATGACGTCATACCCGCTTAAGGATAGATTGAAAAAACGAGGCTGAATCGTTAAATTTTTTCAAGTATTATTGTTGTTATAATTACTGTTTTTACCTCGAAGAGCGCGGGGTTTAGTAATTGTCATTGCGATAGAGAATGTGCTCAGTTCAGAGCAATGTGCTCAGTTCAGAGCATGGTCTGTGATCTGATCGATGTCTGTGTTATAGGCTAACATTTAACAGTGATATAAATAATATTGAGCCACTAGTTAGCAGTCATGTTGTCATGGTGTTGCAATGGTGCTATCATAGTGTTGCTATGGTCTTGTCATGGTTTTGCTATGTTGTTAACATAGTGTTATTATGGTGTTACTATGGTATTAATATGGTGTTACTGTGGAGTATATATTGTGTTACCTGGGTTTTTTGTGACATTAGTGTTGCACTAAGGTAGATTTATGGAATCATCATGGTTTGGCTATGTTATGGTTTTGGCTATCTTAGTGTTGCTCTGTGTTACCCTAGTGTTGCTATGGTGTTACCATGGTGTTGCTATGGTGTTACCATGGTGTTGCTACGGTGCTGCCACCATGGAGTTAGAGAGATATTACTGAGCTTGTTTTGCTGCTGCTGTTTTTGATAGGTATCCATAGAAACTAGTTATTTGTCGCTTTGTATCCAGTTTGCTCACAATGCTGTATGTTCTGTTATTTGCGGATTATTATATGTAGCCTTTGTTACAAATTATGATATCATCTTCCCCATAGTTATTTGACTTCAATGTTGTTGATTCTAATTGATTTTCCTTGGAATATCTAAAGATTTTCGATTGATTTAATTAATCCCCATGATTTTCCTTATAAATAATCCATATTAACAGGAATAGAGCACTGGCGTAGTTTAGCTGTGTGCTTAGCTGCTAGCAGCTGCGTAGAGAGGCAGCAGCTGCTAGCAGCTAGGCACACAGTTGTGTATCTAATGTATTGAGGCCGCAGCTGCTAGCAGCTAAGCACAGAGCTCAATACATTAGATACACAACTGTGTGCCTAGCTGCTAGCAGCTGCTGCCTCTCTACACACATTAGATACACACAGCTGATTGATTGATAGGATTGTGTGCAGTGAAAAATAGATTGTTACGATACGGTTGTCCAAACTGCAATAAACTTTTACATGTAATGAGTGTATGTCGCATTCGTTCAGCCATTGTTTATATATCTCTTGACTGTCGGTCTGCTACGAGTTGCTGTTGAAATAAATGTGTCAGAGATTCTTTAAATTAGCTGTGAAATTCGGCCGACTGGTAGGTTCTATCCAGCCGATAATATTCATGATTGCAAAGTGAAATATTTCAGTTGAGCACGTCCCGAGTTATGTACTTTGGACATATGTGGGGTTAGCTTATGTGAAGTTGGTTGCGCGTTGATTGACTGAGGATTTTAACCCAGGCCACTTTCATCCGAGGCGAACACTCTAACCGTTATGCCATTACTTCTTTCTTAAGAAATGTAGGGCTCGGTTAGTATTTGGATGGACGACCACTTTGGAAGACCGAGTTCTGACGGGTTTGAATAAAAATCACGGGATGTTGGAAGGCTATTCTTAAATCCGAGCTGTACGGATGTCATGTGTGTAACTAAAGGAAAGAAGACGCAACTCATTGCTAGCATTTAATGATATTTAAAATAGATACATTGATATGTTAGCACGGGTACATGTCATGTACGACAATTGATAATGTTTGATAAATGATATAGCACGCATGTAGTAGACACTGGAATCAACGTACGCAAATATGTAAGCAATTGACTAACACTACACGAACACGATATCACAACACAGATAAGACGATAAGTGTAACACAGATAAAAAAAGATAAGTGTAACACTGATAAGAAGATAAGTGACACAGATTAGAAGATAAGTGTAACACAGATAAGAAGATAAGTGTAACACTAATAAGAAGATTAGTGAAACATAGATAAGAAGATAAGGGTAACACAGATAAGAAGATAAGTGTAACACAGATAAAAAAGATAAGAGTAACACTGATACGAAGATAAGTGTAACACATATAAGAAGATAAGTGAAGAAGATACGTGTAACAGAGACAAGAAGATAAGTGTAACACAGATAAGGAGATAAATGAAGAAGATAAGGGTTACACAGATAAGAAGATAAAGGTAAGGGTTACACAGACAAGAAGATAAGTGTAACACAGATAAGGAGATAAATGAAGAAGATAAGTGTAACACAGATAAGAAGGTAAGTGAATAAGGTAAGTGTAACACAAATAGGAAGATAAGGGTTACACAGATAAGAAGATAAATATAATACAGATAAGAAGATAAGTGTAGATATATTTCACAGAACACTGATCTAATAAAATATAGGTATATTATCTGGAATCGTTAGAGTGAATGCCTTCAATTCCTGACATCAGTTTCAGATGATGAAACAGATGCTGAATTCTGATAAACTAATATACGTACATATTATTATGTGACACTAAATACAGTTAACGAAGCACACACACATTCCCAATACACATATACACAGAATTAGAATCGTGCACACACACAAACACACATGCATATACATACACACAGCAGCAGATTCATGTGCACATATACAATGTAATTCAGCGGACATACATGCATAGTGATATATTTCTATAAACAAACGCGAACATGAGCGCAAACAATAACGCCTCAATCAAACAATTCAATCAATGAATATAACCAACAACACAAGTAGCAACAAGAGCAGTCAAGCAGCAACAAGAGCAGGCAGGCAGCAACAAGAGCAGTCAGGCAGCAACAAGAGCAGTCAAGCAGCAACAAGAGCAACAAGAATCTCACACACATGTGCAGGGGATTCAGTAAGCTACCTCATTATCCATACATGATTTAACGAATACAAGATAATGAATAGGAGAACCAATCAATCAAATGCATATTAACAAGATACATGTAACTATGTGAACGACAATAAGCTGAGTTCCGAGTAAATATTGACAACAACAACAACAAGTAGCACGACTAAAAGAGAAATGATTAAATGGTAGCGGTGAGATACGCAACAGTTACTACAAATGAAATGAGATACACAACACAGATCAATGGCGTGTGTAGCACAGCGGTCACACAGGCTAGCAAGCAATGAATACAAGCCATATAGTAAATGCCAGAAAATTCAAGTCCTCTGCTCCAGTTATCTAGACGTTAAACATACAAAACCAGTAAAAGACAATAAACACTGTACAGATATAAGCTAGCGTGCCGTGCCTACTTAGCTAAATACAGACATTAACAGCACGCTCATTGTAACCTGGACATTGAACAAAATGCAGTAAACGTAGCAGTAAATATTATGATAATGTACTTAATAGCCACAAGCATCCCAAGTGAATTAAACAAGATCAATGATTACATCATGCACATTAACATAGCCCGTAACTCGTGTGGGAGTCACCATGTAAATCATGTGAAAATCACCCGTGATTCAGTGGAGAATGAACGCTTGATTCATGTGTGTTTCACTGGTGAATCAAGCGTTAATCACGCGCAATGTGAGAAACATATAAGATTATACATGAATCATACGTGAATGAGGAATATCAACACGTGAACGATACACAAGTAGCACGTGAATCAGTACCAGCAGCTACAGCGGAGCCTGTGATTGACTGCTCCACTGTAGAGAGGATTAACTCAACTATTACAATGAATACAATTAATTCAGTGCCAATAAAAAGTGTGCCATGTTACAACGCCATGATAGGTGGCACAGTGCCAATAGCAAGTCTACCAGGTATGCAAGTCAAGGGCATGTGCGGGCCATTAGTGTTGGTACAACAGAAGCCATAATTGAAATGTTTCAACAAAATACAGTTTAGAACTTCAAAACTTCATTTTATCAACAATATAAAAAATTTCATAAAAATATTTCAGTCAAGTTTCAATGCTTAAGCTGATTTTAAAATCACAATTAAATTAGGCAAATTTACGCTTAAAAACATTAAATAGGCCACTGTGTTGATACAATGAATGAGTGAAGAGATATAAATAAGAGTGATAACTCAATTGAGAGCTCAATCTAGACACAGATGTTAACAGCACGGGAATGTTCAGTGCTCCTACTACACTCTCAGACCATTATCATCATCATCATCATCATCATCTTCATCATTATCATCTTCATCATTATCATCATCATCATTATCATCGTCGTCATTATAATCATCAACAACATCTTCATCATTATCATCGTCATCATCAACACAAACCGTTTCCTCCATCATCTGTCGGACATTCTTCAGATTTAACCTGGTCTTCAAGTCAACCCAAGGTAAACGTTTACCTCGAGATGTAACGTAATCACCTACATAGAGAGGTTACACAAATCTATGACACAATCTCAACTGAAAGCAAGGTACAAGTCTACACTTACCTAATCTACGATACATTGTCAAATAACGGCAGAGACTACAATTACAATTTCTACACTACACTCTCCACTAACAGCAGAGCCACAGACAATGAACCTGGAACAAGACTTGTCACTATGAGAAGTCTTTAGTCACTAGAGAGTTAAAGTCTTCAGTCTGAACCTGATAAACACAGAAGAGTTACAATACAGTGCACAATACAGCAGCCAGTAGTTAATTACAACATCCTGAGAGATGTCACGTGATCATATGCCACGCCCACGTGTCCTGTGACACTAGTGTATAACAGTTCTACATCTTTATATTAATAGTGTGAACATCTTTATTTCAGCAGAGTTACCGTGTTTATAAAAATAATATTACCACGCCTATATGTATGTGACAACAGTGTTAGCATCATTCTATAGAAATAATAAGTATATTTATATAGCGTTGCTGTATGCTAAATGCCACAGTAGCGCTGAATGGAAAATGAAGGTCAAGTAGCCAGGTGGTATAATGCCACAATCGGTGTAGCGACTAGAACTCTGCAAGTCTGGAGTATGAGCCACCAATTGGTCTAAAACACAGACATTATCACCACGTGGCAACACGTCCCTTCACTGTCATATTGGCGTCAGTCGCATCTTACGAACACGTGCTGTTGTGAGTAGGTTCAATTTTCAATTTTCCCGAAACTAATCGGCTAAATATGTTACTACGGCATATATATATATATATATATATAAATAAATATATATATATATATATATATATATATATATATATATGTATATGTATATATGTTGTCACCTCCCCTGTCTTTCAGTATATCTGAAGCCAGAGAAGAGATTTTCTGATCACCACGTTCATCATCATCATTATCATCTTCCCTTAAATCCCAGTTCAACAAGGATCACCACGTTTACGATTCATTAATACCGAGCAGTGAATACAATTGGTAGACATAATCAAACACTATTGAGACGTCAATTATAAAATCACAAATTACTTAAATCATTTACCCGACAATGAATACATATAAAATATTGCTTCACTGAATTATACACTGTCAAACATTTCTATAAAGAGTTCACATACACTCACACGAACACCCCAGTTCACAGAATTGAGATTACATGATTACACTATTATGTTGTAGCAGCCTAATCGTCAACATATTTTACACTTGAATAAGAGGCTGCAGAGATAAGAACTGAAGTTCATATCCCTCTACAGTCTTCACCGATGAAGCCACAGGACAGATGACAACACTTAGAAACTTCTAATCAATTGCGAGTATGCGCGTTTTGATATAACTACACAAGCGTTATGATATAACCACACACGCGTTATGAAATAACCACACACACGCGTTATGATATAACCACGATTACAATGTGTAATCAAAGCAAAATGATTATAACTGTAAGCAGCTGTAAGCTCCTCACAGCAGCTACACTCATCAACACTATAAGCAGCTCCTTGCAGTGGTAATAATATTTTACATGTCACACCTAGCACTTGTGACTAGGTGTGACTTGCGCTAGATTAGATGATTAGGGAATTAAAGGCACAAGAGGAAAGGCGAACACTTTAAGCTTTTTGATCCTGAAAATAAGCGGGGAGAGACTTTGCCCCCCCCCCCCCCCCCCTTCTCTTCCACAACAACTGATATGTTAAAATAGCCCGTGACCAAACACTAAAGATATTTCATGAGAACAGATTATAATCTCGCGAATTTGCGGCACAATCAGAGCAATGTATGAAGAAAGTGTATAAAAACTTAATAACTCACTAGATCCTAAATGGACAGGATACATAGAAATAGAGTAAGGGTCTGTTACTCTTTGTCTCTCTCTCTCTCTCTCTTCTTTCGCTCTCTACCTCTACCTCTCTTGCCTTTGTCAACCAGACAACACATAATAGGCATGAAAGAATTACACAGGCACCTATGGTTTCGTATTTCAACTAAGATCACATTCTAAAGATTACAGAGCTGAGACAACTTTATTAACAAACACCTATAATAAAATATTACAGTAATAAAATATAACTTTAAAGGCACACAGATGTAAGCATCAGAACATACTCTTCACTTTCAATGCTACTAAATACATTAATTTCATATCTAAACTGATTCTTAGTACGCCTAAGCCACTGGCTTTCAGTAAAAGTTTTATTTTAAGTATAAAAACACTGCAACAAACTAATTAACGACAAGTAAAACACCGTAAATGTCTTATAGCTTTCACTTGGTTGACTCAAAGTGCGACTAACTTAAAATACAATACAACATAAGGTACGCTACACAGCACCCACAACATTCTGAGTAACTCAGAGGTGCTCAGTGAACCAGACAGGAAAAGTAGTCTAACCCACCACAAGCCACAACCGTTGTTCAAAGACTTAGATTTTAAATGATCTCATAATTGAGCTGAATAGGAAGGATGATAACATTTTTCGTTACTGAATTATATCTGTCAGTTGATCAGTGCACAGATTCATTTGGTTAACTCACAAGTTAGCTGATACAGCACGGAAAAACAGGATCTAAAACTATGTAATATTATTAAGTGATATGTTTAAGCTAGAACGTCAGTTAAAATACTAATTTCTGTCGACCAGAACATAACTATACGATCCGGCAGTAATAGCAGAAGCTATAAAACTGCTCACATAGGTGGAAATGTTAACAAAATGTTTGTAACACGACTCACAAAACAGTTCACAGGCACATACACTCAAAGCATAACGTTTATACTACTAAGCCCACTCATAAATAAAAACTTAACATAGTCAAGGAATTACGATACACAAGCTGTGTGGTAGAACTAAATTAACATATCCTGTCTATACTAGCACGCGTGATGTCCCATTCGTCACTAAGAAGAAGAAGAAGTGGTAGATTGAAGATGCTTATTAATGGCGGTGATTTGCTCGTCAGCCAATGAGACTGCATCGATGATCTCCTGCTGTTTGATAGAGAGACGAGTTCTTGCCTCAACGAACGTCTGATACCTCGTTAGTTCAGGCGTAGAGAGTGCCGCGTGTAGGCACATCAGCACCTGGTCACCCCTAAGCTCTATACTCTCTCTCAACTGCACTGCCTCAGCGTGCTTCTCCAGCAGACCTTCTCGCTTAACCAGCAGGTCCTTCTGATAACACAAACATAAACATATAAATGCAGCCACACGTCTAAACAGTGAAGTAGATAAGCACACACCACCTGACTCTGCTTTATCACTAATAAAGCTGGTAAAGCTAGTGTTAACGTCAATTTCCTCACTCGAAAGCGATGTCAGGTGACGGGCGAGCCAAGGATTTGAACCCCGCACCTACTGATCCACGGTTGAAGAAATGAAACACAAACATGCAGGGACATACATGCAGAAATGCTAACGGACAAGAGTTAAAACAGAGAAGCAAAGAAAGATGTATTGATACTTAATTAGACTCAAGAATATCAACAATCAATTTAAATATACACACACATAAAAGCAATGAAGCATACACAATCACACATATCGAGAAGCACATATGACTAGTTCACTGAGTAAAGTTTACGCTGAGAGGGATTCTAGAATACTTCTAAATAAACATGATTAGACTCGGGCTGTTAAAATAAGTTTTAGTTAACTGAGGCAAAGATAGCAGGGTTTACAACACATTTATAAAAAAATGAAAATCTTTCATACTAATCATATTCATCATACCTCAATTTGCCTGCTGCAGTTAACTAAATTGTTTTGAGCATTTCAGCAAGCCCATAAATGCAATGCATTTGTTTATAAGAGTCAAATAAACAGCATGACAGAACAAGACTAAGCATGACTAAGCATGACTGAACATGTCTGAGCATACTGAAACATGACTGAACATGTCTGAGCATGACGGAGCATACTGAAACATGTCTGAACATGTCTGAACATGACTAAGCATGATTGAACATGTCAGAGCATGACTGAACATGACTGAGCATGACTGAACATGTCTGAGCATGACTGAAAATGTCTGAGCATGACTGAATATGAGTTAGCATGATTGAGAATGACTAAGCATGACTTAACATGACTGAGCATAACTGAACATGATTGAACATGACTGAACATAACTGAGCATGACCGAACATGCCTGAGCAATCAACAGTAGCTTTATTAACAGTAGCAGTAGTAGATCTGTGAAGATATAATTATAGTTAACCTTTGAATGAAATGAATCACAAATACAACTTGCAGCAAACTTCTTACGTCACTCTTAACTCATAAGACTCTAGAGAGACTGTGTATGAGAATCTATGCTTCGGAATCACACACTACTAACTAGATAGATCTGAACAGACATATAGACTCTTGCTAGACAGCTGCTGATATTTCAGTCATGGACCAGCTGATGCAGCAATAAACATACGTGTCGACTATCCCACAACAACAACTGCTGATAATCTGAACCAGTTAACAGAGAGAAGCTAATAAGAGAGAGAGAGAGAGAGAGAGAGAGAGAGAGAGAGAGAGAGAGAGAGAGAGAGAGAGAGAGAGAGAGAGAGAGAGAGAGACCTTGATGTTATCAGGTGTACAGGCAGGCAGAGAGAGCAGGGAGTTGTCTGCCTTGCTCAGTCGTTCAGACAACTTGAGCAGCAGACACGTAACTCTGTCCAGATCTGTCATATACGTACTGCACTTGTTCAACTCCTTGCGTTCAAGTCTCTTCTCTATCTCAGCTGATACCTGTAGCATCAGTCAATCAATCAATCAATCGATCAATCACTCAATCAATCAATCGATCTATCTATCAGTCAGACAATCAATCTATCAGTCCGTCAATCAGTCAATCTATCGATCAACCAATCAATCAATCAAACTATCCATCTATAATCAAATAAATTTAAATTACTGCATACTAGAAGTTCAATTGCATCTGCTAGACTAAAGCTCAATAGGATCCCCCATTAATCTTCTATCATTTTTATTTCATTTTATTAAATTTAGTATATTTTGTTGTTGAAAATATGTGGGATTGATAATTAATTATCTCTCTTAGTGCACTGCCTACGGGCAGGTCCATGGTATATAACGCCTCCACTCTTCTCTGTCTTCCGCTTTCCTCTTCATGTCCACATACGAGTGGATCTTTAAATCATCTAACATACCTTATCTCGGCCTGCCTTTGACTCTATTTTCTTCCATTCTACCTTCTATGACCTCTTTTAGTAGACTTTCCACCCTCAGAATAAGTCCTATCCAACTCTTCTTCCTATTTCTTAATACATTTATCAACTGCCTATCTGTACCAACTCTTTCCAGAACTTCCTCAAACTTCTCCAAATCCACATTTCCAATGCCTCTAGTTTCCTAATATCTTCCTTCTTTAATTAAGCTCCATGTTTCACATCCATATAATAGCGTTTCAAGCCAAGGTTTTCACTATCTTTATCTTTGTGTCATGCTTTAGACTTTTTGTCAATAGTTCTTTCCTGTTAACAAAAGCCACTTTTGCTTGTGCAATCCTACTGCAAATTTCAGTCTCACATTTCCCATCATCGGTTATAGTATGACCCAAATATTTGAAACTCCAAACCTATTCCAATTTCGTATCATTTATTGTGATATTAACTTCACCTTTATTATTGGACACTCTCATCACTTCTCTTTTTTATATTAATCTTCATGCCATATCTCAATGCCGTATCATTCAGCCTATCCATAATCTTCTGCAGTCCAATCTCGCTGCCCGCTACCATTACTTGGTCATCGGCAAATCTTATATCTTGCAAAAATATTTCTCCTAAATTTATTCCTTCTTACAAGTCTTCCATGGCTTCCTCCATCATTGCCTCAGCGTAAAAGTTAAACAGCAGTGGCAAGTTGCTACAACCTCGTCTTACTCCACGTCCTATTTCACCTTCTTCTGAGTATTCTTGTTGGATTTTGATTGCTGCTGTTGGATTCTTGTACATGTTTAAATTAGTCCTGTATCTCTCCAGTCAATTCCTATTCTTTTCAAGATATTCATCATCGTTATCCAATCAATCCTATCAAAGCCCTTCTCAAAATCCACAAAGCATACATAAACGTAATTTCCATATTCTAAGCTTCTTTCACAAAGGACCTGCACTATCCCCATTGTTTCTCTTGTGTCTCATCCTTTCCTAAAACCATATTGCGTATCATCTCTGCTTTCGACTGAATGCGATTATTTACTATCTTTAATAAGATCTTTGATGCATGAGGTATTAAACTGATTGTTCTGTAATCCAAACACTCCACTGCATTGGCTTTTTCCACAGCACGTTACGTTACTTATTTAAGAATAAATGACGTCACTCTGACCTGTTTTCCGCGAGAGTTGTTGTCAGAGATTTCTTTCTCTACTTCAAGTTTCTCCTGCTTTAATCTCTCTAACTTCTTCTCGGCGCACGACAGCAGCTCCATCTGCATCACAACAATAAATTACAATACGTCGTCCACGACAACCTACAGCACTGTCGAGTCAATGTCACCCAGACAACAAATCAATAAATGACATTAATGTATGCTGCACCAAACACTCGGAACAAGCCACACTGACGTAAGAGTAACATATATTTCTTTGGATATGTTATATATATACTCTTTCGTATATTTATTATACATACCACTGGGGTTACTGTCAAAAGAGAGTATAGAAGGGTTACAGACCAATCCGGCTTAGCGAATGCAAAAATTCTGTACATTCATCACCCAAACCTGTAAGAACCGGCAGGGTATAATTCGTCCTGTTTGATCATAGCTTTACTCAGGTCAACCGTGTAAATAGCTTTACTCAGGTCAAACGACTTCGCCACTGGCTGGAGTCAGTGGCGAAGTCGGTAAGATACGCGGATCAGTAGGAGCGGGGTTCAAATCCTGGGCTAGCCCGTCACTGACATCGCTTTTGAGTGAGGAAACTGACGTTAACCTTGGCTTTACCAGCTTTTTAAATCCAGAAATACTTAGCCAAAAATATCACAAAGAATGTTATTATACAGGATGCAATAGTCTAGTATGTAATCATATAGTAAGTAATCATATAGTAAGTAATCATATAGTAAGTAATCATATAGTAAGTAATCATAGAGTAAGTAATCATATGGTATGTAATCAAATAGTAAGTAATCATATAGTAAGTAATCATATAGTAAGTAATCATATGGTATGTAATCAAATAGTAAGTAATCATATAGTAAGTAATCATATAGTAAGTAATCATATAGTAAGTAATCATATAGTAAGTAATCATATGGTATGTAATCATATAGTAAGTAATCATATGGTATGTAATCAAATAGTAAGTAATCATATAGTAAGTAATCATATAGTAAGTAATCATATGGTATGTAATCATATAGTAAGTAATCATATGGTATGTAATCAAATAGTAAGTAATCATATAGTAAGTAATCATATAGTAAGTAATCATATGGTATGTAATCAAATAGGATGCAATAGTCTAGTATGTAACCATATAGCGTGTAATCACATCGATGATAACATAGTATGTAATAGTACTTAAATTTCTTAAATTTTTTATTGTAAATTTCGTCCTGTCTTTTATATTTTCCCTTGTTTTGGAATTCGTAAACGCCTCCAGTGGGCCTTTACTTGCGTTCATGTACCTCCCTCATCTCCTGTTGGATATATCTAACTCTTATGAAATGCGCATGATAAATAAATAAATAGATCTAAGTTAAATCTGGGTAAGATACTCAACCGAGGATCAGTAGATGCGTGGTACAAATCCTGGGCTCGCCCGTCACTGACATCGCTTTCGAATGCGGAAACTGACGTTAACCTTAGCTTTTAGCTTTATACCTCTAGTTCAAATTCTCGCACTGATAGTGAATATGTCAGCTTTAACCCTGGGATAGACAGAATAACAGTTAGCAGGAAGTAGAGGTGCAATTGACGAGCTGAACATAAATAGCGGCTCATGGGTACTATACAATTAGATTACCTTGCTATGTTCCACTGAGCCTGTGCTAGTAACATCAGCATCTCTGCAAGTACAAGAACATAAACAGCCATTAAAACAATACAGCATTTACGCGCATGCGTGTGTTTAATAAAATCATGTTTTTACTTTTACAACAAGAATTACGATAAATACCTCAAAATAAAACAACAAGGATAAACAAATATTTTGCATACAAGAATAGTAAGGTAAAACGTACATATATGGACCATGGTTATAATTATTAAATATTACTAGTACCGTATATATATATATATATATACGGTACTAGTAATATTATATCATTATATATATAATATATAATATGTAATATATATACATATATATATATATATATATATATATATATATATATATATATATATATATATGTATATAAAATATTATCTATCTATCTATCTATCTATCTATCTATCTATCTATCTATCTAGATATATATATATATATATATATATGTATATAAAATATTATCTATCTATCTATCTATCTATCTATCTATCTATCTATCTATCTATATATATAATTATAATATATATATATAATATATATATTATTATCTATTATCTATCTATCTATATATATATATATATATATACATATATATAATATATAATATAATATATATATATATATATACATATATATATATATATATAATTATATATATATATATATATATATATATATATATATATATACACACACACACATACATATATATATATATATATATATATATATATATATAAAAATATAAATATACATACAGTTATATTATATATATATAAATTACATATAATGAATCTATAGCAATATTAAACATGACAAATCTATAAATCTATAGCTATACTAAACTTATATACGTAAGATATACAGATGCTATTACAAGAGTTGCACTCACAGAGGTTTCATCGTTCTCTCAGGATCCTCCACGTCAACCACTCCTCTCAGATAGTCAACGGAGACTCTGCCACCAGGTGGAGGCAGGATGTGACGTCTCAGCTGCTGATCCTCCTCACCCAGCTGTTCCACCAGCACAGCAGCCAGTCTCTCATAGGCAGTCTCTTCCACGAGTCTGGCTCTCATCCTATACACCCCAGCAGAGTTCTTAGAGGTCACAGCACTGCTCGACACATCAGAGACAGGCTCGGCCCGTCTGACACACGGCGCCACTATAGCCGTGTCAACCTTACGAGCCCTGTCCCTAGCCCTGAGTGTCGTGTCACTGGGGTGCCCTGAGGCTAGGGGTGTGGCTATATGATCATCCTGCAGTGAGGCACTGGGGTGTCCTGACGCTAGTGGTGTGGCAGTATGATCATTCTGCAGTGAGGCACTAGGGGTGTGTTCAATGTTCTCCTGATGAACCTCATCTCCGTGCTGCTTACTCTTCTTCTTTAAATCAGGTTTCTTAGCAGTCTTAGGCTTACCAGTCACTCGCCACACGTCTAGATTGTCGTCCTGTACTGCAGGAGACACAGAGCCGCATGGCTTGCTCCTCACTCTTCGTCTGCTCGACTCAGGCTTACCCGCCCAGTCCAGTGCGGCAGCAGAGACATTGAGCGAGCTCTCCAGATTCTCCGTGAACACCTCTAGCTGTTCCTCGCTCTTCAGCTGCTCGTCAGATGTCTTCCCTGCAGTGTCAGCTCTGAGAGAAGGTTTACCCTCCACCACAGAGGCGCTTAGAGGAGACTGGACGTGAGCCACTGAGATGTTCTGAGCGGAGGAGACGCTGCGAGTGGGTCTCGTCACTGGCCCCACGATAGGTTCACCTGAGACATAGCCACGAGGTGAGGCCAGCCTTACGCTCAGTCTACTACGACCTGACACCACCGTAGTGTCAGGTCTCACGTCGTCAAACTCCTCCCTGACACTTGTTAACTCTCTCGCATCAGTCTTTCTCGCACCCAACCCTACTTCCTGTTTATCTCCTGTTTCCTGTGACCTCCTGCGAGATTTCTTCACAGCGTGGGACTGTGCATCTCCTAGAGACTTCTCCACAACATGAGACTGCGCATCTCCTAGAGACTTCTCCACAACATGAGACTGCGCATCTCCTAGAGATTTCTCCACAACGTGAGACTGCAGATCTCTTAGAGATTTCTCCACAACATGAGACTGCAGATCTCCCAGTGATTTTCTCTGCATTGAACTCCTGTGCTGCTGCTGCTCACTTTCCCTACCCGACGATTTGTATGATTGCTCGTTATGTAAGTCTGGAGGAATGAGTGAGGTTTGATTTAACACAGGTTGACTAGATTCAGATGAACACAGATTCTCACGTTGACCAGACTGATTGGAGATTTGATATCCCACGTCTGCAGGCTGTGAATTGGGATCACAAGAGATGGGTGGATGAGAGTCTTCCTGGAGAGTGACAGGTGGATGATATCTCAAGTTTCTATCACGAGACGCTCTGTCGTGCTTCAGTAAGTTTTCTGCAGGGTAACTAAAGTCACGTGTAGCTCTAACGTTAGACACATTTCCTCTCACAGCTCTACTACACTCATCAGCGAGATCCATAGTCAACTGATCTCCATAGCTCATCCCAGCCTGTTCATCACTCGCTGTCTTACCTGTACATCTATCATCAGCGGCATACAACTCAACCGCCTCTCTCCCTCTACTAACCTGACTCGCGGCAGACTGTGCCACCGGGTCACTAGGCTCATACGTAGAGTTCCAGGCGCCGTAATCGTCTCCACGAGGCACAGGGTTGTAGGCACCTCTAGGTTTAGCTACAGGAGGCTTGAACTCAGCACGAGTTTTGACCACTGGATCATTTAGCTCAGCTCTGGGCAGGGCTAGGGGAGGCTTGCCCTGCTGACCTCTCACTGATCCACCCAGTCGTGAAGACGACGACAAGCGTCTAGACTGTTTCCTCAGCTGCTCGGCGTAAGTGTCTGGCTTCAGCGTCGTGTCCACATCATAGCTCACATCAGTCGACACGTTCACACCACCCTCACCACCTGACTCTGATCTATACCTCCTGGGTGGAAGCACTGGTGGTGGTGGAGATGACCCTGGTTCGACCCCATCACCCGCAGCCTGTCTCACAGCGGACACCTCGCTGCTCTCCAGCGACAGTCTCGTAGCGCATAGTTTATCAGCGCCACCTGAATGACCGCTAGCACTGGAGGCAGAGTCAGAGCTGATCGACCCGGAGGCAGAGTGCTGGGCGGCTGATCTTCTCTGACCTCTCGTCGCAGGCTCGTACACAGCGCGCTGTGGCAGAGAGGCCGAGGACCTCAACTCTGAGATCTGACCGAGCTCCTCTGGCGTCTTGCTCAGTCTCATCCTGTGCGGCTGCTCAGAGCTGGACTGAACCGCCTCAGACTGGTTTGATATGTTGCTATATGAAGCGTGATGGTTGCCGTGAGGTTGCCTGACTTCACCCACAGACAGTGGGAGCCTACCACCCGTCCTTCTTCTTTCCTCCTCCTCCAGCACATCATAGACTTCACAGATACCGAATGCTTTACGTAGAGACATCTGAGGCTTGTGCAGCCTCACGAAGCCTCTGCTGCCCTCCATCTCCTCCTCGTCCACATCCACGAAACTGTTAGCGGTCAGATGACTAGACACACTGTCAGCAGGTCTCGCTTCACCCACTGATCTACGCGCAGCTGAAACGTTAGGCGGCCCACCCCTAACATCACTCAGTGAGACCGGTCCACCCCTAACATCACTCAGTGAGACCGGTCCACCCCTAACATCACTCAGCGATGCATGAGCACCACCAGAACCTGGTAGACCAGTAGCACTACTACTCAGATTCCTGTTCATAGACATCCTAGCGGAACCTTTCTGCGCTCCGTAAAACTCCTGCGACAATTTCCTCATCATGTTCATCTGATCGCCTGGATACTCATTCAGAGTTTCCAGCACTGTCCTCCCTTCTGGCGTCCTATACCTCGTGGGACTTCCTCTTGTGTCCACCGACTCGTATCTGCCTCCAGCTGCTAAAAAACTCTGACCATCAGTCCTGCTCTCATCTGAGCTCAGCCCAGAAGAGCTGTACAGTGACCTCACAGCAGTCTGACCCTGAGATCTATGACCTCGCTGACCCACTGAGTCTCTTCTGTAGCCGGTGGAGGACTCGGTGAAGCTCTCAGAGGGTGACGAGGTGTTGGACAGACCTCGGGGTGGGTCGTGGGGTGGTGAGGTGTCAGGTAGGGGTGGTGGCACTGAGGGTGAACCACTAGAGTCACTGTACATGTTCTCAGAGCCCACGTAGGCACTGCTGGGTGAGCCTGTGTTCACACTAGTCCTACTATACACATCGCTGTGCCTATCTGTCTGTACACGACCACCGGCAGACCTGCGTCTAGAGGCAGCTTCCTCGAAGTACTTCCTCGACGTGTTTGGACTGAGAGTCTCGTCTGTAGATAAGAGAGGATTGGCAGGTCTGTGCCAGGCTCCTTTAGGATCAGTCGCTGAGCCAGCAGGCCCCTGCTGTGCGTACACTAGCCCTCCTTCCTCCACAGCTCTGCTCCTCATGTAACTGATCGATCTGTCCACTGCTCCACTGCTGTATTTCTGATGAATTTCACCACCAGGTGCACCACTGCTGTACCTCTGATGAACCTCACCACCAGGTGCACCACTGCTGTACCTTTGATGAACCTCACCACCAGGTGCACCACTGCTGTACCTCTGATGAACCTCACCACCAGGTGCACCACTGCTGTACCTCTGATCAGCCCCACCACCAGGCATACTGGTGGAACTGTTGAGATCTGAGCGGCTGAACGAGTTGTTAGACCTGTGGTTGACACTGAACATGCTGACAGACCCTCGACCTCTGTCTAGTTCACTGACAGACATCCAGGAGGGACTGCTGGACACAGCTGACCAGTCACTGGAGATCAGATCAGCTGCGTAGGGCTTGACCACATACTCCACTCTAGAGGCGCTGCGTGCTGGCTCGTTACGCTTACGTATGTGCGATCCAATACTGCATGAACATAACAAAGAGTCATGTCATTATAACTGTTTACTGTTACAATGTTAAAAGCAAAGCTGGTAAAGCTAAGGTTAACGTCAGTTTCCTCACTCGAAAGCGATGTCAGTGACGGGAAAGCCCAGGATTTGAACCCCGCACATACTGATCCGCAGTCGAGTATCTTACCGACTTCGCCACTGACTCCAGCCAGTTAATAATACTAGCATTAAAATGGTGAGCGGAGATTGGCTAATTGATTTAACAGGCATCTTACAATCATGAGATCTAGGTTCAAATTCCAAGTCAGTTTAAAGAACTGACAAGTTTGGGGTGAAGTTATTCTTTTAAGAAAACTACAAAGATAAACATAGTAAAAACTTTGGTATGGACCACTTTAATATATGGATGAGATACCTGGATATCAAGGAAGGAAGATGACAGGAAAAGTAGAAGCGTTGGAAATGTGGATATGGAGAAGAATGGAAAAGATTAGCAGGTCCAAAAAATTTACAAATAAAAAAGTCTTGAAGAGAGTGGGTGCAGACAGATAATTGATAAATATTAAAAGAAAAAGGAAGAAGAATTTGATAGGACATATTCTAAGGGGAGAGAATTTACTAAGGGAGGTCAAAGTAGAATGGAAAGAAAGAAAAGCAGAAGCAGACCGAGATTTGAAAAATTAGATGACTTAAAGATCCAGTCATATGTGGATATGAAGAGGAAAACAGAAGACAGAGTAGAATTACGCTGATAAACGTGTAGAGTAAATAAGACAAGAATTGTGAACATCAAATATTATTATAGCAAATTGACATAAACCTAGAAAGCAATACATGGAAAGAGATATTGCCAACCTACTATGATAGCTAGAAAGTTTAAATAAGACTGACAATTATACCCGTCCTGAGAGAGAGAGAGAGAGAAAGAGAGAGAGAGACAGAGAGAGAGAGAGAGAGAGAGAGAGAGAGAGAGAGAGAGACAGACAGACAGACAGACAAACAGACAGACGGAGACAGAGAGACAGAGAAACAGATGAGACATAAACACCGTTTAAATAGCTATAACGAGAGATATCTATTATATACTATGTATATAGAACATTCTCCTAATGAGACTTTTCCTCATAAACTCACGACTTATGCTGACTTGTAGACAACTGACACAAAGAATATAAAGGGATTGGTAAGAAAGCTGAGTGTGGACAACAATACAATCTTTATCATCATAACAGGCTTTACCTGAAGTTGAGTCACCGTGGGTCTTAAATTCCCAGTTACACGCAATATATAACGACTAAAAATTCTCGATCATGTATATCATAGTACACCATTCAATGAAACCACTACGAAGGAGTCACACATTCACATCATAACTGAGCTGGTGGTATACAAACTTTATTTATTTTATAAGCTCTGACAAACATGTCCGCAACTGTCGCACGTTTCAGCACAAACGAGTCAGCCAAACTGAGCGGTTCTGTTTATAGAGTGAATAGAATACTCTGTATATAAATACAGAGTATTCTATTCACTCTCTAGGTATCTATCTTAAATTTTCTGCCAAATGCAGGTTCAATGCACATAATTCTACACAATATCTGCTCTAAGATGATTATAGAGCAAATTTATCGACAAACTGACCCAACCAAAAAGTTAAAAGTAATTTCCAAACCTTAAAGTACCGGTATCATTATTAAGCTTTCTTTTGGAACTATTATAAATATTTGATGCTCCTTAGACCACTCTTACAACACGCGTTGTGATCGTCGGGTCAATTGTGGCGTCACATCATCATCCAATCTACAGTCACATCATCATTCAGTCTACAGTCACATCATCATTCAGTCTAGTACAGTCACATCATCATTCAGTCTAGTACAGTCACATCATCATTCAGTCTAGTACAGTCACATAATCATTCAGTCTAGTACAGTCACATCATCATTCAGTCTAGTACAGTCACATCATCATTCAGTCTAGTACAGTCACATCATCATTCATCCTTGTATAGTCGAAATTTGAGCAGCTATTGTTACAGCCGTGATTCTAATCATTGATGATTATTGATTACTGATAACGATGACAGTAAGATCAGTGTTACAGTACATCACTCAATAGGACCCATGAGAGAGTCAGATCAGTGTGACAGTATGATCAGTGTGAGAGTAAGATCAGTGTGACAGTAAGATCAGTGTGACAGCATGATAAGTGTGACAGTATGATCCGTGTGACAGTATGATCAGTGTTACAGTATGATCAGTGTGACAGTATGATAAGTGTGACAGTATGATCAGTGTGACAGTAAGATCAGTGTGACAGTAAGATCAGTGTGACAGTATGATCAGTGTGACAGTATGATCAGTGTGACAGTATGATAAGTGTGACAGTATGATCAGTGTGATAGTATGATAGGTGTGACAGTAAGATCAGTGTGACAGTATGATCAGTGTGATAGTATGATCAGTGTGACAGTATGATAGGTGTGACAGTAAGATCAGTGTGACAGTATGATCAGTGTGATAGTATGATCAGTGTGACAGTATGATCAGTGTGACAGTATGATCAGTGTGACAGTATGATCAGTGTGATAGTATGATCAGTGTGACAGTATGATCAGTGTGACAGTATGATCAGTGTGACAGTATGATCAGTGTGACAGTATGATAAGTGTGACAGTATGATCAGTGTGACAGTAAGATCAGTGTGACAGTAAGATCAGTGTGACAGTATGATCAGTGTGACAGTATGATCAGTGTGACAGTATGATCAGTGTGACAGTATGATCAGTGTGATAGTATGATAGGTGTGACAGTAAGATCAGTGTGACAGTATGATCAGTGTGATAGTATGATCAGTGTGACAGTATGATCAGTGTGATAGTATGATAGGTGTGACAGTAAGATCAGTGTGACAGTATGATCAGTGTGACAGTATGATCAGTGTGACAGTATGATCAGTGTGACAGTATGATCAGTGTGACAGTATGATCAGTGTGACAGTATGATCAGTGTGACAGTATGATAAGTGTGACAGTATGATCAGTGTGATAGTATGATAGGTGTGACAGTAAGATCAGTGTGACAGTATGATCAGTGTGATAGTATGATCAGTGTGACAGTATGATCAGTGTGATAGTATGATAGGTGTGACAGTAAGATCAGTGTGACAGTATGATCAGTGTGACAGTATGATAAGTGTGACAGTATGATCAGTGTGATAGTATGATAGGTGTGACAGTAAGATCAGTGTGACAGTATGATCAGTGTGATAGTATGATCAGTGTGACAGTATGATAGGTGTGACAGTAAGATCAGTGTGACAGTATGATCAGTGTGATCAGTGTGACAGTATGATCAGTGTGACAGTATGATCAGTGTGACAGTATGATCAGTGTGACAGTATGATCAGTGTGACAGTATGATCAGTGTGACAGTATGCTCGCTGTCAATGATCAGTGTCTTCAAAATACAATTAATTACAAATTTAAAGAATGTGGCTAGAGCATCAAGAGTGCCAATACGGCATAAACTTATTTGAGGATAATCGTATTATGTGTTAATCATTATATAATAGCTTCTCTTCATGTAAACAGGATTAACAACTTAGAGAAGTGTAGAATGAGGGACAACATTTAAACATTTGTAAATACTACAGCGACTTAACAAATCAAACTATAAAACTCGGATTTAATTATCTGCAAACGGAAGAACTTTAGAGAACAGCTATAGACGTCAGAATGAGAAGTAGATTAGATAATATAAAAAAATGAGAATATATATTGCCAACGTTTGAGATAATCTTTGTAATGAATGCAATTGCAGAGTGAAAGCTTGCAGACTGGTGGTGAACAATAGCTATGAATATATCCCGCACTGTTAAGCTTGAAACACTGCTTCGTTAAATTCTTCAAAAGAATCACTGGACATTAAATAAGTAAGTTTTTTAATTTAATATTAGAAAAAATTTTAATTTGACCATTTTGATCGTTTCAATTTGTTGAAAAAGAACATCGCAACGCATCAACCACTTTCCCCCTTTTCAGACGCCAATATTTTGTGCAGAGTGTATGCTCATAGTATGCAAGTTTTGTGCACAATGCATACTCATAGTAAGCAACTTTTGTGCACAATGCATACTCATAGTACGCAAGTTTTGTGCACAATGCATACTCATAGTACGCAAGTTTTGTGCACAATGCATACTCATAGTACGCAAGTTTACTCTTTCTAATGATTTTCTTTCTTTCAGTTTTCGTACCACGCAAGCCTGGATGCTATCCACTGAAACTACAGAGTTCTGATTTAAGTTATTTAAAAGTCAATAAATTACAATTACTGCATGTACTAGAAGTTCAAATGCACATGCTAGACTAGAGTTCTGCTACAATAGGATCCCCATTTATCTTAGATCAATTTTGTTTTATTAAATAAAAATGATATTAAAGTTAGTAATATAATATTTTGTTGAAAATTAATGGGACTGATAGTCAATTAAATCATCTACCATTCCTAATCTCGGTCAACCTCTGCTTCTATTTCAATTATATATTTAAGAAAAAAGCTCCGAGACCTCAAGATTTATTTCCGATTGCGTCTTATTCTAGTGATCAATCAGCCACATTTATCACTGATTAAACATTACCACGATCAATCAGCCACATTTATCACTGATTAAACATTACCACGATCAATCAGCCACATTTATCACAGATTAAACATTACCATGATCAATCAGCCACATTTATCACTGATTAAACATTTCCACGCATTATCTCGAGCAATAGAGTTGAACTCAACTCTAAACAAATGCAACGTTCACAGCGAGTCTCTCTTGATTCTTTACGTGCACTGAGTTCTCAGTATAAGACTGCACAGCTGTCTTCAACAAGAAAGCTGTCCTATCGAAAAGACTGGATTTACACAGATCCAGTTTTTATCTGAAATTAAATTATATTTATTTTGAAAACATTAAACCACAACAATCTCGGCATGATAACACTAAAAACGACTGAAGAAGCTAGAGAAGGGATAGAACATCTTGCGTTGGCAAACTCGGAGATCAAAAGTGTATATGGTTTTTCTGGCCACTTTATTCAACGATCCCAAAGTCACGAGTCCGGTCCTCAAATTTATGTGAACTGCATATAGAGGTTCTTGAACATGGATGAATAAATTCGATAACACAACAGAAATACGAGATAAATAATGAATAAACGTCTCCTCCGACACACTTGGTATCGAACCCATCCAGTTCTCTTCATCTTCTCCGTCTTTATCAAATACAGGCACCCAAAGTATCACAAGTAAATTTAAAAACTAACATTAACGTTAGTTTCCTCACTCTATTTAAGCCATGCCAGCGACGGGCGAGCCCAAGATTTGAACCCCGCACATACTGATCCGCGGTCGAGTAGCTTACCGACATCGCCACTAAGATGTCGGTAAGATGATCGACTGCGGATCGGAATCTAAATTAGTGATATACATGTTGTGTGTTTTCTAACGGCTTAAATTCCCCATCCGTCACACAGCGCTTGCATACATGGGCTCAGTGGGATGAGCCGATGGCATATTGGCAAGTTGTTCGACAGCGGATCAGTAGGTGCAGGGTTCATATCCAGAACTCTCCCCGTCACTGACATGCTCGAGGAGGAAACTAACGTTAAACTGGGCTTTAGCAGTAGAAAAACCTTTCAATTATAACCCTCCTATTCTTACAGATTCTCAAATAGCACTTCATGAATTTAAATTAAACAACCATCCTAAAGTATTATCCTAGTTTAGCGTGCAGCTAATTGCATGCTAGTGTAAGCCAAGGTAGGCTTAACATACCGGGATGTAAGAGATATAGAGTACATTAACGCTTGTAACTTAATATAACACAACATCTAAGCGCTGCGACAATAGTCTACTATAATAAAGTAAAAAAGTAATTAAAATGGTAGCAAAATGTGATTTATAAATAAAAATATTAATATATTTAAATATTAATATATTTAAATATTAATATATTTAAATATTAATATATTTAAATATTAATATATTTAAATATTAATATATTTAAATATTAATATATTTAAATATTAATATATTTAAATATTAATATATTTAAATATTAATATAAAATTTTCAAATATAAACTTGAATTTACTTATACTCCACCTGTAAACATTCAGTCAGCTGGTTAGTTTGCTTCGCTTAAGAGTATTTTAGTCTAAAGCGAATTTCTTTCAGTCGAAAACAGCTAAAATATTGTTGGCTAATTTCCATGGCTAAAAGCGAGAGAAAAATAAAATCAAGCCGACCAATAAATAGCACGAAGTCAAACGCAAACTGCCGCATGGGACACACATTAATGAGACCCACGCACTGACTTCATCTACTGTTCACTAAGAAGTTCACAAAAGTTACTCGCAGGAACTCGCCCTAAGGCACCGATTGGAAAACTTCACCGGCTTTCTTAAATCTAATCTGTGGGATTGGAGTTTATAAAATCGATGAGATTACGCTGTACGTAGCTACAAGTCATATTTGATAACAGCAAATCTATCAGGAGTCTTACATTAATCAACCAGTCACTATAAAGCTCTGCTCTGAAATTATTATTTCTTTTATAAGACACTGAAGTACAGTAACTTCAACTGACTGAGATCAGTATTTAATGCCTTTATTAGACATTGTAGTACAGTACCTCACTGACTGAGATCAGTATTTAATGCTTTTATTAGACATTATAGTACAGTATCTCCCACTGACTGAGATCAGTATTTAATGCTTTTATTTGACATTATAGTATTAAACGACGATGAGTGGCGCATAGGGAACAAGACCGGCGGTTATAGAAGAACTAGAGAGACTAGTAGGGAGGCTAGTGGTGGGTCGCTTCAATGGGTCCTGGCTAGAGGCCAGCTGAGCCAGCGGCTGCTCGTAATTACACTCTAATACATCAAGCTGATTACAAAAACGAAGGAATGCAGACATTCCTTGTCGTGCACAGGCCAAGTCATATAAATATATAAAACTCGCTTTAGAGGTAAACACAACAGAGATATAGATATGTACAAAACCATACACAATTTAAACACGCACACACACACACACACAAGTATGCACATACATGCATACATACATCCGTGCACCCACTGTCACAAAATACCTACATCCTGATGAACACATATATAAAATACAAAGCATACAGATATAAATATACTTAAACATTCTACACACACTACGATAAAACTAAAATATAACAAACACCCACATTTTGGGAGATTCATATACATAGTTCTATCTAAAGTGGACATAAAGGCACAAAAATATCAGCATAAACACAGTTTCTATATTTGAAACTGATCTTTCAATTAAATCTTCTGAAATTGTTTCTTTAGAAAACAACGCAGTTAAAGTATCTCATTTGCAAAACAGAAGCCATATAAATCGACATTTTCACATTACAGACCTTCAATATTCCTACAAAAATCCACCAACAGTTAGGAAAATACAGTCAGGTTAATTAGCTAAGTGAGCTAAGTGGCACGTCTACACAGCTGTATGACTGATTGATTAATTGGGAGCAATTAATTGCCTATGTTCCATTTTATCTCACAAGTATAACCTTACAGGGTTCCTATTTAGTTTTTAAATAAATTTTCTGATGAAATTACAAAAATTTTGATTATACCCAATACATGCACTCTCATGCACTAGTTAATTTCTTTCATGATCTATCTTATTAATTATTTCTTTCATAGTACTTTTGTCTATCTTTTTATACCATTGTTTCATATAATGTAGAATTTCAAATAAGATTCTGTTAATTTATATATGTGATACATACAATATATTAAGAGCATTTTCAGCATTATGTGTGACATGCAGCCTTCATATTAAGAACACTTTCAGCATTAGGCTACATGTGACATATGCAGCTTTCATATTAGCAGCACTTACAGCATTATATGCGACATATACAGCGTTAATATAGGAGAACATACATTAAAATGAACATACAACACAATAAACGTATGCTGTTAGGGACGTCCCTGACATCATCCCTGGATGAGGAAACGGACGTTAAACCTTTATGATTTTATTATTATTATTAAAGTTTGATGAAAGAATAAACTTAATGCCAAATTCGAAATCTAAAGAAATATAAATACAATAAGGAAATACAATGAGATCAAGACCATCACCCACGCCCTTCTGTCCGTAAGGCAGCAATCCTATTGACTGAATTGAAGAACAAGACAAGTGCTACAGCTGCCTTAATGCTTTTATGTATATCTAATCCCAAGAAAATTAAGATTCATTGAGAATTGAACCTACAGCTGTTCATATTTGTAAGATGAACTGACATAGAGAAGGAAATGAAAAGACTTTTGTGTCCTACTCTCATAAATTTCTTCAGTGGCTGGTACTACAGACTTGCATAAGTCCATCTGTCATATTGGTTATGTCCTTTACTACTAGGCTACTCGACTGGTAATTAAAGCAATATGATATATTAATCTTAGTGATTTTATTTCTACAATCTAGGCTCTTTATATTCAAAATTACATTATTTAAGAAGCTATTCTTAAATATATCCTAACATGATAAAATCATAGAGTATAAATCTAGTAGGTCAGAAATATATAATACTGAGACTTTCATAAAAATCATATACACATGTGTCCGAATCACTTCTAAATATAAATTAAACAGTAGATAAAATATAAAATAGCAATCAACTTTAAGAGGTTAAAATTTTTTCCTTAGTGTTAAAAAACTGTCATTAGCGTTGAAATCACTTCTATCAGGATTAGCAGAACATCACTTTATTTAAAATAAAAAATTCTCAAATAGCATCTGCACATAAAACTCAGTGTCATAGGATATAAGTAAATTCAATTATAAAAATTAATTATTCATCAGAATAATAATAATAAATAATAATAAAGGTTTAACGTCCATTTCCTCATCCAGGGATGATGTCAGGGACGTCAGAAAAATCACTGTATCGTTAACATTTTTTGCATACCTGTTAATAATTAACTCAAAGCACAACATACAGGTATATCATTAAGTACTAACAATTTATGTTGTTTGGAATCATTTATGTTGTTGTAACTTGTCTTTAAATTATTTAACAGAGACTTTTAAAACAAACTTATCTGGGTTAAAAGTTTTCTCTGCACTTGCCTTACTATCAAATGAACTTTATTTTAAAATTAATCACAGTACTGTGTACACAATAAAAGGGCATTCCGTTGGTGAGCGCCTTTGTAAGCTCCAGAAATTGCTGCAAAAATTTTCTATCCCAACATTAGTTAAACAGGAATTCAAGAGAAGATGATGATGATGACTGTGTACACAATAATGATAGAAACAAGATTTTTATAGTATGAAGAATGGTACAAACAGAGCAAAAACATTTTCATACGTTACTCAGCATTCAACACGTGTAACCAAGTTTTACTCAAAGTTACACTAACAATTTCAATAACAAAAATGGCAATAGAAACAATTAGCTCAACGGAAGATCATTAATAAATGGGAATCTGTTAAGCCAATTATGATAGGGTTAGGTAAGATGGATTTTAAGTATATTAGAGTTAAACTTATGTTTAATTTCTTTAGAAGCAGCCTAAATAGATTCAGTATAAATATAATTTTAAAGCACTTTGTAACTAGATATGTGCTGAGGGATCTAGATAAAATGTGTCATTGTTTTAGATTGCCTATAAATTGTTTGATGGTTCTAGACAATAGAGTGTCATATGGTAGAACCGGGTATTTAATTTACGAAGCGTTTAATGCTAGTGCTGGAATTATTAAGAATTCTAGTTAAGTGCCTTAGAATTCATTTTGATTGTTTTATGATCCTATGTTTATGTGTGTATGAGTGTGTATACATTTATATGTGATGCATCTTGATCCTGTCAGTTTTTGAGGAATAAAGAAAAATCTATATATTAAAGGACTGGATTGGTAAAGATACAACTCAAGTTCCTATATACAGATTGCAAAGGACTGTGTCACAGATTACTAGACTGGGAAATACGACAGTAAGCTATCATATTACACAGTAAACGATGTCTATACGATGTCATAGACATGTCATGACCATACTATAAATCAGCAAATCTATTAAGGATTGATTAAATGGCAAACGTATTAGTCATCTAGTTTAAGTAAATAGCTCAGAATTGTGAGAGAAATTAATTAGACTGGATGCAAAAAGATAAGCAAAACTCAACGTTCGTTTCTAAATCTCAAGGATTTATAAATCTGAGAATGTTGGGCATGGATCTGAGCTAGAGTATTTGATCATCCATAGATTTGATCTTCCATCTATTAGGCAAATTTGTCTTAAAATCCAGTTCAATAATAAAACTAAAAAACTATAACAATATGCTTGTTGCTAGTCGCTCTAGAGCAAATCGACCATTCATTTGTTTCTCTGTAAGAGGCTCTCAATCACTATAAAGTCTGCACACGGCGTCTCAGAAGTTCTATCAAACCGAAACACATCATGGACAGCGCTTCAGCTCAGCATATCCTTTTAACACAATTATTTGTATCAAACCCTGAGATTTCAAACAGTGATATTAAAGAAGTAAATAAAATATTAATGAAATAATTTAATTAAAAAATAGCACTTAGCGGAATATAATCACATTATTAATACAGTAGAACATATCGTTGATCACTGCAAAAGATAACGCTAAAATTGCCTCTATATAGAAGGTCTAATAATGCCAAGAACTGATCCTAGGGTATGAAATAGTTACAAGGATGACTGAAACGATAAGCCCTATGAATTCCCGAGTAGTTGACATTGTAAATGACATAGACAGACTAATAGCATAGCACACCAGCAATACAGAGAAGCGTACTTTCTTAGCCAAAGGATCTTAATTACCTTTACAAGGTTCAACACTATTTCAGCAGTTTTATTAAACTGGAAGACCTTGAGTAACCAGTCGGAGATTCAGAAAGTCTCTGCTGTGATCGTTTTTATAAAACCCACAAATTTTAACAAGATATTGAAAAATGACACTGATTGTTATCAGTGTCATTTTTCAATATCTTGACTTCATGTCGACATTCATTCATTCATTCGACATCAGGACTTCATTTCCTTATCATTTCCTCATATCATCTCGAAGCCAAAATGATATCTACCCATATCATTGCCATTCAACAAAGACATCTGTGAAGTTCTACAAAGTTTAACTAGTCACGCTAAACGGATTCGCTAGTTTTCAATTTAAAGAAGTGATTGCTGTTGGCATTGACGGCAGTAGCACTCAAATTTATTTAGATTCCGGGGCACGAATATTCGTAGATTAATTATCAGATATAATTCAAAGTAAATATAGTTGAGCAGGAAAATGTAAATTGGACCTGACATTTAGCTGAACACCGGAAAGAAGATTTAGAAACACAATATTAAGATACTGCTAAAAAATATTAAGAGTACAATCTTAGCTTTTCAGTCAAAGATTATAATCGATGCTTTCTTGCTTGAGAAATTAATATTTCTAATATAAGATAATATAATATAAGATACTGTGTATCTTCACTGATGGCTACTTGTACTCGTAATATGCACCCTTACTTTTTCTATTGATGTGCATGCTTATTAATGTTTGCTTTCATTTGATTTTTGTATGATTTCTTTTGCTAGTATCTAACAATTTTTACACGTATGTTGTTTGTCAGTGATTTGGTGTTGATGCTGAAAAATAAACGCATATCTCTCTAATCATAATTTAAATTGCCGAAACGAGCAAAAATTACATTTAAGAAAATATATATAAATGGACCAACCTAGTAACGCTGATTTCACTGCAGAAGATAAAGGTATTCCTGGTTCATTTTAAATAACTAAAACAGTATTTATTTTTAATTTTACAGATTATTTTGTTAAATAAAACAAATCCAAACATAAACACAAAACAACCACAGACCTAAAAGATTACACACCACTAGAAACAAGCCTCGCAGACATTTGAATTCTTTTACAAATGAGGAGCTACTTTAATTATAAAACAATTAAAATTGAAATTTAATACGACACTATAAATGCTTTTCAGTTACATAATCACGTCCACTTGTTCAATTACAAACTAGATATAAACTTTTTGATTATATTGAATTATAAATAAATACTTTTATACTCTTCACGCAAATTAAATTCATTACGCATTTCACAAGGAAAGTTCTACGATTAGCGATTAAAATATTGGCTCTCTGTCAGTGCCATGTCGCAAATATTTTATTACTGAGAGATTAGAGCTATAGCACGATCATCGATTTATAGAGATTTAAACTTTGTCTGACAGCTGGAGACAAAATTCCGTATGCTGTCATCTGGTGAATATCAAACATAATAGAAAGTAAGTTACAATGACAAATTGTAATGGTGAGGAAAAAATCGGGCGATTATTCTTTACCTTGAATGTTGGCATTTTGACATTTTTGATTATCAATAAACCCATTTAAAGTCATTTTTTTATAAGTTATAACTTATTAAATTCTTATAAGTCATAATAATGAAAATCTCTCTAGTGTTCTGCCAAGCGCAGGTCCACCATCCAAGGTATATATTCATACTTACAGTCTACTCTCGCGCTCCATCAAGAGCGTTCCATACATCAACAAGTTAATCTCTTCACAAACGGCAATGCCTCGTCCACACCTTAAGCAGCCTATAGCTTGGGAAAAGTATGGCTTCCAAGGTGGATTCCAGTTACCTTCCTCAGTTCTTGCTTAGACGTCACTTACGACAAGTGCAGTTAATGGTTGGTCTATTCTTCAGTGTCCCGGACACAACACAGGAAACTAATGAAAATACTTTGTAATAACTAATAAATTAAAACACAATAGTACTTCCTATCACTTACGGATTTGTGATTTATTACTATTACTACATTTACAAATATGTAAGGATAAAAATAAAAACAGAAGATCAGCAAAAAAGATCCTATATAGGCCCCTACCCTTACTTACTTAGTAGTAAAAACGTAACTGTTCAAACTTCAATGAAAGTAAAATAATAATAGTATTAAGCCCAAAAAATTCACTTGTAAAAGTCAATTTTAACCTTATTTGGACCGATTAAAGTCATTTTGGATCTTATTGCTCTACTGCGCAAATTTTAACTATGTTTTTGACTTTAAAAGCATGCAGGGATCATAGAAATCATTTATGGCAATCATTCACGTTTAACCGCCCTACTAATAGTTGCGTCATTTCTGTCAGGATTCAGGAGTGATTTAATTTCTTCTAACACTATTTGCTCTCTGTGTAACAACTTAATTACTGCAGTAGCTGAACGTCAACTCTTACCAACCATAGTTCTAATCAAATTATGAATCGATATCATTTTACATATCACTATTTATAATTGTTTCTTCATATAATGCGTGTGTGATCTTTTTTGAAATGCAATAAAAATCAGTGAGAGAAGAGAATGCAATATTGTTCATGTCTACCAACAATGCAATAACTATACCTATTATCGCCCATATGAAAGCAGATAACAAACCTGAAGCTGGAAACTCGTTTATTTCTCTTATTCTTATCTCTCATCTTATCCTCAGTCTCCATGTTAATCCTTCCATCATCCATAATCACGTGACCTCTGACGTCACTCACATAGTGTGAGTCCATGTTATCCATGATATCTGTGTTCCGTGTGTATCCAATCATCATTACTAAATCCGCTTAATATGACACATAAATAACTCCACTGTATAAGTTGTGCCTAATTATCTGCGTAGAACTACACTACTCATTTTACTTCTAGATGTTTTCTAATTATCCGTCGTTATATACATGACACTGATGGCTAGTAATCTGTTTAACAGCATCAATGGCAGTTTGTCAAATTCAATAAATATTTTAACTCCTTAAATCATTCAATCTTTCAAAATCTAACAATTATTGTGCCAATCAGCAATCAATTAATCAATCGATAAGTTCATCCATCCATATCTTGATTAAGCAATCAGTCAGTCAATCGTTTCGATTAAATTTTCATTCCTGATAATGATGAAAAGCCACTTCAGATAATATTGCTGATCGCTGGGGTGATAGACTATATAAGTCACACTATACGGCTGATAGGTTACTGTAAAGCTGGTAAAGCTAATGTTAATGTCAGTTTCCTCACTCGAAAACGATGTCAGTGACGGGCGAGCCCAGGATTTGAACCAAGCACAAACTGATCCGCAGTCGAATATCTTAACGACCAGCCAGTGGCGATATCATACACACTACAGCTGATAGGTTACCCTACACACTACAGTTGATAGGTTACCCTACATACTATAGCTTATAGGTTAACCTACACACTACAGTTAATAGGTTACCCTACATACTATAGCTGATAGATTACCCTACACACTACAGTTAATAGGTTACCCTACACATTACAGCTGATAGGTTACCCTAGACACTACAGCTGATAGGTTACCCTAGACACTACAGCTGATAGGTTACCCTACACACTAGAGTTGATAGGTTATCCTACACACTACAGCTGATAGGTTATCCTACACACTACAGCTGATAGGTTACCTACACACTAAAGCTGATAGGTTATCCTACACACTACAGCTGATAGATTACCCTACACACTACAGCTGATAGGTTACCCTACACACTACAGTTAGATTCTACATATAGATCTATACGAATACTAAATCTGATATATGTTAGAACTATTCGTCACACTAAATAGCCGACAGCTTATAGATCTATACGACACAATACAACGTCTTTGCTTTCAACGCTTAGGCGTCTCTGTGTTGAGCCTAAATATTGAGATTACGTTTGGCCTATTTTACAATGACCCAAACCACATCACAAATGTATAAAAACACAAAATAAATTAGTAACATAATAATAAACGAATTGTCTCAGTGAAAGCAATGAGCATAACCCTCCTAGCTACCAGCATGCGCGTGTGTTCACTGTACACTGTATGAGATAAGAGTTTTATGCTTATCATGCGCAGTGTATTATAAATTTGTAATCATTTGAGCTGCAGTTTGAAATAGTGGGAAGGCAAGATAAGCTGGATCGCCAGCTACGCTCAAAATTCTATTTTCTTTTCAATAAAGTATTCGAATATTGTAACGTTTAAAAACACAAGTTTATGAAGCGTACGTGCTAGTATAGCACTATGATTGCAAAATATTACTTGAATAGAATATGCAATACACTTAAGGGGCTCCGATATTAGTATATCACATAGCAGCTGATAGATAACTCTGTTATCTGGTGCTACGAGTCAAATCGACTCAGCGTTAGGTCTCGAGTACTCGATAATCACCTGTCATATAGAAAATATTTTCAAATATGAAGAACGATTTTCGTTTTACTATAGAAAAGTTCTTTTAACAAGGGCTGCGTCGTGCACAAGCATTTTTCATTCGTACGCACCATACATACACATACGTCTATTATTTAACTACCGCACAAATACAGGCCTACAAAACATATACATAACACAATATGTACGTGTGAACCACATAAATACTACATAGGCAGATGTACACGACTACACGATACTCAAAATTACATTTTATTAGTATTTATATAACTTATACATAAATAAAGCACAAATGTAATATTATACACATACAGGCCTACATCAAAGTTACACACCCTAAACATTCTATATTTTTCACATTAAGGAAACATACACAATGATTTATGCAGTATGCAGACCTTGTCATAACTGCACTCATACACATGTATAATTAATTGTATATTATATACCACGCACATAAAAACACAGACACACACAGACACACACAGACAAACACACACACAGATACACACAGAGATATACACACACAACTCTGTGCATAGAGACTGCACTCAGATATAATTGTTTCATTACTATGAATATAACACACAACGGCTAGCATTGTATCAGATCCATACTGAGGGAGAGAGAGACAGAGTGAGGGAGAGAGAGTGAGACAGAGAGAGAGTGAGACAGAGAGAGAGAGTGAGAGAAAACGAAACACTAGCAGGAAAAACTGTCGTTTGGAAACACAAACAAACACAAGTGTGAGTACTCACAAATACAAGAAATAAAAATTCTGATCAAGTGATAGGCTATTATTACACCACTTCAATATGGTGAATGATATTGAATACTGTATATAAAACAAAACTAGCTAACTGGATACTAAATGAAACTAGCTGAAATACAACAACAACTAATAATAATAATAATAATAATAATAATAATAATAATAAATGTTTAACGTACCCGTTTCATCATACAAGGATGAGGTCAGGGACGTCATCCCTGACATCATCCTTCATCCTGACGTCTAATATAACTTATTGAAGGCTGTAAGATTTCGTAGAGACACAACTATGGCATGCTTCTTTCAGAGAGCAGCATGAGCCGGTACCACATCGGTGAGACGTCAGTTTGCGGATCAAGAGGCTCTATAACCTGTGGACAGTCGTTGACAAGCTCGAGAGATACACAGCTCAGAGGTTGCCAAGACTACAGGTTTGGCAACCGAACCCATCATTTACTAGTAAGAGAGCTAAAAGCTAAGGTTAACGAAAAGCGATGTCAGTGACGGGCGAGCCTTGGATTTGAACCCCGCACATTCTGATCCGGGGTCGAGTATCTTACAGATTTCGCCACGGGCTCCAGCTGGGACCTATCCCAATCCATAAAAATTCAATTCCAAACCCAACGCATGACCGTAGCGGGCAGCACTTCTACTAAAACACATGTTTACGTATTATTAGTCTATTACCAAACACCAGTGCTCTAAAGGACAGTTATATAATTTAAGGACAATATAAAGAAATAAATGTTTTCAAATAAATTATAATCAGAGTTGGCGCTCTCTTTCACAAATTGTATCGAAAATCCCGAAGGCTTGTTGCACAGTTGTCATTTATAATTCGTTCATTATTGGATTCACTAACTTTAAGTTGAAGAGAGTGAACTCAACCCACCCCCCTCAAGTCGCCAAATTTTTTTGCCAAACCCAACTCAAACCGATTAAAACCACGGGTCAACCCAACCCATGTCCAGATCTGAGAAAACTGACGTTAAACATGGCTTTAGCTTTATAGAATTGAAGTAACCTATTCATAGGCTTTTTACAAACACTCCATACTTCTCCCTTCTCTCATATCCAGGACAACGGGTCGCTTGTGCTGATTTTCTCCAATGTGGGACTGATGAGATTGTTGTTCAACTGTGGATCAGTGTTCCACAGTCGAACAGGGTTCCAATCCAACTCTCTCTCCGTCACTGACATGATATATATCGAGCAGAAAATTGACGTTAAACTTGACTTTGGCCTTTTATATGTTTTGACAATTAAGCAGCCCTTCATTTACAATTTAGCTCTTATGAAACAAGCTAGGAAGCAATGAAAGATTTTTGTGATTATGATACTGTAAACACGAGACACTTTGTTGTTAGCCTCTGCTGATATTCGAATCCGGGTCTCTTACGCAGTAAAGAGACTGCGTTATCATCTAATTCACAAGATTTATAGATATTTAAAGAGATTTAATCCATCATCGAGCTAAATTGTAGCATTTATTACAACAGAAGTTTTAATATTCTGATATTTCATGTCAATCAATAGTTTAAGGGCTTAATTAGTATTTTACGACTAACCGAATTACCACAGAGTTTGTGAATAGAATCAAACAGTCCCGTTTTTATCAAGTAAATAAACATCCGAACGCCTATAACTACCCTATCTCTCAATTCTCACTTTAACATTGCTATTCTGAAGTGTTTGGAAACTTTTAATCCTGAGCTTAAGTTGGATGAACGTGGCTTTGAAGTGGATTTTAGCCTCTAATAAATTTAATTAAACCAAACCAGTGAGCTTAATTAGTAAATAGACTGTCTGCTTATGGCAACGCAAGGACACTAGCTGAACATTTATTAAAGATGTTACTTCTGGTATTCGAATAGATTGTTTGAACTTTGTCGTCCAGTTTGTATCGATAATTTTCAACAATGACACTAGTTTGGTTCCTTATCCTATTGATTTATTCTTATCATAAAGTAACGCAATTCTAAAAACGCTCTAGAACATTTTGAAAAATGAAAACTACCCGATAATATTTATATTTTTCCAAAACAATTTAATACTTTAAACTGACTAACAGTCTACAGTACAGTTAAATTTAAATGTAGAATATCGTACTTAAATACTCTTTGCTAGCCTGTACAATTCAAACAGTCTACAGATCGGATTTTAGATATTAAAAATCCTATCGAATTTATCGCATAAAATCAGTATAAATAATATAATGAATAATGATTGGTCGTAAATGGTTTAACACGAAATGGTTTGAGATCCACTTATTGGCTACTTACAAAGTGCACTATTGTAAGACGTCTGCAGTTAATCTTTAAATAAGAAATCTGATATTTGAGCCGCTGCGCTCAAACCCATGTCCGTAGCTCACAGCTCATACATAGCTCATAGACTAGTGCAAGTGCGATCAGTATCGTTAACCTGATTGGTCGTAAATTCCAGCGAGAATTTCTTAAATTAACCACAAAAACAATAGAAAAATTTACGCTGATTTTATTGGTCCATATAATCCTTTGTGATATCATCAATAAGTTAACCGTAAGTTGAAAATTATTAAATATAAAATCAGACTGTGAAACATTTGGCCCGATTGATATATAGGCCTATTTATACAGAATAATATAGGCCTATTTATACACAATAATAAATAATATACCTCTCAAATGAGACCTGGCATCATGCACAACTTGTTTTTGAGCACTAATTGTTAAAATCAATTGTTAAACTGTAACAATTGTATATTTCTTAAACTATCAATATTAGAGTCTAATTCAAAGACTAAGCCGACTTCCTATTTCTTAGACTATTCATAGTTAGGCTATAATATAGGCTATTTGTCTATATGGGCTAGATCCTTAATGTCACTAGCCTCACAATAAATGTGAAATAAAGTATAAAGTTGAGTTGATTGATCAATGTATTCCAAAATGACATCGTAAGTAAATTAATTGTAGACCTAACTAGAAACCTCTCTAATCGTCGTCAACTCTTTTACCGGCTCATGACAGAGCCAATCTATAGTGATGTAAGAACTCATTTGAGAAGTACTACTTTACTTCACCAGGTTTTGATCTAAACGAGTTAAACGAGCAATCAATAAATTCCTTATAAATAACTCGACATGTATTGAAGTTGTCTGCTACTTGACACAAATCCTTGAGGTAAGAGATCGTGCTGGTCCAGACACTAGAGTTTTGATTTGCACGTTGTATGCAGAGTTGCAGACCTATACCATGCCTAAACAGGCTCTAACCTAAAATCTAAATGTTTTACAACATACCACTATAATAGGTCTATCTACAAGCATAGAATAGCATACAAGACGCGCAAAAAACACCTTTATCTGCTGACTAATGAAAGAAACTGTTGTATTACGAGTGCTTGTAAAGCACAAAGCGCACCACGGGGAACCAGGGTCCTTTACCAGCTGTGGCTTCGAGCAACAACTACAACAGCTGCTGCGTTCTGTATTAAAAGCATTTCAAAATAATCGCTGTTGCTATTTACGGGTTATTATGTTATAAATTGTACAATTTAAAAAAAAGCTATAAATTAAACTTAATAATAGTAATAGAACATCATCAACTAATTATGGATATTGAACAAAGTTTGAAAAATTGAAAGTACCAGATACATGAGATTAAATACTCCATTTAAATCAGTTAGGTGCTCATAAAGAACTGTTTGGCCTTGCCAGTTTTACCTAATATTGTAGAGCCTAGAGATTGTCTAATCCAAGAGAACATTGTATAATAGTTTACAACACGTTTCCTTGCAAGATCAGCCCATAAGTTACGGGTGGGCCGTCCTCATAGTATGTCTTAATTTGGCTCAGTCGAGACGTTCTAACTGCTGCACAAAACTGTTGCAATGGCCCAAATGGTGATAGTTCCATTGTAACTATCTAACTTAAAGCACATTAACTCACCATCATCATCTTCTTTCAGGGACGAGAATAGAGGGGGTGGGGGGCTAAGAGGACTAAACCACCTAAATTCGCTGCTCAGCCCCAAACTTTCAACCACTTGCCCATATAAATACATAGAGGCTGGAATTAAGCCCCCATTTAGCCTCCATTTCACGACCTCAAATCTCGTCCCAGTCAACTTCGCTTGAATATACATGTATATCTATTGTTAAGATTACATTAACAAACCTACATTAACTACATTAACTAACTCTCAATATAATTTTTCAATTGAATCCTGCGACTATGGGCTTGAAGTAACTGCATAGTTTAACTGTGGAGTCCCTGACATATGCTATCGATTTAGGCTGCAGTATCAAGTGCTGTCGATTATTACGTTTTAGCTTTCTACAGCACATATTAAAGCGGCGTATCGAACAAGAAACACTTGTGGCATTAAAGCCCACGTCGACAGGTCACTCATATGTGTCGGTAAAATGGTCGGTGTATAATAATAATATAATATATGCATTTTAGTGGTGTAGAAATGACTGTCATTTGCTCCTTGTGTTTATCGATTATGTTATATAAAATAAACCAGAAGCATTTCATAAATGAGAAAATTCAAAACTGATTAACTAGAAAACTGAACATCACACAAGAGCGATATCTGCATAAAGTGCGATATCTGCATGAAGTTCGCCACAACAATTAGTGTCAGTGAAAGTATAAAATAAATTAATATTTTAAATAATAAAATGAGCATAATTATATTTAAATACTAAATATTGACTCCACTGCAAACGCACTAGTTAAATAGAAAAAACAGCCTGTCTCACTACAACATAATTATTTAAACATTATGTTTTAACCTAAATCATCTAAATATAACGAACTAGCCAAGAGAAGCAAAGGGTAGTTTCCTAGTTAAAAATAGCAGTCTAGGGCAAAACAACGAAAACAATTAACAATAAACTTAATGCCATAATTGGTTTAGACTTCTTTATACTCAAACACTTAACTACGAAGATTTAAAATAGCAGAGTTGAATTAAATCATTAAAAGAGAGTGAGTAGTTTAGAGTGCTTGTTTGTTATGATTGAAGTAACAATGCTAATACAGCTGTGTTCACTGCAGATATTAACTAAACGGAACCCTCAGCTTAACGTCTGTTTTGTCATCACAAGAGAGTTCGGGTCGGGTTCCAACAGATAGTCTTCTCTGTTTCAGGCAAATGTGTTACAACTAGGTCATCCAACAGTTGTGATAACTTGAATGAAAAACCAAAACGTGCCTTGTTTTCGACTTCAGTAGTATTGCAGAACAATCGAGTTCATTTCAGTAGTACATTACTATTTCATAGTATGCAAGCATTTCAATGCATAGTTATTATCCAATCTCCATACGATAGAGCTGGTGTATCTCTCTGTTTTTTCTCTCTCTCTCTCTCTCTGTCTCTTTGTCTCTCTCTCTCTGTCTGTCTGTCTGTCTCTCTCTCTCTCTCTCTCTCTGTGACTCTATCTTTCTTTACCTATCTATCACTCGCTTTTTACTGAAACTAATAAGAAATAAGCTTAAGTGATTTTTCACGACTAGCTAATAGTACCTGTGAATGTCTCCATTTTGCTACGCGACGAGACAGAACGGCTCAGCGGTCTACCTCGTTACTAAAGCACTCTCTTGTGCCCGTTGACGCACAGTTATATAAGTTGGAAGAACGCTAACATAAAGGCATTTACAATTAAAGATCATACATATGCACTGAACACTTTCAGGCTCACAGCCCGAGCTATATATAAACTACTGCAGTTTATAATTATACTGCAGTAAATTGAGATATGAGAACAACAAAGAGTTTAGTCGTAAAGCGGTAGAGGGCTGATTGTTTATCACAGAGCTGTATGGTCGGAAAGCTGTATGGGACAGTCTACACTCGAGATATAGATAAAATGTTGCGCTATATCAACAGTGTCACCGGTCATTTCTATGAAAAGATCTGTTTATCAGTTTCATTATGTCTCTGTCTCGTATGTTTTGTACGAAGTTGGAAGGTCTGAGACAAATATTTGTACAAACACTCTATTTTGAAGGTATATTAACCTAACCAGTTGGTGGAAAGTCGATCATAAGATAAACGGCGATTTTATTTTATTTTTTTCTACTTTCAAACTACATTATATGATCTTTATTTCACCAAAAGACATGGCAGTATAAACAGAACAGGAAATGAAAAATAATGCACGAATTGAACAACAGAAACCAAGGATTAACATCAAAGAGTCTACAAATAGAGAAATTTAAACTAAAATCGCCGTTTATCTTAGGATCGGCTTTCAATAATCTAATTAGGTCAATATACCTTCAAAATAAGTCCAAACTTTGTATCTTATTTTGCCAATAGTAGCCTATCATCGTTCTGAATTGCATATTTATTTTTAATATTAACCTAATCCATATAATCAGACTTATCTAAATCTAGTTTACTATCCAAGCATCCAAAGTCAATTAACTTATTTAAGAAATTATATCTGTGATACTGATAGAGTAGTTCAAATGGCCAAAAGCCACACTACCACTGGCAATACGATATAATACCTTTATCAAAGGTTCGAAAAATTTTATAGTAGACATTATTGTAAGCATTACAAAAATCTTTCTGTTCAGCATTAGACAGAGATAAAGCAGAAATACCATAAAGTAACAAAGGAACCGCTTGAGAATGTATTAATTTCAACAAGACATCTATTGCTGCATTTGAACCAAGTCTCCCTAGTAATATATTAACAGCAGCGTAGAATTTGCCTCTACTAGCATTCCAGTGACATTTAAAAGACTTTGCTCTATTAATAAATACACCAAGCTCTAGATAACAAATACTGTCAACCCAATTAATATGAATATTCTGAATAGTCAATGGTTTACAAGGAACATTAAACCTTGGACCGATTCTCAAACAAAGACATTTTGATATATTTATAGGCAGATCTATTTTCAGTAAAAACACTATTGCACACATTGAATAGATATTGCAGATCGGTGATTAATTCGTAATTTCTGTTATTCTGTTCGTCAGTTATTTTTTTCATTTCTTGTTCTGTTTTTACTGCCATGCATTTTGGTGAATAAGATCATATATATTAGCATGCCCATTACACACAACAAAAACGTTTATTTAAATATTATATCTCCACTGAATCTTAACTGAATCCTGTAGCTTGAAAATTATAGTTTCTAACATTTTTTCATTGCCTTCCTCAGCTTTTTCTAACACACCCTCATTAGATACACGAAGCAATCGCTTTATACGGAGAGGACTACGTATACATTTACATTAAAATATTTGCCAATATTACTACAACAACTCAAATTCTGGTAACAAAACACGACAAACTCTCAGAACAGTAGTTTTTATAGTGATACCATAAAAGAAATCCATGCAAGTCCATGCACACTGGGCTAGCTTAATGCTTAAAGAATTAATATCAGTTTCTACTTCATAATTGTAGTTTTCAATGCTGTACTTAATTAAGCATCATTGCACACGAATATAGTAACAAACAACACCACCTGTTAGGTTTAACAGACGACTTTAATATATGGTTTAACAGATGATTTAAATCTTTTTCTATTAAAGTATAATAACAACCAGACTGCACCCTGTAGAGAGTAGAGAGTTGGTAAAATATGCAGCTGTCGAGCTCTAGGGCACAGCATCTGTTCCCCCCTCAGGGTTCTGAGTACTGCACAGGGTTAGGCCTGTACATGTGTAGGCCTACACAGGTATTTATGTCTGCAGAGAAGTAGGCCTTCACATGTGTAGGCCTACACCGGAGTGTAGGTCTGCATATGAGTAGACCTACATATGTATAAGCCTACACAGGGGTATAGGTCTTCATAGAAATAGGCCTAGAGTAGGCTTGTATAGGTATAGACCTACACTGGATTACAGACCTGCATATAAGTAGGCCTGCATATGTGTAGTCCTATACCAATCATGTACCATTGCGGTTCACAGAATGGAATGCGATATTTGTTAAATAAATTTATATTATTTCTGTTCTGTAGATCATTTATTATCAAAAAACAATGGCAAATATTGTTAACTTAATTTAATTGGTCAATAAATTCTATATTGAATCACTAGGCCATATAATCCAAAAAACCCAGCTGACTTTATTGTTATATCAATTGTAGTTCGTTTTGATATCGTCAGTGAATTTAAATGGCTGACAGAAGTGCCTGAGACTCTCACGTAAAAAAATCAATACTTCCACGTATTCTAAACTGAGAAAACTCGGCTCGTTCTATTGAATAGATGAGGCTATTTAATTAATCTAATCGTTTCGGTTCTGACAATAAAGTGCTGACTAATAATCGAGGAACTTTCGAAGTAATTAACTTCAGGTTCTGCACTATAGAAGGAAAGGTTAGGGACGTTCAGTATCTAAGATTCCTTCAGTATTATATCATGACATTTCTTATAAATTTTGTCCATAAAACAATTATCAGAGAAAAATGAGCTGATGTCTGCAGGTCCCTCTGAATTATTCCTCCAGAGCATCCTCTAGATCATTCCTCTAGATCATTCCTCTACATCATCCTCTAGATCATCTTCTAGATTATCCCTCTAGACCATCCTCTAGATCATTCCTCTTGATTATTCCTCTAGATCATCCTCTAGATCATTCCTCTAGATCATCCTCTAGATCATCCTCTAGATCATTCCTTTATATCATTCCTCTAGATCATTCCTCTAGATCATCCTCTAGATCATTCCTCTAAATCATTCCTCTAGATCATTCCTCTAGATCATCCTCTAGATCATTCCTCTAGATCATTCCTCTAAATCATTCCTCTAGATCATCCTCTAGATCATCCCTCTAGATCAGTCCTCTAGATCATTCCTCTAGATCATCCTCTAAATCATCCCTCTAGATCATCCTCTATATCATTCCTCTAAATCATTCCTCTAAATCGTTCCTCTAGATCATTCCTCTAAATCGTTCCTCTAGATCATTCCTCTAGATCATTCCTCTAGATCATTCCTCTTGATCAACCCTCTAGATCATTCCTCTAGATCATTCCTCTAAATCATTCATCTAGATCATCCTCTAGATCATTCCTCTAGATCATTCCTCTAGATCATCCTCTAGATCATTCCTCTAGATCATCCTCTAGATCATCCTATAGCCATTCCCTCTAGTCCCTCCTTTAAGTCCATCACTCAAGGTCATTCCTCCTGTGCCTTCACATGGTCCACGCTAAATATTTTAATCTCTCTCGCTCTCTTTCTTCTTCTGACAAGTGGCAGGTCCAATCTACAGTACAATTAGGGTATCTATTCATATTCGCATTCTCTTTAAAGCCTATTACAACGCATACGTTTGATCTCTTTGGAGAGATCCCGTCACAACAGAATTAAAATCAATATCTAAATAATGATTAGGAATCTTTAATGATAGAAGTTCACAACATAGAGCCTAGCTAACGACAGTTTAAAATAACCAAAGATATACATGTAGAATTGGCTATTATGCCATTGGCAGGAGCTAATGGCGATGTCGGTAAGATACGCGACCGCGGGTCAGTATATGGGGGTTCAAATCCTGGGCTCGCCCGTCACTGACGTCACTTTCGTGTGAGGAAACTGACGCTAACGCTAGCTTTGCCAGCTTTTTTTTATAGAAATGACTTCATCGCTTGCCCATATTATTTCCGTTTCTGCTTTAGTCGCTGCAAACGAATATCCGCAGCTATAGATAAACCTATTTGCGATGTCAGATCGCACTTATTAGCGCACTTACTGTTGATAACCTAGCGAGTGCACGCGAAATTTCTCGATAAACTTATAAAATCTGACAGTAGAAACCACTGCTACCGCATTCAGTACCGTACAAGAGTGACCTTAGTCCATTGCACCGAGCGTTCTTCTGCCGCACTGGCTAAACAGGCGATCAACTGAAAGACTGGATTAGCAGTGGCGGATCCAGGGGCGGGGGCCCAGTGGGCCCGGGTCCCCTTAGGCACAGCGATAAAAAATGTTAAAATATATTTTCATTGTTTATATGGAAGTTCCTATGTTCCTATTTTACCTGCAATGTGGCCGGGTTACCGAAAAATACAACAGCCGTGGACTGCACGTGTCGGTAAAGGCAACAAAGCAACACGATCTAAACCAACGTCAGAAAGACATTCGGTTGATGAGTATCTGTTTTCAAGAACCTGCTACAAAATTCTCGTTTGACTGGTCAATTGTTGAGACGAATTAATCAATTCTACTATCATTTGGATATACTCCTGTCTTAATCTTTAGAATAACTTGCACATGCATAATAAGTGTTGATGTGCATTATCGTATTTACTATTTTTACCTTCTTGGCTTCTTTGAGAATTTGAAATTTTATGCACTTATTTTCTATCTCAGTTTACTTGTTAGATTCTATCTCCTTCTGATATAAACTTGCAGGCACAAAGTTCGTGAAATCTGCAGCTATACTACTACATTAATTAAGTTTTGCGAAATATACAATCTTCGCTTCAGTTCAATTTCTTCACATGCCCACAAGCGCCCACTCACAAAGGCCCACATATCTCAATACTCATGCCAGTGATTTATTACGAGACTTGTTTACGCGAATTACGGGAATGTTCTCAGTGGTTCAGTGTGTAAGGGATTTATGTAGCGCTAGCATGAAGTTCTAAATGACAGTTTCAAGGTCCTGAGATCAATACCCGGTGGAGCTTATCAGAGAGTAAAATCTCTCACATTCACATCTTTCAGGGTAATCCTGTAGGCTACTCCTGACGTCTGGAAGAGAAGCCTTTTGGGCTTCTGACCTTGATATTGAATTCGAAATTTTTTAAAAATGTCTTAAAGGGAATAACTCACATTTTAAAAAGTGTCTTATCGCCCGCAATTTAAAGGCTGCTCTCTGACGACCTGCTTTACTCGCTGAATGAGATTTGTCGAGGTTCGCTTTAGAAGAGCTTTACTGACTGATATGATTTTCTTTATTAGCACATCGACTAGGTTTATTCTAGCATCAGATGCTCACTATAACATTGCTATTCACACGTACACATTAACTGATCAACTGAGGTAAAGACATACGTCCCTACGTATGCTTGTATATACATGTAGTTCAGTGGCAAATTTGCAGAGATTTTCTTAGAGGTACACAAAGCGACTACACTAAAAATTAATAATGGAATAAAAACGTATAAATTGAGCAAAATTAAGATACCGAGAGACTATACAGAGTTTAAAAAAGAATGTATTTTGCTGTGCGGACATATAGATAGGTGTTTAGAAAAATAGCATATATTCCTGACTAGCCCGAGGTAGAGGCAAATGAATGGATACAAAGGGACTGATGGAGACACAGTAACTTCACTGTGTATGATCGACAGGTGGAGTCCTCAGCTCGATTGCTCGCGATAAATGTTGAAATTTCAGGTCAGTCCTTCAAATGCGCATAATATTTCAGGAATTGAAAACTGCTATAGTGTATGGTTTAGCAAGAAATAAGAGCCATTTTAGGATAATTGATGACCAATTACAGATAAAAGGTACAAAAATAATAAAAAATAAAGGCAGACATGCTAAAGACTGTTGAGACAGTTGACAATGGCAGGCAGTAGGCAGTAGATAGAAAAGAAAACAAATAATTTGAGAAAGAGACAAATGAAGAGCGAGAGAGGGGGAGGAAGATAGCTAGAGACACCCACTTGATTAGAGTAAACGTTATTTGAATGGATTCAATGGATCAATCAGGTCACAATAAGATCAGACTTGAGTAAACTTCAAGTACGCGTGCTGAGCGACAGGACTAGTCGATAGGACTGAGTACAGATTCAATGTATTTGTACTGGTGACTAACACTACCAGTGATCATCGAGTTCAACTGCAGGCTGGAGACATAAGTATGGATTATTGATTACTGGAGTAGGAACAGAAACTTGGACCTGTCATTTGAAAGAGCACAAGCGAGATAAAGAGATAGACGGCGGGATTAGCGCACTTGGTGTAGTTGCGCGTCAATAATCGAAGTTAAGCTGCATCAATCTCGGTTAGTACTTTGTGGGTGACCACCTTGGAAGATCGAGTTTTGACAGCTTTGAAGGAAAAAATCACAGGGTGATGGAAGGTTATTCTTAAATCCGAGTCGGCTGCAATTGATGCGCCATCAAAAGCAGCGATTACTAATAACCATAGAGGAAGGAGGAAATGGACCTTAAACAAGCATCTGTGCCATAAAAAGGCAACGATTACTAATAACCATGGAGAGGAAGGAGGAAATGAGTCTTAAGCATCTGTGCTTCCTGACCCAATGTGCCGTTATGTTTTGTTAAAGAGAGTAAGAGAGGGGGGAAGGGAGCAACAAGCAAGTCATCTCTGATTGTAGTGCTGTAACAGGGCCGGGCTCTTCATTTTACAGCTCATCCTAATTACTTTAAAGTATTTATTTTTATCAGAATTTAAAGAATTCTAAACAAACATCGCCTAATCGAATTAAGATACTCTTTAACAAAACATTGGCAGGTGGTATAAAATAATTTTGGCTTTCCCATCAGACCGAGACCATGATGCTCTTATCTTCTGTACACTGACAGAGCTTTGAGGTTAACACCGGATGTGAATTGTATTGTATTTTTTTGTATTGTAGGCTATGTTGTATGAAGCTGTGATGCACGAAGTGTCACACTGATAATTACTGTTGAGTGCAGGTCTAACAGAAATAAATGATAGCAGTGGTAACAGTGCATCCGGTGCAATACACGAGCATCCAACGAGTTGTTAACCCGTTATATCAGGCAATCACCTCAAGTGAAATGCTAGACATTAACTTATTCCGAACAGATTTGCGAAAATGAGAATTGAACTCACAGTCAGCAGAGTATGTTTGTAACAGGCGACCAAGGCGGATATCATCTTGTGATATAATTATTGTCATCCACATGTTTATTATTTCTACGTTTAGTACCTTTTCTCTTGCATTTCACACTTGCAAAGAATACGAATAAATTTAAGCGGCTTTCTAATATACATGTGGTTAATTGGCATTCTATTCCTGTGTTGTATCCGAGTCATCCACAATAGACTACTGAAGTGAGAAAGGCAAAAATGGAAACCACATCAAAGGCCAAATTTTTCCGAAACTTATTTATATTTATATTTATACTTATGAGCTATCTTAAATCAATCAATCAATCAATCAATAAGAATTTAACATCAGGTGCTTCGCCATAATGCAATGTCAGGGAAGTCAAACTACGCTAAAGTGTTGATGAGAAATAGTGCAGGAATGTGTAGGAATTACCTTTCATTGACTTTCCTATCGTAGATCGATGGTGTGTGCTCAGAGTGCCCTATTTGGAGAGTAAGAAAGGCAAATATGTGACTAGGAATATGTATCTTAGACCTGCAACGTGGATGAACACTAGACAGTGTCATTCCAGTGCCGCTAAAGTGCAGTTGTACTGTTATGATGTCGTTAATTAATGGTTAATTAACAATAATAGTTATCAGCGGTTTTAATTGTACACGACTACGTTACTACGTTAAATCGAATTGCTAATCATTGTATTTCATTAACTGAAACTGGAACATAAAATCAAAAAGAATTCAAAAGAAATTTTAATTTGACTTTTAATTACAATATCTCTAGAGAACATTGTTAGAGAACGTGCGATAAAAACGTGCGCTTAGATGTCAATTGTGTCGATAATTTGTTGGATTGAACTCTGAATAAAACACAATTGGGTGTATTAGAAGCACGTCTATTTATAACCACGAGATTTATAAGTTTATAATACGTGCTTCACTTGATGAGCCATAGCGATAGCAGAAAGCCCGAGTACAGTGATTGGTTGTTTCAATAGCTCAGCGTGCAGAGTGTCAGGTAAAGTTCATTAACGATCCTGAGCTAAAGCTCGTGTGTTCGAATCCCGCTACAACTGATAAAATAGACAAATCATTAATTATGTGCTGGTTATGTTTTTGACTGAAATATTTATTCTGATATGAACTCAAGCTGTATATTATTTTGGACTTTTTATAATTTGTATGCAATATTGCAGTGGCGTGTGATTCTGAAATAAACTTAAACTCTCTCCCGGGTGAGGGGATTATGGAGAGAGAAATATTAAATTTCCTCAGGACAAATAAGAATAACAAAGAAGACAAATTGAGTAAAGTGTGACTATATTATATTATGCTGATAAAATTGAAAAGTATCATAATTGAAAAGTACCATGCTCTATTTGACTATCTAAACCAAGCTAGAAGATCTACTTGGTTCTCGTTTCTTGTTTCTTTACCCAAAAATTAGTAGAGTTGTTTATTTGGAGTTTATCTTTCGGTCAGGGTTTCAGTAGTCCTATCTCGAATCTACACCATTAGCTATTTAATAATAATAACACAATAACACTCATTATAGTGAAATGATCAACTACGTTGATATTTATCACTTTTAATACCACATGTTAAATCCGTTTGGCAATTTTGTCCATATTCCGTGTAGCCAGTCCAGTGAATGTCCGAGATTTTACTCTCAGATCAGCGCGGCTGAGATTCGAACCCACGAGAGTTCAATTCTCCTCAGGATCTGTCATTTGAAACTTCATGACGTTATCTACACCTCTAACCATTGCGCTATTGAGACATTCAAGTAATAGTTAATCATTAACTATTTAATAATAGCTAATGGTGTAGATTCGAGATTGGACTACTGAAACCCTGACCGAAAGATCAATTCCAAATAAAAACTCTACTAATTTTTAGATGGTTAACTTGATAAACTAGACATTAGCCGGTGATCAATTAAAGAACTGTCGTCTAGGGATTCTTATTTAAACGGAATTATATAGAAACTACAAATATAAAGGTCAACTGCTCGCCCGTCACTGACAACGCTTTCGAGTGAGGAAACTGATGTTAACATTAGCATTTTTAGCTTTTTTAAACTGTGAAGTAGCAATTAAAATAGACCGCATGACAGTGTTAAAAATAACACTTTAGTCCCATGTACAGGTGTGAAGATAAATATGACAGAATCTTTCATGCGCGTAATGTGACCATATCTCAGTACACGTGCATTTCTGCTTACAAACATGTCAACAAATATGCTACACAATAGGCCTACACAAACATGTCAACATAAGTACTGTACAATACACATCTGCCATATTCGACTTGTTATAATTATGGTTGATGCAGCTTTGTACCAAACCTCGACATCACTAACTTCACTTGTATGGGAGATTTACTCCTAAAACATCAATAGCCCCTGACACGCACAGGTCAGATAAAGGTTAGCTATACAACATGTATCTTTCGACGTACCTCTATTGATATGCATTCCACTGGAGTGAGAAAAATTGTTGCTCTTGCAATATTTATTTAGTTCATCTGCATTTAAAGGACTTTCCTAAGTTGAACGGAACACGAAGTACATATAAGGGCTGTGTCGAAAGCCCTAAAAAATTGTACATATTTTTGTACCTTAAGTCTGTCTATCATGCAAATACCTGAGATAATTTCTGGTACAATTCTACGAACTTTCGTAAAATTCCATGACAATACGTGCTGCAAGTTTGAATTGTGTGACATTTTTTGCGCCACAAAGCCTATTTGTTGATGCGAATGAAATGTATGGTGCGCTGAATATATTGTTTTTGGAGGAGTTTTATCGATCTATTGTTTTCATTTAAGTCGCATACTGATGAAATCTCAACATGCTTTGTGTATCTCGGATTTTATTAATATGAAATTAGAGGCCTCGCAATAACTCCCAAATCTAGTCCGCACTAGTGGCTACCTGAAGCATAGCTTACATCACTTTATCCACTGATGACTTTCTATCTCGAGCATCCAGGCTATGATCGTGAAGATATAAGAATGCTATGATCCTCCTTTGGATTTGATACCTTTTGATTATCATATTTGGGCGGGGGGATAAGAAGTTACAGTAGTCTGAGCCTGAAACCACCGGATGTTAATCAATTGAAGAACTTTAAAGAATCGTTACTGGCTTTAACAAGCTACCCAAGCTTCGATCAAACGTATACACTGTGCACAACACTGCGCATGTTGCTGAAGAGATTGCAGTCATTAGTTGTGGATGAAAGTAGACATTTGGAAGGTTATTTCGTTTGAATAGTCTTCCGGAAATAACCAAATAGCCCATTTTAGGTCCAACAATATCTATCAATTTAAAATGTGTCTAACAGAGAAATTTAGTAACGAAAATCAGGGCCGATGCTTAAAGAAGGGTATAACTTGACTTGACTTAGACTTAATGTATCTTCATAGAATTTGGAGAATTTGCGTAGGATTGGACTTGAAATGGTCGATGAAATTTATGTTAGAAGCAGACGTCAGATACAGAAGGTATAGAAAATGTTCATTAGGGTGCCATTTTTAAGTAGACTGTAAATGGCAAGAGAAATGCTTACACATGATAAAAAATGCTAATGCATGGTAAGATAAATACTTATACATGGTAAGATAAATACTTATACATGGTAAGATAAATACTTATACATGGTAAGATAAATACTTATACATGGTAAGATAAATACTTATACATGGTAAGATAAATACTTATACATGGTAAGATAAATACTTATACATGGTAAGATAAATACTTATACATGGTAAGATAAATACTTATACATGGTAAGATAAATACTTATACATGGTAAGATAATGTATTAGCGAGATTTTACGACTTTGTCATCAATGCTCGACCACATCCCAAACACTTCTGAACACAACAAAATATCAAAATTCACTAATTTTCTTGATGATATGAAAGCACATTAATATCACATAACTTGGTAATTATTTAGCTTGCGATAGACTTTGTACATCTGCTTCTACACATATTGATGGCTGTATTAGCATTTATTGTCTCTCTCACTTTCTAGTGTTCTGTCAAGTGGCAGGTCCATGACACATAGTCATACTCAGATTCTTTTTTCACTCTCCATAGAGCACTCTATCTACATGGAGATCAACAAGTCGATCACTTCACAAAAGGTTATACCTTACCTTACCTAACCATTAATTTGGGAAAATATGACTTCTGAGGTTGCTTTCCGTTGCCTTTCTCAGTTTATGCTTATGCTTTCTTGTTTATGCTCTTACGACACGCGCAGTTAACGGTTGGTCTATTCTCCAGTGTCTCAGACACAACAAGAGAAACATCGTGGTATCATAGAATCTGAAACTGAATTTAGTTTTATATTAAATTCTTATATGACTCTTGTATTGGTTAGATATGAAGTTGAAGCCCTGGATGTTATTAGTGTTCGATTTATGATTTAAGACCTGGAGCATTATTTAAAGTATGAAATAGATCCCCTGTCGAGAACCGGTTGTATAACAGGATCTGTTGTAAAGACCAACAAGTTTTTTACTGTAGGATTAACGAGCGAAGCCAGATTTCTAGGGGGAGGGAAGAAGAAAACAGTTTATTCATTATGTCGATGATTTAAGGAAAGGCAAAAATATTTAGGCGTGAATTTCATTACAATGGTGAAGATCTTCAAACCATAAGCTGCACCTCTTTAAAACGGTAATGTACAAAAGAGTAAACAGTTAGAAGTATATCATATTTTTAAATCGGTTAGAGTTGTCTTCTACCACTAAATTGGCTGGGATCCGCAATCTAAAGCCTCAACTGACTGAAGACCCGCCTCAGCCAGTCTAAAAGCAAAGGGACAGAGGTATTAGCCGAACTTTTGGGGTACAGTAGAACTAAGACAGTGGATAGGTTAATTTGCCTGCATATAATTTAAGAAGATATTTATTTAACGGGCATGATAATTTAAGAAGAAAAGTAAACTTTTTTTGTAGTAGAATATAAAAAATAGATAAATAACTAATTTTGAACTTAGAGAAGGAGCAAACTCTCTCATATCCCCTGGCTATGAGCCAGGCTGACAAATGCTGTAATAATAACATACCTCAGGTTAAAATATTAAAATAATCTCAGTTAATAAGCTATTTTTATCCTTGAGTTACAGGGTGTAGCGCACACTAAGGCTTGTCTATTGATTTGACTGAAGTTTTATAAGTTAAGTTACAACCCAATGCTTCCAGCAGCTAACTTCCTGTAGCCTGTGGCGGTGACCTGCAAACTCTTTAATTTTAGACTTATAGCGTAATGAATTTTAAAAAGTATTTTTGGGTTACATTCTTAGACTTAGGGACCTATAATTTCTAGGCCTACATGCAAATATATGCTTTGCATTGTTCTATGCTCCAGGCTAATATTATTATAATAGTTGCTCGAGACAAGTACCTAGGTATGGAGAGAGATATGTGTTTATTTCAGCATCAACACCAAATCACTGACAAATACAAATAGAAATAAACATTTAAATGAAATAAAATTAAAAAATTCCCCGAAACACAGTGTGTCAAACAGTCTATAAACACCGGAACAACGGCCGTCAGGGAAGATGATACACATCTTATCTTAGGTAGGCCTATATTTTAGGTAAAGTATATACTGTAGGCCTAAAAAGTTTATGTCTAGTTTATACTGTAGGCCTATAGTTTAGGTCTAGTTTATACTGTAGGAATATAGTTTAGGTCTAGTTTATACTGTAGGCCTATAGTTTAGGTATAGTTTATACGGTTGGCCTATAGTTTATGTATAGTTTATACTGTAGGCCTATAGTTTAGGTATAGTTTATACTGTAGGCCTATAGTTTATGTATAGTTTACACTTTAGGCCTATAGTTTAGGTATAGTTTATACTGTAGGCCTATAGTTTGGGTATAGTTTAGACTATAGGCCTATAGTTTAGGTATAGTTTATACTTTAGGCCTATAGTTTGGGTATAGTTTATACTGTAGGCCTATAGTTTATGTATAATTTATACGGTTGGCCTATACTTTAGGGATAGTTTATACTGTTTTATAATGTAGGCCTATAGTTTAGGTATAGTTTATATTGTGAGTAATTAAAGAGTAAAAGCTATTAATCAATAGGTTTTCAGTGTCAGTGCGAGAATTAGTACGCTGAAAACTTTAACATAACATAACAGCAATGAGTGTTACTGTCGTCCATGACAACATCGAGTACTATTGAGATAAGTCCAAGCCGTTGGGCAAATGGAAGGTCCAACACGATGCACATTTCAAAATCCAGAAACCAGTTCTAAGATAATCTTTTCATTAGTTTTCAGAGTTAAGGGATTAGTTTAATTAGTTTTCCCATACGAGCCTCCAACTACAGGTAAAGGAATGAAATGTATGAAACGACGCAAAGGACTTTCACGTTGAAATTACACGTTGAAATTATACATGAAATTACACGTTGATATTACACGTGAAATTATTCGTGAAATTACTCGTTGAAATTACTCAAAGAAATTACACGCTGCCCAGTTAAGTGGTGGGTGTCCCTGAGGAGCCGGGAAAGTAGGCCAATAGGTAAATTCTGATTTAATTCTCTACTTAAAGAACTCGAGACCATTTCTAACATTTCATCTTTCTATTACAAATATAAAATCATATTAAATATACAATACCCACACATAATTAGCAATACGGACCTATATGACAGAATACAAGAAAAATCACGGAGTGAAATTGAATTAATAAAATTCAAAAGACTCAGTTGGATTGGACATATGCTAAGATTGGATGAAAATACTTCAGTAAGAAAAGTTCTAAATTATAGAATAACAAATAATAAAATGAAACTATGTATGGATAATAAATATACTTTAATAAAACAATATAATAAAGATATAGAACAAATAGACACTGAATATAACCTAGCACAGAGTGATGTGTATGATCTTGCCCAGGACCGGTATCAGTGGAGACAGAAGGTAAAAGAGGCTGCTCTGGTGTCCACAAAGTGACGTCACGCAGAGAAAAGAAGAAGGATTCTATTGCGATCATTCACACATGAAGATACTATCTCAAGATTAATTCATTAATTGACTTGTATTAATTGCTGTTCTTTTAATAAAATATATAACTTCTGAAGTTAATAATTAGAAATACGAATTCAACCACATTACCAAATAGAAGCTGTCGTCTTAAATAAGAAGTCGACCATCCTATAGAAACGACCTAACTAAAACTCAGTTGCTAAATAAAGACATAAGTACTAAGGTGTATAAGAGAACGAGAACAAGCTCTCCCCAACATCGATCCAAGCTTCCATGATCCTAAAACTGTATATGAGAGAACATTCTCCATTTTTATAAGAACGTCTATATATAAGAGCAAGCACGATAGCAAGTAGGAAACCATTTATATAGTGCCCTAGAAGAACAAGAAAACGCATGCGTATTACTACTCTACTTGCCGACTCTTTAATGGTTAATCCGTAATTTCTGTTATTCTGTTCGTTAGTTTGTTGGTTTTTTGTTTCATTTCTGTTCTGTTCTTACTGCCATGTATTTTGGTGAATAAAGATCATATATATATATATATATATATATATATATATATATATATATATATATATATATATATATTACACAGGATTCGAACCCGTAAACAACCACATGTCTATGACGCACCTAATCGATATTCAACAGAAGGTAAGATATAAGGGTTAAAGTATCATTAAACTTTAGAATAGAGGAGTAAATAAGAAGTAAATTAAACTAGTTAAAGTACAAGAGATATAGGATAGAAAAACGAGAAGCAATAACATAGTGAATGAAACAGAAGCATTCATTCCACTATAATATCAAGCAGTGAAGAGCGTTGAAATTATTAAATAACAAAAGGAAATGAACGAAATGGAAGAGATACCACTAAAGAGGAAAGATGTAACAATGATTTACAGTTAGTCTAATAGATATAGGCTATTGCATGTATAATTCTCTAAGAAGGCTCACTTGAATTGTATAAATTCAACTATTAATAAAACATGTTACAATAGGTTACTCTAAAATTAAGCTACTGCTAGCAATAGATCTCTAGATTACTTAAAAGTGAGGGCGACCTGTGAGAGCATTTTAATTTTGTGCCCAGCATTTTAGTATTTAAGATATCAATGCAACAGATTTATTTCCTTAGCATATATTTCCTGAATAAATTTTATACAATTTTATATAGAAATCGGTTCTAAATGTAATTATATCTACAGTATAATATGAACAGATGATATCATGTAACAACAAAGCTCTAGGCTAGTGACAGCTGTCCTCGAAATTAAATTCTGACTAATAATAATAGTGCTTTTCATGAAGAGTGAATGATGATAATTATTTAATTACACGCATAAACTTCTCAAGTGTTTACTTAAATCTAAACTTGGATTTTCTAATCAGATCAGATCTATTACGCAATATGTATAAAGTCTTTTCTATTTATAGACCCTGAGATCATGTGAAATGCACTGAAGTCATGCTGATTTTCTACTTTGTAGATACATTTATACATTTGTAGATACATTTATACATTTGTAGATACATTCATACATTTGTAGATACATTTTAACAACCGCAGAAATATTTCCGCTGATTTCTCTACCCACTCCCCTCATGTACCATATCGAAACATTATCTTTAAGGACTATGTGAAAGAAATATGAATATAGTTTTCCTATTTAATACCAGAGATTCGTTGTGTAACGTAGACTATAATAGGAACGATGAATGATAGGAATCACCATAGAAACGATGTCACCATAGCCACGATGTTGTCATTCAAACGCTGTCGTCATAGGAACGATTTCATAAGATACCTGAATTTGGATCAGCATGTGCGGGAATAATTCCTGAGCTCGTCCGCCCCTTTAATCGCTTTTGAGAGTTGATGCTAACGTTAATTTTTGCTTCAGCCTTTAACTCGAGCTTATCAGGAAATTGAAAATTTGAATTTTTGAATGGAGAAGGAAAAAATATCAGTTTAACTCACAAACAAATAATAGTCTAATAAGTATAAAAATGGTCTATGTATTTCAAAGTTTCGTTACAGGGTTAATGGAGTCTATCGGGATAATATGATGTGTGTTAGCTACTGTGAAATTTACAAGAAAATCATACATGTACTGTATATGTGTGTGTAGATAGATCAGACTGCTAGTAAGATTGCATAGACCTGCAAGTAAATACTCAAATCTGCTATCCTCTAGGAAATTCACAGGTATGTAACTTGTCGTAGCATTAGGTAGAGATTATTTATTGTATCATACATCCATAAATTATTCCATGCTTTTAATATTTATTGATATATATATATATATATATATATATATATATATATATATATATATATATATATATATATATATATACTGTATATAATACATCAGTATATACAGACTGCGTAAAAAAATGACCCCCTACAGAAATTTGTTTATAACTTTTGTATGTGATGTCTCCTTATCATGTAATTTTAAGCAATTATTCATGGTCCAATTGTACACATATGCTGAAAAAATGATGGAAATATATGCACGAAAATTCGAGTTACAGATCTTTTTGCACCATGCCCTAACCTTTTGTAGACTTCCTATATAAAATTTTCTATAACTTTAGTATCTGATGTCTCCTTATCACATAAATTGAAGTGACTATTCATGGCCCAATTCTACATGTATTCTGAAAAATTTAAGCAGATATATGCACCAAATATCGAGTTACAGATCAATTTGCGCCATGCCCTTACCTCTTATAGATTCTCTACGCAGTTTATCACTATAAATCACTAGAAGTAGCGGATACAAATACCCCATGAGCAAGGTAATGTGGTGAAAAGAATAAAGCAAGCCTATCCGCTGAAAGGATGGTCCTTGTCAACTATTAAGAGTATTTGTCGGAAGATTGCAGAGAGAGAGAGAGAGAGAGAGAGAGAGCAAATCATAGAAAGGCGGGCAGTGGCTGGCCCAAAAGTGCCAGAATTCTTGCTAATATTGCTGCTGTTGAGGAACTAATTGGTTCTCAGGAAGGAGCCTGTAACAAGTCGTAATACACGTCAGATATCTCAAGTACTAGGGGTTTCTGGCGCATCAGTTTGCATGATTGCTACTACCAAAACAAAGAATCAATGAAGCGATCTAATCAGGAGTATTCGGTGACAAACTGCTTGGAGATCCTATAAGAGGTAGGGGCATGGCGCAAAAAGATCTGTAACTCGAATTATGGTACATATATTTCCATGAATTTTTCAGCATATGTTGAATTGTTTCATTTGTTGAATTGGATCATGTATTATCGCAAAATGTGCATGATAAAAAGACATCAGATACCAAAGTTATAGAAAATTTTCTGTAGGGCGTCAAGTTTTTTTGACGCAGTTTGTATATATATATATACATATATATGCATATATCTATATATATATATATATATATATATATATATATATATATATATATATATATACTGTTTTTTATAACTGATACCCATAATTATTTTGAAAATAAAGTTATAAGGAATTGACCGATGTCCTTGAAATTTACAGTACTCGACCTGCTGCCATTCTACCAAACATAGAGAAATTTCGTTTGAATATCTTTAATAACGTGAAAGTTATAGTTTTTACGAATAGGAGTGGGGTCAGATAAGAAATTTACAGCACAGGATTACGGGCATGTTACATGCAGCGTAAAATTTTGTCCATAAAAAATAATAGAGAACACGTAAAATAAAATTTATGCTAGTGCTACATGAATAGCAAAATCATTTCTTTTCAAAAACGATGTAAAATACGAGATGATATGTTCTTAATTGACAAAGTTATTGAACTTTTAATGCATGCGTGAAGTCCTTGGGCCTACATGTACGTGTGCTAGTCGAGAGCTCAGCTGCCCGTGAGACGATGAGAGCGCCGTGCTACTGCAATGCAGGCATTAAAAGTTCAATTACTTTGGCAATTAAGAACATATCAGCACGTATTTTATGTCATTTTGAAAATAAATGATTGCTCTTCAAAATAGCATTAGCAGAAAAATTTTGTTACATGTGCGCTATTATTTATATAGTGATAAATTTACGCTGCATGTAACACACCGTAATCCTGTACTGGAAATTTCTTATCGGACTCCACTCCTATTCGCAAAACTATAACTTTCACGTCATTAAAGTTATTCAAACGACATTTCAATATGTTTGGTAGAATTGGCTGCTGGTCAAGTTCTGTAAATTTCAAAAACGTCTGTCAACTCCTTACGACTTTATTGTAAAAATAATGTGGGGTATCAGTTATAAAAAACACAGTGTATACTATTTAAATTTATATTCATTCATTTTATTCGTGTTGCGTCCGGGTCGTTTGAAGAGTTTGACTAACCGGTGACTGCACGTGTCGTAGAAGGCGACTAACGCACTAAGATCCATATTAACGTCAGAAATGGCATTCGGTAGGTGAGCGCCTAGGCTCCAGTAATTGCATAAAACTTAAACGAATGGATTTGACATGAAAAATAGGGGATTGACTGTGTGGGACTGTGTGGATTTATGGTATGGGACAGGGAGGACTGGAAAAAGTCTATTCTTATCCCGATCCTGGTTAAACTGGGATTTAAGGGAAGATGATGATGATGAAATTCATTCATTCTACATAGGCAAAATGAATGAATTTCGCTGTTCACTGCATAAACATTGATAAGGATTCTCTTCGAAACATGCCATGCATATATAATACCCATACAATGTATTGCTACAACATTGCTCTCAACTTACACTATTGCTACATTAAACGCTACATTAATGTTACATTAAAGTTACATTGTATCGAAATTGTTAAACACTAGCTGGCATGGTAATGTTTCACATTTGATCTCAGGTTGAATTTTTTGCCATATTTACTTTAGAGTCTGCAGTATGCTACCGTCTCATCGCCTTCATGTTGCCTCCGTTTTGCCAGATTACTGCCTCAATATTAGTGTTTATATTTCCAGCCTTTACGACTGTTGGTTTTCTTTTTAGGAAGCCTATTTATTCATTTTATTTCTCTTTAGGACGCATGTTTCGCTTTGTTGCTTAATACTTCCCAATATATAGAACGTTCCTCCAGAATGTTTTAATAATGGCTTATATTGCTTGTTGTTTAGCGCCAAAATTTCCATCGATTACAGTATGACATACACTATTGCTTGTCATATAGTTCTAATCTGCCTGTTACGCTGCCCCTACACTGAGCCTCATTGGTCATGCACAGTCTTAGCTCATAGCAGTGTAATTTCTAGGTCACACAGAGGAACTCAGGCCGATGGCTAAGTCAACTGTGCTTTCTTGGACCACACTTTGGAAGGTTTAGGCTTAAGGTAGCGCTTCCTGATCCTGCTCCTGATGTAGTGGACGAAACTTTTGAAAGAGAACTCGAAGATCTCGTAGAGTGTCAACAGCGTGGCGCCTAACAACAGCCCCAAAGCTCCGCCCACGTCACTCAACAACCCCATGAAACTGTAGGCGGGGTTTATGTCAGTGTTGTGATAGGACAGAGTCGAGAAGAAGATGTTAATCGTGGCGTAGTTGCGTAGAAACTCGTCACCTGATATGTTGAAGAACTTGGTGATGTTAGCGAGATAGACTTGGGAAGGGCGAGCCTGTGACGACGTGTACTGGTAGTCAGTGCGCACGCACTCGGCAGGACAGGGACAGAGCGGCTTAGAGGCGTCGGTCTGTGATCCGGCTGACTGGAAGAATTTCACGAAGGCCGGTATGACACAGCTGAACATTTCAGGAACTGTGCAGTGTCTGGTCGTGTCTGAAAAACAAACTTGACTAATGCAGCAGTGTCCAATCGTGTTTAATCATGAATGTCTAGTCATACCTAATGGGGTCTAGTCGTGTATGTCTAGTCATGTCCAATCGTGTCTAATCACGCATGTCTAGTCATGCTTAATCGCATCTAATCTTGCATGTCTAGTCATTATCAATCGTATCTAGTCGAGCTTGTCTAGTCCTGCCTAATCGTGTCTAGTCATGCGTGTCTAGTCATGCCTAATCGTGTCTAGTCATTCATGTCTAGTCATGCCTAATGAGGTCTAGTCATGCATGTCTAGTTATTCCTAATCGTATCTAGTCATGCATGTCTAGTCATGTATAATCGTGTCCGATTATGTCCGGTTATGCCTAGTCATGTCTAATCGTGCCTAGTTATATGAAGTCTCGACTAAAAAGGCTGAAGCCGAGTGTAATGTCAGTTTTTAGTCTTCAGAGCATATCAGAGACGAGCGAGTATCAGATTTACCGGCATGCTATAGGCTCAGTCTATTCTTGTCAAATCTTGTCGAATAATATCAGTCATATCTAATCCAATCCTGTGGTGCTTAATCGCACACATAATCTTGTCTACATTCAATGTTAATGCTAATGTAATCTAATGCTAATGCAAGCAAGTGCGAATGTAATCTAGTGCTAATGTTGTTTCCTTGTCTTCGCACGAAATGGCCTTTTCTATGGTTTAGAATTTGATAATTAGGTATTACTTGCAAGAGATTGGACTATATTTGTGATGTTAAGATTACCATAACTGATGTAAAATTTGTTGAATTTGGAACATGTTTTGCCTGAACTTGTATGCTACACACAGCTGCATGACACTTAACTGTCTGCTGAAGACATTTACTTATGCTACTTACTGTCAGCTGATGACACTTAACTATCTGCTGAGGACACTTACTATCTGCTGAGGACACTTACTATCTGCTGATGATACCTACTGTCAGATGATGACGCTTACTGTCAGCTGATGACACTTACAATTATAAGTGTCATCAGTCAGCCGATGACACTTATTGTCTGCTGAAGACACTTATTGTTTTGCTGAAGACACTTACTGTTAGCTGAAGACACTTACTGTCAGCTGATGGAGGATTACATGCGCACGTGTTTCTGATGTACTTGGCCTGACAGTCCTGAGTGCACGTGGCTGAGCGATACCCAAACGTGTCGATACAGTCACTGTACGGGCTCGGATTCTGTGTGCTCTGTAACACGTCGTAGTCCAATCAACACAACTCTCAGACATTCTACATGTAGACAACTGTCTGTAACTAAAGATTGGATTTCATCACCTGTACTAAAGAGCTCCATAACGCCGCTTACAATAATGAGCTTCGTAGAGCCACCATAGCGATGTGTTTTAGAAATGTGGGTCACAACAACTCGAAGCTGATACGAGTTAAACCCAGACGGTGCTTCTCATTCAATTTAAAGTAATTCCTGCTGCTATTATTTCCTGATTCTTAAAGTAATTCCTGCTGCTATTATTTCAAACTTTATCAACTGTTATTTCTTTTACTTGCATTGCATATTTATTCCGTTTGCCCAGTTACTTTTCAATTTGTATTATTGAGGGGTGATCAACTAGATAGGTTACTTGTGACCTCTTTGACGGCATTGTTTGTGTATGTCACCGTGTGTTTTGAATGTATTGAAAAATAAACATAGTTCTCTCTCTCACTTTACCTGATTGCGGACGGCGTGAAAAGGTTGCGAGCAATGGCATTTAATTTCATGGGTGAGCGCAAGCTATGCTAAGTCCATGCAATATGAAGTCCATCTTGGGATGGACTTCATATTGAAATTCAAGCCTATATCTTCTCTATGTGCCCGATCTGATTTGTGGAGCACTTTAATATTTTTCATAAATATTTTACTACCTTCTATTGCGCTGCATTTGCGATTTTGTATAGTAAATGTTTCATTACTTATTACCTTGTATTACCCTGCATTTGCGATCTAGTATAATAAAAATCTTCTTATTTACAAAGGATTTCTAGAGCAGTTAAGATATTTCAGAAATATTTCATTACTTGTTAACTTCAATATTTCTGCCAATTAAAATCAATTTCCTGTGGATAAACCTTCTGAAGCTCCTCCCACGTGCCTCTACCCCGCCTACTCGACTACCCTGGCGCTGTTGTGACCCTTTACAGGAATGAATCCACCGGCTGGAGCCAGTGGCGAAGTCGGTACGATACTCGACCGCGGATCAGTATGTGCGGAGCTCAAACCCTGAGCCTCGCCGTCACTGACATTCTTTTCGAGTGAGGAAACTGAAGTTAACCTTTACCAGCTTTAATTGAAGCATCGTTTTGACCCTCTACCGTGTCTTCAGACTGCCAGAGAAAGTTGAAAGAAAAGAACAAGAGCGAAGATTAGGAGGCAGAGTGTCAGATCTTGGAAGCTTCGTATGAGAAGTAACGTATATCCAAGGACGTGAGAATTTTTGAGACAGAGAGAAGTTTTGTAATTTGCATAGGTGAAACGAAACACGAGTGAAGAACGATTGGGAAGAGTTCATATAACAGTAGGAGAAATATAAAGTTCAAATAAGTAAAAGACTTGCAAAATCACAGAGTTTTGATGGTTTACAGAACTACATTATATACTATATTAAGGCGTTGATTGACTGTGAGCCAGTGAAGATAGCGAAGTAGAGTATGAGTGTTAGAGTGAAGTCTAGAAGACTTAAAAAAACACGTGCACGAGAATTTTGAACGTACCGCAAACGTTTAAAATACTGAAATGCAACTGTCAAGCTCTGACACTAAGTTAATATAATAGACGTCAAAGACTGGTCCACGTACCAGGTCCAGACTGAGAGCCATGGATGTGTAGGTTCCAGGTCCCACGTAGTATCCGTACTCAGATATGAGTGGAAAGGCGTAGGGGTCGTGAACCAGAACCTATCAACAGGGATAAAGATTTTGATTTAACCTGTTCGCAGAGCCTGTCACAAATGGCTGAGGGATAGCTAGCTGCTGATAAAATAAATAAAATTAACTGGAAACTAACAAAACATCTATTTGGTTGTCATTGTACTACCAAAGAAACTGTTCAATAGTCAGTTGCTACAGACTTAAATATCGTTATTATTGACAGTGTTACGGATACCGCATCAACGGCTAGTTTAAAGTAAAAAGCCATAAACTTTTTAAAAAGAATCTGCTTCACGTTTCAAAACAGAGGTACTCTAGTGATATGAGTACAAATATTAATTGTTTTATTTATTGTTGCATTCTCGATCATTTAATGCAAACCCTGAATCCCACAGCCGGTGAGGTAGAATAGAAATATTCCTGTTCATTAACAAACAGCGTCATCTTTAGTCCATTCCTTTCTGAAGCAACGTTTGTGTAGAAATTCTGCTCATCTGCAATCAATCAATAGCAATCAATATACACTGTCAGTCAGTCAGTCAGCCGGCCGATTGGTTGATGGGTCGGTCGGTTAGCAGATCGATCGATTAATCATTCGATTAGCTAATCAATTAGTCAATCAACCAATCCATCAGTTATTTATTCCAACAATCATCAATTCATTAATCAATCAAATAGTCAATCCATCAACCAATCAATCAACCGATCAATTTATTAATCAAAAATCTATCAATCATTCAACCAACCAAAAAACCTGCCAAACAACCAACCAATCAATCTATTAGTCAAACAATCGATAATAATTCAACAGATTAAGAAGTAAGTCAAATACAGGGTGGTCTAAAATAAATGAAACTACTTTGAAAGCTAATAGCTCTGACAATTTTTATCCAAAAGTCCTACTTATGCACTAAGTTAAAGACAAATTTTCTTTTCTAATAACTTCCTAAATATCTAAGATATATCAATACAAATGTTTGAGAAATTATCATTAGTCACCGATATGTAATTTTCAAGTCAAATGATGTACTGTATGGAAGTAAACCTGCCAGAGTTTATTGAACCTTAGAACTGGCCACCTAACAGCCCGCCCCACCCCACTGATTTTAACCCGATTTACTATTCGATCGTTTACTATTGTCTTCAGCAATTAGTCTATCGTGAACCAATTCACGACGTTGAACATTTGAAACGAGTCATTGTCCTCCGTTGGTCTGAGATCAGTCAGACACTCGTGGACTTGGCAATTGATCAGTGGTCTCAGAGGGTGAATGTAGATATTCGGGCACATGGTGGACACATTGAACATTGGTTCAACTAATTCTCAATTCATTTTGGACATTGATAGAAACTGCAATGCGCTTTTTGAAATATTTAAGGCCTAATGCATAGTCTTGAATTCTTGATTTTGATATTTTACGCATTGATAATTGATAATTTCATTGAAAATTACATATGGGAGACTAATGATAATTTCTCAAACATATGAAACGCTATCTCATAGATATTTAGCAATTTGATAGACAAGAGAATTGCCCTTAATTTATTGCATCAAGTAGGCCGTCTAATACAATTTGTCAAAGTCATTAGCCTTCAAATTAGTTTCATTTATTCTGGACCACCTCGTACATGTATGCTACACAAATTAATCATTACTGCGCAAAGTTTCTCTAAAACGCCTAAACCTCTCAAACTCATCGTTTTCTATTAGCGAAATTTTCGACATCCATGCAGAAGTGCGGCTATCTGATTGATAAATCATTTCAAATTTCAAATCCCAGATGACACTAGCTGCCTGCAGCTGTCAGATCAACAGTTTATCAGTTCTATAAAACAACAGAGAATCGTTAAGTCTTCTGGTCGACATTTAGTTAACATTCGACTCCAATATTTAGGGTTGTGGCCCCCTTAAAATTGGTTGTGGATCCCATAGTTAGGGTTTTGGTTCTCATAGTTGAGGTTGTGCCTCCAATAGTTAGGGCTGTGGCTTAAAAGGCAGGGATTTGATTGCAAGTGAGTTCCTTCGAATTGTTCCTAGGGTTCAGTATTCTCATTAGTCATTTGTAAATCATAACAATCAAAGTGTACTAAGTGTTTCAATATAATTAGCTTGCTATTGTGATATTGCTGAGTATCGTGATTTATTACTTAATATTAATTGACTTCTATACCACATTAGTGTCGTTTAATGTCTTAAATCTTCATTAAAGTGTGAACATAACAAATCAGTTGCAATCACAAGCGAATTTTAATACACTGCGACAATAGTGCAATAGTATAAGCTGGTAAAGCTAAGGTTAACGTCAGTTTTCTCACTCGAAAGCGATGTAGTGACGGAGGAGACCAGGATTTGAACCCAGCACAGACTGATCCGCGGTCGAGTATCTAACCGAATTTGCCTACTGTCATCATGCACGAAGTCGGCTATGATGACAGTAGTGTACTATCATATTGATTGTTGATTGTATTGAACGTACTTGTATTGAATGTGAAGCAGCTCCCGGCTCTGGTTTCAATCCTATGTAAGGCCGAAAGATTCATTTTCAAACCTTGCCACGATATCTGATCATATTACATATGCACATGGCAGTGTAGCAATTGCAACAAGATTTAAAATGAGTTTCATTTGTACATCATCATCACCATCATCATAAAGCTGGCAAAGCTAATGTTATCGTCAGTTTCCTCACTATAAGGTGATGTCAGTGACGAGCGAGCCCAGGATTTGACCCCCACAAATACTGATACTCATAATCATCATTATCATCAATATCATCATCATCATTATCATCGTCGTCGTCGTCACCGACGCCTATTTCTAATTTGTCCCTTCCCTTGTTCAACGATCCATCAACAAAATCCCTCATCACACAGGCTGACTTCAATAAACCCCAAAGTGAGCTTAAAATAAATATTGTTTTTGAGGCTGTTTTCCTTTGTGGCCTTCAGCTATAGCTTAATCGCCTCATAGTCCTCACACATTAAAAGGTTGGTCTATTTTTGCAATGACTAGGACGCAACATGGGCGCTATAGGAGGCAGAAACTTAGTCGCCAATATTTGCTGCTTGTTGAACTCTTACGATCAAAATTTGTTTTATTTTTGCAGCTAAATTAAAGAGAAAACAAATCCTTGAGAGATTACTGAGAACAGAGCTAACATCATGTAATATAAACTATTTATTTATTTAATAATATTCTATTTCATTCACTTGATCAGATAGATCAATGGAATGGTCAAGTCACCATGCTGTGTTGCTAAATTGTATCAAATCCGAATTAAATCTTTAGAAGACTAAAGCCTACCTATAATGCAAATGAATGCAGTAAAAATTGTAGAGTGAATGGAATAAGTAGATACAGCACAAGGTTCTTAAATGCTGGTTTTTTCCGATTGGATGTTATGTAAGTGACAAGCTTGTATCAAAATCAGACAGCTACTGGTTCAAAGCCCACCCAATGAGAATCTCGTGCTAACCCGTGTATACTACATTGAAATGATCATCCCTGGTGTCATCTGTCACTTTAAAATCAATTGTTTAATTCGCTAGCAGTTGATAGGCAATTGTCGGTTCGCCTGTATCACGTGTCAAAGAGATTTTAAAAAAAATATCTGGTAAGCTCTCTTGGGAATTAAATCAACGATCGCAGGAGCAACCATTTAAAACTTGATGACCTACTTACTGCTCTACATATTGCTTATCATCATCTTCCCTTAAATCCCAGTCTAACCTTGGTCGGGATACGAATGGACTATCTCAAATTCTCTCTGTCCTATACCGCACCGCCAGACAATCCCCTATTTGAGACTTTTCCATTCGTTTAAATGTTTGTAGCAATTTCTGGAGTCTAGGCGCTCACCAGCCGAATGCCCTTTCTGACGTTGGTATGATTTTAAATACCAACTAGTGGGTCTTAGTGCTAAAGCACTAACCAACGATCATACCAACGTCAGAAAGGGCATTCGGGCATACCAACCTTTAGTAGCCTTCTGCGAAACGAGCAGTCACCGGTTGGTAAATTCTTCAAACAACCCGGACATAACACGGGGAACATATTAGCTCTACATATCGCTCAATTTGAAAATAATAAGCATACTTTATAAAAATTTAAGCCAGGTTTATCGTCAGTTTCTTGTCCTAATAGCATATCAGTGACTGGTGGAGCTTTGAATTTGAACCCTGCACCCACTGATCCGCTGTGGAACAACTTGCCAACAAGTCAACGGCTCCGTCCGTAATATAGTGATACAGAATCAGCCGTTAAGCGTTAATCTATGGCTTATATCTAGCACTACACTGTATCTATGGTTTATATCTAGCACTACACACTGTATCTATGTTTATATCTAGCACTACACACTGTATCTATGTTTATATCTAGCACTACACACTGTATCTATGTTTATATCTAGCACTACACACTGTATCTATGCTTATATCTAGCACTACACACCTGTAGAATGGCTTCATGCAGAGGTTGGGTGCACTCATTCCTCCACACTGCCTCCCACTCCTCCTGACTCATCGAGATCTCGTTGAGCTGCGTAAAGTTGATGAGTTTGATCTCGTTGGGTGAGACGCTCAGTTGGCTCATCATTTCCTCGTACATCCCTGTACAAGATTTTACGTCCAGATTAATAATAGTAATAATAGTAATAATAATAGACTGGCTTCACGCTCTCCCTGTTGCTTCTTGTGGGCTTTTTTAGACAATGAGGCGATTCGAGTAGCCGTTAGTTTCCGTTTGGGGGCGAAAACTTGCGAGCCTCACATGTGCCCCTGCGGTCATGAAGTCGACGCTTTAGGTCTTCACGGCCTCTCCTGCAAACGAAGCTCAGGTAGAATGTCTCGTCATCACAATTTAAATGACTTAATATGGCGAGCACTTTCAAGAGCAGGCATCCCTTCCTCTAAGGAACCAAGTGGGTTGTCCAGATCAGACGGCAAGCGTCCGGACGGCATGACTTTTGTGCCCTGGTGCACCGGTAAATGTGCCGTATGGGACGTCACGGTCATTGACACTATGGCAAACTCCTACCTGAATACGACTTCAGTCACATCCGGTGGAGCTGCTGTTCATGCCACCTCTAGGAAGTTGGATAAATACCGAGATCTGTCCTCAGGATATGAAGTTGTTCCGGTTGCCATTGAAACCATGGGCCCGATGAATCCCGAAGGAGTTGACTTTATCAATGGCATAGGCAGACTTATTGCAGAGCAAACCGGCGATAAGCGAGAGACATCTTTCTTTGGCAAAGGCTTTCCGTGACTTTGCAAAGATTTAATGCAGTCTGCTTCAACAATTCTTTTAAGCCGATTGATGACCTCGAGTAGCCGGGCGGCGATTCAGCACGAATTGCTTGAATCGTTTTTATCAAAGCTCAGGTTCTTTACACCGGGGTAAATAAAAAAAATAAATAATAGTAATAATAATAATAAAGGTTTAATGTCCATTTCCTCATACAAGAATGATGTCAGGGACGTCATTAGAGAAGATCTTCCCATCCCCTTACCTCCTGCTCATGGATATGCACCGCTGTATAGATGCAATGACTTGTGATTGACCTGGGAATCGATCAGGCACGTATTTGATCAATAATAAAGCTGGTAAAGCTAAGGTTAACGTCAATTTCCTCACTCGAAAGCGGTGTCAGTGACGGGCGAGCCCAGGATTTGAACCCCACACCTACTGATCCGCGGTCGAATATCTTACTGACTTCGCCACTGGCGATAACTAAGAGTGCGATAACTTAGCACGACGATGCTAATTAATTGACTGGAGCCAGTGGCGAAGTCGGCTAGATATTCGACCGCGGATCAGTATGTGCGGGGTTCAAATCCTGGTCTCGCCCGTTACTGACTTCGCCTTCGAGTGAGAAAACTGACATTAATATTAGCTCTTTAACCTTTACGACACTCTACACAGAAGTCGACTGGTCGCAACATTCGCTATGTTTTTGCTTTTGTTATATCGTTTGTTATTTGATTGATCAATTGAATTATTGATTATAATATTTTAATATTTATAATATAGAGTAGATTGTAGATGTTCCAATTTTGAAATACTCAATCCACTACTTGCAATATATGTTGTCATGTAGGATTTATTAGATAGTGAAATATGTTAATGCTCTGGAGACTTCATCTTGCTTGATATTGTCGTGAATACGTCCAGCAGATCCTGATCTTGTGTGACAAGTACAAAATTTGACTCCATTTATTACTTCACTCATCATCATCATCATCATTTTCCCTTTATTCCCAGTTTAACTAGGGTCGGGATGCGAATAGACTTTCTCCATTCCTCTCTGTCACGTACCATATCATCAGTTAATCCCCTATAATCTCTTCCATTCGTTTGGAAGATTTTGTAGCTATTTCTGGAGCCTAGGCGCCCACCAACCGAATGCCCTTTCTGACTTTGGTAAATATTTATTACTTCACAATGGCCTTAATAATTTCACAATGACATTGACATTGCCTACTTTCTGTCTTGCATAGTATGGACCTGGAAATGATCCATGCAGTTACAAGACAATTTAGGCTAGCCTTAGTTTAGATTTTTGTACTTTAATATGGTCACTAAAAGTTGAGTACATTTAAACGATCGTGTTTTAAGAATGATGCTTCTTCGATTTTATATGTTGTTGCATTATGTGAGGCTTTTGTTTGAGAGTATAAGAAAATTGCTTTCAAAATTATTGCAGACCAAAAAGGTGTTACGACAAAAGATAGGGCTTGCCCATAACTCCATAAGGACCAAAAAGTGGACGGGCAACTGTCCTCCTATCCAATAGGCTCCGCCGCCAATGTTGGAGGTCTATAGGCTCAATTGTTAGGACTGACTAGACGTCTATTGCTTTATGCATGAAATAACTTACCAAATTTAATCGCAGCAGATTTACGGAAAAAGTTTTCGTTGCAGAAGGTGATCTGAGGGAACCTGAGCCTGGCTGGCTGGATGATAAGCACATCGGTGGACGTGGGGTAGCTGAGGTAGTACACTATCCGGTCCTGAATCTGATAGATAGCCAGTGCCAGAGAGGCCAGCAACAACAACTTCCAGATGATCTTTCTCACAGTTTGCCCGGACCCTCCGAACGCTTGCTCCGCTCCAATCACTGAGACATGGGATACGAAGTGGTTGAGTCTCGTGTAGAAACTCTTAGCTTTAGTCGCCGGGTACTCTAATGAGACCTGACTTGTTTCATCTCCGGGAATCTGCATGCTGAACTGTGAAGTCAATGAAGACCGAGTGTATGACTTGAGCACAATCAAAGATAAACTGAATCTCTAGATGTGTTGCTGTTGCAGGAAGCGGCTCAAGAATTCAGTCTCTGCTGCTTCATCGAGCAGAGACAAAACTGTAGAAATACTACAAGTTTAAAATCTATTTCCTTCAATAAGAGATAGAGTCAGAGACTGCCTGGTTGTAATTAGAACCTCTAGCAACCTCTGCTCGACCTTCTGGCAGGCTTCTGCTGCTATGATTATTCCACTGCTATTGGATACAATCAGTGGTCAGCAACAGTGACGGAGCCAGTGGCGATGTCGGTAAGATATCCGAATACTCGTCAGTGTGTGCGGGGTTCAAATCATGGGCTCGCACCGTCACTGATATCGCTTTCGAAAGATAAATTGAAGTTAATATCGGCCTATTTAGTTTAGCTTTAAAAGCTGGTAAAGCTAATGTTAACGTTAGTTTCCTCACTCGAAAGCGATGTCAGTGACATGATTTGAATGGAATCAGCTCTACTACTCAAGGTCATTCAGTCTCTCGAACCTAACAATGTCTTCAATAACACTAGTTCTCTTATAACTACTTTGACCACTCTCTTTATTGTGGTTAGTGTTAGGGTAACAAAAAACGAATTTTCAGAGTCAAAGCACAGAATAATTATCTTTACTCGGTTTATCTGATACTATGGTCTCTATAGAGCTTTCGATTCGATACATCGGATCAACTATTTCATTAAAATAACTAAGTTTAGGGAATAAAAATTTCAATAAATTAATATTTCGGCACATTGCTATCAATACACGAGGCACAGTGTGATCATGATTTTCTAACCGGAGCTTCACTAAAACATTTGAAGATTAACACACATTTTTTTATTTCGCACGGTTGCACGCATGATTTTCTTGCCAGTTACTTTGACAGCAGACCTTTATACATTATTTCACAAGTTTAGAATTAGGACTATACATGTATGTCACAACATGAGCCAAAATATACAGTCTCGAAAATAAACAGATGTTAAAATAAATTAAGTAAAGTATGCTAACAATTAATATATATTAATGTAATAGTAGAACAGTTAATATGATAAATCATAACAATGGCCGATAGATAATATAATTATTTTAATCCGTTTAACGTGCCATTAGTCTCTATTCGGAGTCGACACGAAGGGGACTGGTAGGAAATAGAACATTAAGGTCAATCGGCCTGACACCACCAAGTGTACGCGACTAGGTTTTCCTCGAAAGAGAAAAACACACGTCGCTATGCAGTCCCAAACCCGCGACCTCTCGTTCAAGAGGCGAGCTCTCTACCACTGTGCCACGAGGAATTCCTAAAATGACCGATAATTAGTAACTTTCAAAATTCTATGACTACCTGGTAAGACTGTCCAACTCTTAGTATTTGGTACAGTTAATCGACTGATCACGAGAATCTCGCCCATAGGATTGCTCTATGTCCTATCATCAGCCGATCCTTGTGCGAAATCTCTCCACATACCTCTGAATGTCTGTGTCTGTACAGTGAGATAGATAGATTGAGAGAGATAGATAGATAGATAGATAGAGAGAGAGAGAGAGAGAGAGAGAGAGAGAGAGAGAGAAAGAGGGAGTGAAAGAGAGCAAGAAAGAGAAAGAGAGAGAGAGAGTCAGAGGAAGATATATATATATATATATATATATATATATCATATATATAATATATATATATTATAATATATATATATATTCTCTATATATATATATATATATATCTTAGTGCACTGCCTACTGGCAGTTCCATGGTACAACGCCTCCACTCTTCTCTGTCTTCCGCCTTCCTCTTCATTTCCACATATGAGTGGGTCTTTAAATCATCTAACATACCTAATCTCGGCCTGCCCCTGCCTCTTTTTCCTTCCATTCTACCTTCTATGACCTCTTTTAATAGACCTTCCCCCTTAGAATGTGTCCTATCCATCTCTTCTTCCTATTTCTTAATACATTTATCAACTGTCTATCTGTGCCAACTCTCTCCAGGACTTCCTCATTTGTAACCTTTTGAGTCCAGCTAATCCTCTCCATTCTTCTCCAAATCCACATTTCCATTGCCTCCAGTTTCCTAATATCTTCCTTTCTTAAGGCCCATGTTTCACATCCATATAATAGCGTGGTCCAAACCAAAGTTTTCACTATCTTTATCTTTGTCTCTCTCTCTCTCTCTCTCTCTCTCTCTCTCTCTATATATATATATATATATATATATATATATATATATATATATAGAGAGAGAGAGAGAGAGAGACATAGAGAGAGAGAGGGAGTGAGAGAGAGAGCAAAAGAGAGAGAGAGAGTAAGAGAAAGAGAGAGAGAGGAGAGAGAGAGTGTGTGTGAGAGAGAGAAAGAGAGAAGAAGAGATAGAGAGAGAACGAGAGAGAACGAGTGAGAGAGAGAAAGAATGCCCTAAAAGTTTTGATCTCTTTTTGCTTTGCTTAAATATTTTAATTGCTGTTTACTGTGATGATTCATTTCATTATTGAGTTTGCTTCACTTACTTCACATATGCTTCATATACGCATATACTTCACTCTTTCACTTCTCATTAGTCTTATTAGTCTTATTAGTCCGTTGCTTCACTCCTTTCGGCTAGATGTAGCCACTTACTTCACTTGTTTTGAAACAACTGCGGACTTAGACATGTTCTATGCTTAGGCGTACTAATTTTATGGAGAGCCGATATATTGCATACATAATGTAGACGAGATATGTAGCCTTTTCTATATATTTACACCACTAATGATCTACAGTGGTGGTACACAATCTCAGATTTTAAAATCACTAGAAATGATCTTCGTACGAAATGCTAAAATCGCAGGGCATCAAGAACTCTATTGAACTTCTAGCAGGTCTTTAGCAGATTAGTGCACTTAGTAACCACCGTTTTAACACTCATAGCAACATTTACGTCCTGTCGAAGTCGATATTTGCAGTTCAAAAAATAAATTGATTTATAGAAACTTTCACAAAGAGTACACGAGTTTGAGACAAATCATGGATCCTAGGCTACAGGTAGGCCTATGTCAAATTTGAATATCTCTCAACCGGAAGCAGTAGCGTATATAGCAGGAAATTAATCTTGGAGGCACTTTGATCATTTTGGGGCACATTAGTGTATGCACTTAAAGTTTGGGCTCAATAAAAATTTAAATGGTATCCTTTTCCTCGCTACATTACTGACCGAAAGATTACCCTTAGATATCAAACAAGTTCTAAACTGACTGGAGCCAGTGGCGAAGTCGATAAGACACTCGACCGCGGATCAGTAGCCCTATATGCGGGGTTCAAATCGTGGGCTCGCCCGTCACTGACAACGCTTTCGAGTTAGAAAACTGACGTTAACCTTAGCTTTAGCTTTACCTTTTAAAGCCGTACCTTTGCCCTCACCTCAAATAGTCAATAATTGACTGAGGATGATTCCATCCCTCTTAAGAAAATTATTAAATTCTTTGAAACTATGCAGTACGGTGCATTGGTTAATTGCATAGATTGTCAGACTAGAAAGTGAAATTCTAACCAATAGCTTAAAACTATTTAGCTTACATGTAGATTAACATGAATTTAAAATTGCCCAATGTACACAACGTCAGTTAATGCAATTAATGATCCTGAACTTAACCGAGCTTTAAAATGCTCCAGAGCTTCTTGGGGTTTGATCATTTTGATTTTATTTAATGCTAGTAAAATCTAAATTAATTGACTCGCAAGTCTTGGGACCGTCAATTCTATAATGAACTAAACTGCTTTAATTTCAATATTTGCGGCTAAAATGAAAAACTGATAGATACCACAAAGCCATGATATGTCATATTGCATTTCTTTTGACAACTAAATTTAAATATAAAAAAGCAAAAGTTATAAAAATTAAAAGTTATATAAATTATACTATAAGGTAAAGCTGGTAATTGTAAATTTACAAATGTTGACAACTGGTACTGAAATTCGAGCACACGTACTGTATGTGTAGGCCTTTAGTTGCAAGTTCGAGCATTTTATAGTACTTATAAAATGAAGCTATTTAAAATGAAACCAGGAAGAATTCTATGAGTAATATTATTTTAACGATATTGAAATATTATGGATCAATTTAATAAAATAAATTGAATAATCTAAATCGCAGGAGCATCTAAGCCCGTCTCAATTTTGAACAATTTCAATCTGGAAACTAAAATCTGCATTGAGAATCTTAAACTCATTTTCTTTCAGAGGACATTTTACAATTAATTTATTCAGATAGTTCAGAGAATATGTCCCTTCAAAAGGGTTCATTCAAAATGGATTCTTAATTACTTTCATTTGAGGCAACGGCCAAAGCAATAAGTTTTCTTATATAGTTTCCCATTGTCATCGTCTTAGTCATCCATTAAGAAAACAGCAGCATCATGTGTAATAATAATAAAGGTTTAACGTCCGTTTCCATTTCCAAGGATGATATCAGGGACGTTCCCACAGCAAACATCACTATAGATCAATTCACCCAGACCAATCTGCAACAAAAGTGTATTGAGAAGTAAGGTCCTAAAATGAAAGCCGGTCCAGTGATCACAAAATGGCCAGGATATTCATTAAACCTAAATCATCGTATGGATGTTTGATACATTTAATAGTGAAGCGGAATATAGGAGAAATTATGTTACTGCTCAATGAGCGACTATATAACCTTTTGATAGTGATAAATTTTAAATTAATGACGGCTGTGAATTTTAAACGTGTCATAGAATATTATTAGCAGATTCAAGGCGCCACCAAACCCAGGTTAATCTTTCATACACAATCCACCGTGGTATCGACTTCTGCGTTTTTATTTCACGCCATCAATCACCTCACCTCATCAAAAGTGTTTATGTAATTCTCCCAGTACATTAACGGCGCTTTATTCCCTTTCTACGACAGTTCTATCTAATGCAAAATATCCGAAATAACATGTCCACGAGATTAATGGCACAATTATCTACAGTAAATTCCACTATAGGCCAACGTCGTCAACGAAATCAAACGGTGGCAAAACACTATACTCTTTATAGACCTATCAGTTGATCCTACCACAAAGATAGTCTCAAGCGAAGTAAGATTTTTACCAGATCACATCTGCTGTAAAAACATGGCCACTAAGATCTGATAGAGATCTTGTGAAAGCTATCAACATTCGGTCTTCCAAGGTGATCACTCACCCATGTACTAACAGTGCTCGAAGAAGCTTAACTTCGTTTAAAGACGCGTACCTAAACCGATTGTGCTAAATCCCGAAATTAAATGATTAAATCCTTGGAGCTTAATTGAGTTAATTTTATATCTATTTCAGCCCTGTAGGTAGACAATGTGCATTATAATGTGCACTTTGCTTTGTACCTGGTTATTATGTAAAATTGTAAACGGCGATTCTCAAAGGGTCATCTACCAATTTTATGACTAAAAAGTAAAAAGTAAGTCATCCAATTAAAATCAATGACAAAATACAAACTGATGAAAAGAGTTAACTGAACTGACAATAACAGATCATGAAAAGAGTGACAGTATGGTGTCTTTTTACTTAAAAAGTTTCAGACACCGCAATACATTCGCGGGCTTTTAAATATTTGCCGATATAACAGAAAAAGTGAACTCAGAGGCGATTCATGTAGAACAACATTAGCTGAATAGTCAAATGGATAGCACACTTGCCCAATAAGAAATAAACCATCGTTCGGATAACAGTCTGCGGCAATATTTAGAATTTGAAAGTTTGCAAAGAAAATATAATATTCCGTCGGTTGATTGTGTAGCTAAAATAAGATACAAATTTTGAATCTTCTTGAAAAAATGTTACGTATTTAATATTCTAATGAATAATTGAGCTAATTTGTTTTGTTTGTCACTTGTAGATTACTAGGTTGGCATAGCTTAATTGTACATGTATGCTAAGTGTTATTTCTTGACGTTTACTTTCTTTTTTTATTTCTGTTGGAATCTACCATGTATAGGTGAAATAAAGTCTATATAAATCTTTAATGCAGGTAAAGAGACGCCAAAATATAGTTTTTCAAAAATAAGAACACAAACACTGAGAATTTGAAGGTAGCTTCATCATCAAAAAAACCGAAACTAATAATTTATGAATGAGACAAATTTTACTAGAATATTCCTAACTTAATCGACCTAATAGAAAACCATGTCAGCTTACTAAAATAATATTGCCTACAAAAATAAATCACACTCTGCATAATGACGCAAGAACGTTTATTGTTGCAATATACTTCAACATTCACAAATTTCATTTAATTGCATCAGTTACAAAGCCAAATACTAAATAAGCATGAAAATGGACAACATATGACAAAAACAGCTTAGCAATTAATGATCAAAAGCCGCAACCGATGTGAGAGTCTAGACCTGTATGAATCAGGAATTGCGCGATTAATAGGATAACTGTTATAACACTTAAATCATTTCAAGATATATATATATATATATATATATATATATACATATATATATATATATATATATATATATATATATATATATATATATATATATATATATATATATATATACAAGTATATATATCAAGAACATACATGTATATATTTCAATTTAAATAAATCCTATAAATTTCAATAGATTAGAAGCATGGAGGTTGAATTGCTTAGTACCCATGTTTAAGAGGAAATCGTAAATTCAGGAGTGTAACAATTATATAGATATTAAGTTGCGAGTCATACAATGAAGGTACGGGAAAGAGTAATGGAGAGTAGGTTGATCACCAGGTGAGATCAAAAGGTATGCAACAAGAAGAGCACAACAGCTGATCATCAGGTGTGCAACAAGAAGAGCACAACAGCTGATCATCAGGTGTGCAACAAGAAGAGCACAATAGTTGATCACCAGGTGTGCAACAAGAAGACTACAACAGTTGATCACCAGGTGTGCAACAAGAAGACTACAACAGTTGATCACCAGGTGTGCAACAAGAAGAACACAACAGTTGATCAGCAGGTGTGCAACAAGAAGACTACAACAGTTGATCACCAGGTGTGCAACAAGAAGACTACAACAGTTGATCACCAGGTGTGCAACAAGAAGACTACAACAGTTGATCACCAGGTGTGTAACAAGCAACCAGAAGAGCACAATAGTTGATCATCAGGTGTGCAACAAAAAGACTACAACAGTTGATCATCAGGTGTGCAACAAGAAGAACACAACAGTTGATCATCAGGTGTGCAACAAGAAGAACACAACAGCTGATCACCAGGTGTGCAACAAGAAGAACACAACAGTTGATCATCAGGTGTGCAACAAGAAGACTACAACAGTTGATCATCAGGTGTGTAACAAGAAGACTACAACAGTTGATCACCAGGTGTGCAACAAGAAGTACACAACAGTTGATCATCAGGTGTGTAACAAGAAGAGCACAACAGTTGATCAACAGGTGTGTAACAAGAAGAACACAACAGTTGATCATCAGTTGTGCTTGATGGTAGGAGAGCCTAGTCAGAGCCTAGTTAATATCTTGCTGTAGTCTTAAACGAGACGTTAAACATTTGCAGGATCGTCGACGTCAAATCGACTCCATCGCCGATGATGCCTCTGGGAGTCGAAACAGTTCTAAACTCTCAATATATCGATATTATATATCTCCAAATTTTATTATATCTCAATATCTAAAATGCATCGAGATAATATATCAACGTATCATTTTATACCCATTGCAGCAAATGAAAGTGCGAGGAATGTAAACAGTTATTCATAATTTCATATAGAAGCTACTAATAGACACAGTTTCAATTAACATGCACATAACTTACATTACATACACGCTAATAAACAGTTGTTGAACAGTTTCATCAGCAGTAGAGCACACACAATATAGTAACCGACAAGCTTTGGACCCACATGGCTTCAAGGATCTCAAAGTGCTTCTCAATGAACTTTCCAGATATAAAAACTTATTTAATTAAATATTCAACACCTTGAATAAATTAATGAGCTGTCTGGCAATACTTGATAAATATAATTTAATGGTAGTAGTAGTAGACTTAGCCTAGCTGTATTACTATAACATTAATATGAAGAGTAAAAACAATATGGACGTATTTTTCAGCTAGCGGCTGTCACACTTCAAAGGTTTAACGTCGTGTGTTTTTTGCGGTATTTTAAGGTTAATGGTCTCAAGTAGCCGGGCTTCGACTTGTTCGAAGGTTCAACGTCCGTGTCCTCATCAACTACAAGATCTACCCATCACAGCAAAGTGCTACAACACACGTAGACGTGCCATTGTTAACGTTAATTAACCTAACGTTGTAATAAACGACAGAGAAAATGGCGATGTCGTTCACATTCCCCTATATCTCAGATTTGTTCAGGTCACAGAAACAGACGTTCAGAATAAGCTCTGCGGATCTGATACATGAAGGCTACGAGCCAGTCAATAAACCAGTGTTAAAAAACCTGGCAGCATCTGAGTCAGCAGTCAACTCAATAGGCACTGCAAGAAGATGAGGTTGCTTAAGTTAAGATGACTCGAGCAAATGATAGAAGCTGCATCGACACGAGAACTATTCGTAACTATTACCTTCCTACTTACAAACCTTTTGAATTATGGTGTGGGACAGAGAGGAGAGGAGAAGGTCCATTCGTATCCAAACCCAAGTTAAACTGGGAAAAAAGGGAAGAAGATGATGATGCTATATGTACCTTCAAAACTTGAAAAGAATAGCTCAGTGTAATATAATAATTCTACAAGAATAACTCAGTTTAACAGAGCCGATATAAGAGCATTTACTGCTCTATATCGACATTTCATTTGTTCAATGTGTACAAGTTAATTCAAGTGACAACAAACGCCTGTCATATCTCATATCCTAACCGATGAAGTGGCTGTATAGTTGCTGTTGTTTCCAAGGTTTACAACTATATGAACTATACGAATACTCTCTCTCTCTCTCTCTCTCTCTCTGTATATATATATGTATATATATATATATATATATATATATATATATATATATATATATATATATATATATATGTGTATATATAATATACATTATGTATGTATATATGTGTGTACATATATATGTGTGTGTATATTTGTATATATATATATATATATATATATATATATATATATATATATCTGTCTCTCTCTCTCTCTCTCTCTTTCACCGGCTTCATTTCTAAGACATGATCTGAAGATGTAAGGTGACTGTCCTACAAATTGTTAGCATAGATGACTCGTAGGATGGAAGCTAGAGGTTCTAATCCTGATCCGGCTCGTCTGCCGGTCTGTTCATGCGCCTCGGACCACGACTGGTTGGGCCCTTGGGCTTAGCAAACTGCTGCTTGACGATGTTCTTAGTCGGGTGCACCTCACTGTACACATAGTCCGGGGTCAACTCTTTAGGGTCGTCGATCTCGATCTACACAACAGCAATACACGTGTGTCTAAACAATATGTGCCATATATGTGCTTCTGAGTCTAAAATCTAAATATAATACATAAGGTTTCATACTGTAATATTAGAAATATTAGAAATATTATCTACTGCATAGACTATCAACAATACAGAAATACACAGTCCACCTCGTAACAGTCTGTTACATTAATCTGTTATAATTCAGCGCTGAATCTCTCTCAACAGCCCGACACGAGATGAAGTGTTTCACTATTGGATGGTAAAGAAGCTGGGCAAACTAAGGTTAATCTCAGTTTCCTCACTCGAAAGCGATGTCAGTGACGGGCGAGCCCTGGATTGGAACCCCGCACATACTGATCCGCGGTCGAATATCTTACCGACGGCGCCACTGGCTTTAGCCAGCTGTAGCGCAATAAATCTACCCAATATTCTAGAAATTGCAAATGCAGACTTTCATTAAGTCCAGAGAAGTTGAGCAGTATCGTCAGCCTATATAGCAAATCTTTAGCTTAAGATCTTTAACAATCTCAGCATTAGTAGATCAAACAACACAGAATTAATACAATTATAAAAAAACTAAGAATTCTGTCACTTTACTGGCAAATATTTTACAGTTCAGTAGTTCAGAAAATAATTGAAAAGGTCGATTTCATTCATAACAGAAACACAAATTAAATCGCATAACAGTAACTGTACTTTATAACGGTACTGTCATTAGAGAGAGGGATATCTCTACGAGTATTAGCATTAGAGAGAGGAATATCTCTAAGAGTATTAGCATTAGAGAGAGGAATATTTCTAACAGTATTAGCATTAGAGAGAGGAATATTTCTAAGAGTATTGGCATTAGAGAGAGGAATATTTCTAACAGTATTAGCATTAGAGAGAGGAATATTTCTAAGAGTATTGGCATTAGAGAGAGGAATATTTCTAACAGTATTAGCATTAGAGATAGGAGGAATATTTCTAAGAGTATTGGCATTAGAGAGAGGAATATTTCTAAGAGTATTGGCATTAGAGAGAGGAATATTTCTAAGAGTATTGGCATTAGAGAGAGGAATATTTCTAAGAGATGCTGGAACGATAGTGACCATTGACTGGAGCTGCGTGTATTGCAGCAGCTACAGACTGAGTATCTACTGAGTGCTATTGATCGAGTAAAAGCTGAGCATATAAAGCTGATAAAGCTAAAGTTAACGTCAGTTTCCTAACTCGAAAGCGATGTCAAGTGGTGTTTACCTTACGAGCAATCTCCAAGCCCAAGTCCTGCTCAGCCACAGCTATCAGAGGAGCCTTGCACGTAGAATAGAGCATTCTCTCTTTGATAGAGCCCGAGTAACCCGGGATAGAATAGATAAACACTGCACATAAACACAGCAAAATAAGACATAAACACATAAAAGCAACACATAAAAACACATCAAAACAACACATAAACATATCAAAGCAACATTTAAACACATCAAAACAACACAAAGACATCAAAACAACACATAAACACATCAAAACAACACATAACCAAAAGCAAATCAAAACAACACATAAACACATCAAAACAACAACACATACACATAAGCACATCAAAACAACACATAAACATAAGCACATCAAAACAACACATAAAGTGTTAATATGATCTCCCTCATGCGTGTGTGTGTGCGTGTGTGTGTGTATGTGTGTATGTGTATGTGTGAAGAATCACACCTATACTGTTAATATGATCTCCCTCATGCGTGTGCCTGTAGTTGAAGAAATGGTATCTCGCTGAATCTGTTGGCACAAGACGAGACAGGCCGCTTACATCACAATCACTCTCTACTCTACTCAAGTTTATCGTTTCCTTCTCTATGTCTAGACTCTGTCAATCAATCAATCTATCAATCATAAAAGCAATCAATTCATCAATCGATCAATTAAGCAATCAATCAATCAATCAATAGATCGATCGATCAAACAATCAATCAAATAATCATACAGTCAATCAATTTTACATATAAGTTACATCCAGATCTAATGGGCTAACCAAGTTAAAATTGTCTAGGTCTTTCTCTTTCGAGTAGAACTGACTCGAGTTACAAGAATATTAACACCCAATACAATATTAAAACACTTGTGTTCTGTTTACTGCTGAATGCGAGGATATCTGCCACTGCAGAATGGATCAAATCTTTACTTTCTGTGCTCTAAACGGATAATCAATGACCTATGAAGATAATGAGAAACCAGCTAAAAAAGCCATTTATTTTCAAGCTAAAGGCTACTGAGGTCAGGTAACAGTAAAGTGGTAAAGAAGAAAAACGCTAAAGCGTCTGATAAAGTCAGTTTCATATCTCGATAGTAATAATTGACATCAGTGAATGAAGTTCCCAGGATCTGAACTACGCATATATTGATCCGGAATGGATATCTTACTGTCATAGCCACTGACAGAGCAGTGGTGATGAAATTTTTACAAAATCAACTAATATTAGAGCTTCACTGCACTACTCAGAAAACAACATATAGATAAACTACAAGTAAAATCATACAAATCAACATAATGAATTTAAGTTTAATTTTGACGGAAACATAATAAACTTTAAACAGCAATTAAAATATTGATTAAAACTGATACAATTGTCTCATAATTATAAACAATAGCTCTCTAGTTTTACAATAAAAGTTTTAAAAAGCATTATCTGAAAGACATCTATCAATTATCAATAGACATATAACAATTATCTTCTATTTGCAATTTTTAATTTAATTGAAAATTGGTCTAAGATAAATTGATAGTCTTCATTATTAATCAATGAAGTTTTCTTTGACAGCGTGCAGACAGACACTAACTGTGTGCCTGGAACCTGTCACAGGCAGAAAAGTAAAGAGACAGCGAAAGAAAGTACGAAAAGAAGAGAAAGAAAGAGAGCGAGAGAGAGAGAAAAAGAGAGCGAGACAGAGAGAGAAAGAGAGAGAGGGACTATATTGATCACAAGGATCACCCACCAGTTGAACGTAAGACACCTGCTGATCTCTCAGAGCAGATAGTTTTTCCTTGGCTTCAATGGAGAGAGGAAAGGAGACGCCCTGAGCTGTCTGATGTTTACTGTCCACACTAATGTCAGCATTCACCTGACACAAATAATCATAACAACCAATAAATACACGCAGTGTAATAAAGTATAATAAAAATAGTAAACATGCATTATAGTGAATGATCAACTATGTCGATATCTATCACTTTAAATATCACATGTTTAATCCGTTAGGCAATTTTGTCCATTTACCGTATAACCAGTCCAGTGAATGTCCGAGATTTTACTCTCAGATCAGCACGGCTGGGATTCGCACCCACGAGAGATTAATTCACCTCAGGATCTGTTATTTAAAATTTTATGACGTTACCCCTACGCTATTAAGACATTCTAAATAATTACATGCAGACCAATGTTATCAATACACACACAGCAATGTTATCAATACACACACAGCAATGTTATCAATACACACACAGCAATGTTATCAATACACACACAGCAATGTGATCCATGTTATCAGTACACGCAGGGTTATGTGATCTATGTTATCAGTACACGCAGAGTTATGTGATCTATGTCATCAGTACATGTAGAATAATGTGATCTGTGTTATCAGTACACGTAGAGTAATGTGATCTATGTTATCAGTACACGTAGAATGTGATCTGTGTTATCAGTACACGCAGAGTAATGTGATCTGTGTTATCAATACACGTAGAGTAATGTGATCTGTGTTATCAGTACACGTAATGTGATCTGTGTTATCAATACACGTAGAGTAATGTGATCTATGTTATCAGTACACGCAGAGCAATGTGATCTGTGTTATCAATACACGTAAAGTTATGTGATCTATGTTATCAGTACATGTAGAGTTATAACCCAGAGTTATAACTTGTCCATAACCCAGTCTTCTTGTCCATAACCCAGTCTCCTTGTCTATAACCCAGTCTCCATGTCCATAACCCAGTCTCCTTGTCCATAACCCAGTCTTCTTGTCCATAACCCAGTCTCCTTGTCTATAATCCAGTCTCTTTGTCTATAACCCAGTCTTCTTGTCCATAACTTCTCTCCTTGTCCATAACCCAGTCTCCTTGTCCATAACTCAGTCTCCTTGTCCATAACCCAGTCTCCTTGTCCATAACCCAGTCTTCTTGTCCATAATCCAGTCTCCTTGTCCATATCAGTCTCCTTGTCCATAACCCAGTCTCCTTGTCTATAACCCAGTCTCCATGTCCATAACCCAGTCTCCTTGTCCATAACACAGTCTCCTTGTCCATAACCCACTCTCCTTATCCATAACCCCGTCTCTTTGTCTACAACCCAGTCTCCTTGTCCATAACCCAGTCTCCTTGTCCATAACCCAGTCTCCTTGTCTATAACCCAGTCGCCTTGTCCATAACCCAGTCTCCTTGTCTATAACCCAGTCTCCTTACTACAATACAGTCTCTTACCCATTAAGCAGTCAATTTGGAAGAAGTGCTATTTTAAAAATATATGTTCTCTGACAACTGATGCTCCATTCATAGTTTACCAACAGCAAACAGTTGTAACCTCATTGTGTTTAATCAACTCGAGTTCTTCCTCAGCCATTGTTAGAGGTTTAGGAGCGTTGAGGGCCACTAAGTGCTTCTTATATCCAGCTAGGTTCACGTCATGCTACAACATACAAACAATTAGAGTGTACATTACAGTTATCCTGAAGTCATACATATGTTATAGAATCAACGGTGTGGCGAAATCATAAAGCAAATGTGTATCTACTAGGTAGTACACATGCTCTATATCAAGTGTTTTCTGTTAACTCGCAGGTCCAGGGTATAAATAAACTCCAACTCACACGCGGCTTCATGCTTCATAAAGAGCACTCTACCGATTAACGAGTTAATACATACACAAAAGACTAAGCGTTTGTAGTACACTAGAGAGAGAGAGACAGAGAGAGAGAGAGAGAGAGGGAGAGAGAGAAATTCGAATGACTGAATAAATCAAAAGACAATGTAACAGAAAGAAAAATCTAATAAAGATTCAAAGTTAGTTTTAGAATAAATAATAATGACGCATATATTCCCAAAGTTGTAAAACACTAAAACTACATATTGATTGAGTGATTGATAGAGAGACAGTGTGGAGAAATATACAGTATTTAGAGCTACTTGTAATGTGGACAAGCTCTCCCTACCGGTACAGTTCCAAACAGTTCATCTTTGATGTGACCTCCTCCAAACTCTTTCTTGAGAGTGGAGCGAGTGGAAGCATACAGCATCTTCTGTCGTACCTAAACAGCAACAGCAACAACGTCATCATTAGCAGCTTCCCTCTTGAATCTAAATTAAACTAGAGTTGGAACTAGACACTTAAAAAAAAGTGTTTTGTTGCAAAACACATGCAGTCCACATTAGGTGTCTATTCTTCAGCAACCCGGACTCAAACCGTTTAGAATACATCAATAGTACAAACCAGTTATATCATAGAGACACAGAAATTGAGTACAATATTCACAATTTAGCATTCACATAAGAGCCTGACGCAAAAATTTTTCAAATGTACTTTCCAAACTATAACATACATGTACACAAACCAGCGTCAGTTAATCAGCTTGAAAATGAATGCACTGACGTTTATAATCTTGAAAGAAATATCTCATCAATAACCTTGTAAAACATGAAAGATTAAAATACAGCTGAGGATTATGACGAATAGCAGAAATTTTGTGTCAGCAACCTTGTAAAACATAAGAGGTTGCAATATGTTCAGCCAAGGATTAGGACGAAAAACAAGAACTTAATACCATTAACCATATGAAGCATAAGAGTTGCAATTTATTCAGTACTGACGTTAAACTTTAGCTAAACCAGCTTTACCAGCAGAGGATTATGAATTGCACGGCTCATGAGGTATGCTGTGAAATCTTTCAACAAAATTATCTAAATTCTCGAAGTCGCTGAAGAGTATTAGATGACTCACATGAGCAAAGTCAGGAGAGTAAGCGATGAAGATCCACTCGGCTCCTGACTCGGCCCTGCTGTCCAACCTATAGAGTATGTAGCAGGGCATCTTCTCCTCCAGTCTAGACAACACCTGGGAGTCCCAATGTGAGGCATCGTCAAGAGCTTAACGTTCAGCTTAAAATATCTCTCTCTCTTAGAACAATGCCAGCTGGCAGGTCCACGGTATATAACGCCTCCACTATTCTCTTATCTCCCGTTTTCCTCTTCACGTCCACATACGAATGGATATTTAAATCATCTTTAACATTCCTTTTGATAGGCTATATCATTATTCTTAAGGGATTCTGTTTATGACGAGGTGGGACCCCTATGCCTTCCTCAGCTTCGACTAACATTTACTGGGCAGGGGCGTCAATCCCTGAGAAAACAACCTTGTTTACCCATAAAATATCAATAAGTATTAATCCATCTACATGCATCAGTAGTGATACGATGATCTAGCCTGACTGATTTTTAGTCACCGTTTAGGATTTCTTTCACATCTCTTCAGCATAAGGTTTTTCAAGTCGTTTGTGTGTATGAATTTATAGTGATGGGGGACGTCCCTGACAACCTTGTTTACCCATAAAATATCAATAAGTATTAATCCATCTACATGCATCAGTAGTGATACGATGATCTAGCCTGACTGATTTTTAGTCACCGTTTAGGATTTCTTTCACATCTCTTCAGCATAAGGTTTTTCAAGTCGTTTGTGTGTATGAATTTATAGTGATGGGGGACGTCCCTGACATCATCCTTGTATGAGGAAACGGAGGTTAAACCTTTATTATTAATAGTAATATTTTAATTACTATTATTAATAATATTATTATTAATTATTACCAAATCAAGATTATTTCTCAGAATATAAATTTAGATTAAGCAGTCAATATACTGTATATTAAATGTAACTTATAATAATAATAATAATAATAATAATAATAATAATAATAATAAAGGTTTAACGTCCGTTTCCTCATCCAGGGATTATGTCAGGGACGTCCCCAACAGCACACATCACTACAGATCAATTCACCCAGACCAATCTGCGAAAGATATGTGCTGACGAGAAGCAAGGTCCTAAACGAAAGCCAGTCCGGTGATCAAAAATTGGCCAAGGTAGATTGATTATATCTATGGTGGGAAAAGGTAAGTTTTAAGCTTGCTAGAGAATGTTGAAAGAGAAAAACAAGAGCGAAGATTAGCAGGTAAAGAATTCCAGATTGTGGGTGCTGTGTAAGAAAATGAACGCCTGCCCAATGACGTGAGAATATTTGGAACTGAGAGAAGATTGGCATCGGTGGAGCGAAGTGCACGTGAGGGACGATAGGGAAGAAGAATTTCAGATAAGTAAGAAGGCTTGCCAAATCGCAGAGTTTTGAAAGTGTAATGAAACCATTCAATTATAAGCTACCAATAACTACTGTGACAACAACAAATAGCAATCAGTCCATCATTAAGTAAGTAACTAATGTTGCAACAACCAACAGCATGCGGTCTAGCATTACGTTAGTAACCAATGTTGCAACAACCAATAGCAATCAGTCTATCATTATGAATGTAATCAATGCTGCAACAACCAATAGCCAGTGGTGGATCCAGAGGGGGGGGCTCGGGCCCCCCCTCCTTAGGCCTGACGAATTTTTTTTAGAACTACATTTTCATTGTTTCAATAGCAATTTCTATGTGCCTCTATGTTTGCAGTGGTTACGGGGGGGGGGGGTACGAGAGTGAACTCAGTTCCAATTGTTAAAATTTGGGATTTGAAGCCCCATATTTGGTATCCTAGGAGCCCTGTATAATGGAAGCTAGGGAGCCCAAAAAATGTTGATCGATTCACTAGCTCTCAATTTTCACTTCAGCCACTGCATAAGAAGAAAAAAGGGTGTATACTTAAAAAATGTGAACTCTGTTCCAGAGCAGTGGTGCAAAACAGCCTTGGCTGAGAGAGCTTAAGTCCCCCCCACCACCAAAATTAGTTAATTTTTGCAATTCGTTCAGATCAGCTGAGTTTCTTCAGAGGTGAAAAATTAACCTACTTTTTTCCAAAGCAAATTAAGCATTTTAGGTTTTCCTCTCACTTTAGTACAGGTATGAGTGGTGGGGGGGGTAAGATAAGGAGATACACTCACTCTATGAGCCGAGCGCAGTAGTGAAACATTTTGAGCCCACCCCCCCTCCACAGTATTTTTTATGGTTGCGTCACATGTCCCGGCAACAAATGTGTATATTCTCAAAAAAAATTTCGGGCCCTCCACCTTAAAAAATTCCTGACAATAGAAATCAGTCTATCATTACGAAAGAGTTTGAATGAGACTGAAAATAATGTCATGTTTGAGTATTTTTCTTATTCTTCCATCCATTATTATATTTTTCCTATCAGAGTCAAATAAGACCCTACATCTGCAAACAGTAATACATTTTCTGCAGGAGATTATAGAAGTACTGTAAAACAATTAATAACAAAAAATTACAGCAATTTAAGGCATAATTACTATACAGCTAACGTAAGCGTTGACTTAAATTCTAAAACCTAAATTCATTGAAGTGACCTCAGTGTTAACAACGAGTCATAGAGTGGTTAAGCCGATGTAAAGGATATCAGACTCCCACGTGCCGCTAGCTTCTTGACTGTCTTGTAGTACTAACACCTCTGCACAATAATAACAACAACAAGGCTTAAAATAAAACATGTAACAGAATACATTAACAAACACGTTACAGAACATATGATAGAACATAGAACATAACACAAGACAGCTTCTCAACATACTGACTCCACTGCAGACTCTATAACTACATTCATTTGTCTCAACGGTGCTCGATGTTGTCCTTGATGACTGTAGCACTTTAATTGATGTTACTATTATTATTACATTCAAAACTGGCTCATTACACTACAGATGCATGGCATCAAGTCTTAAAGCTCCTCGAGTTATCAAATAGAGAGTGACTCGATACTTTGTGCAAAAATTCCTATCAAGAATTTAAATGGTGTGTAATAGCACCGTCACACTGTTCTTGTTTGATAGTTTTTTATTCACTGTTTATTCATTTAACACTTATTTATTTATCTTTCTGAACATTGTGGAGTACTTTTAATAAAAAATACTAAACTTCAATAAAATATGCTACTAATTTAATAAAAACCCAATTTCATTTGTACTAATTTAAATTAAAAAATTCAGCAAATTAATGCGGTAATGGTTTAATCTTAACTGGGCTACGTTTGAACGAATTCTAAATGTAATGCTTATCGCGGTGAGGAGTGGTAACGGATTTTTATTTAAGGAACGGGAGATATGGGACAAAACTGAGTCAAAATGTTTCCTGCGTCACTCTGTATTATCAAGTAACTCAATACGACATGAATGGAATAGCTTTGGTAGACATATACTGTACATACTATGAGTAACAATAACTTCATCATGTGGATGCCTTACAAAGAATCCTGCAAAATATTCTAAAAAGCTGATAAAGCTAAAGATAACGTCGGTTTCCTCAATCGAAAGTGATGTCAGTGACGGGCCAGCCCAGGATTTGAACCCTGCACATACGGATCCGCGATCAAATATCTTACCGACATCGCCATCCTCAGGAATGTGCCTGTATATTTACCTGTGTTTACCTGCATGCATAGGATTTCTGAGCTGAATCAGATACCATTGTAATAATGAATAATTACATATACTGACACATTCAATCGTCACAATGGTCATCTTAAGAGAAGTGTAACACAACTCCTTGGGCGATGAAACTAAAGATTACTCATCACTGCACAGTGGAAGGGCAACATCATGTACTGGTACAGTACAGGCACCTAAAGTGACAGTCGGCATCCTGCTTTCTCAATATTCAACTGAAAAGTCATATCTTTAAATGAACTCATACAGAGAATAAATTTATAGCAAATTTGAATGAATATTAAAAGTTATTCGATTAAAGTACTGTAGGGGATCAAACCATTCTCAATGCCTATCTTCATAAGTCTGACAGAACCATCTTTATTATTAGCAAAGAATTCCTTCAGTTCATCCCCAGCTACAACACAAACAACACTCATCACTCACATTTTGATCCACTGGATTTTTTGAAAATTAATATCCAATGAATAAAGAAGTGGTTGAAAATCATAATATCAAAATATTTCACCCATGATGATATCAATCTCTACTACTAAATGTTTAGACTTTCAGCCAATTTCAGTCCATTGTCAATTTACTGGTTGTGTGACTCTTTAACCAGTAAGCCAGGAAATTGATCTCAGAGGAGTTCAATGCATATCAGTGACTAAACAACAATATCTAGGATGGTGAGGGACAGCAATATAGAAACTATATAAGTACTGCATCCTGACATATTCTAAAACCACAACAGTAACGAAAGAGTAAGCTGTGACAATTTGCAAAATACATTAAGTTAAAAAGCAATCAGCAAAACAACCCAGATCCATCAAGAGAAGCGATAAAAATTGTTAGCATTGCCCACGTAACGGGTAACGATTCGCTATTCCACTCCTATTTTACTAAATCAAGGCCAATGAGCAAACAGCTAAAGGGTCAAAAGATGGTACAAAATTCAAATTCCAGAAAACCAGTCCAAAGGAGGTAGCTTAACTTACACTAGATGTGCATGGAAAGTTAACAGTAACAACAAATAATTAGATGCGTCTAAGCATAGCAGTGCTTTGCAAGAGCAGGTTCAGTTCCTATATATATCGTGAAAGCAGTGAAATTCGCAGTGAAAATTGCAGTGAAAAAGCGTGAAATTTGTCCCATCAAGACCCAACAATATATCGAATGCTATTGACTATATACCTGCTGAGCTAAAGAAGAAGCATCTAAAAGACCTATTCTTTAAATTACTCAAATTGATTCAACAATGGTGATAACTTAGTTAAAAGTTATCCAGATGCCTAGGCACAATGAATTTGAAACCATACATAAAATTATTAATTTACACAGAACTGCAGTTGTAAATTAAATTGTAAACAGATGGCATATAATGAGCTTCAGTAAAGTATTACAAAGGTCAGAGCTTCATTACCTAACTAGTATCTTCTAGAAAACAGTAGAGTATTTATCAACAAGTGTAGAGGGCTCATACCTGTTATACCACTCTGATGAGACATGCTACCTGACTAATACTGTACCAGCGCCGGAGGCTTGAATACTGGTGTAACAATGCTGAGATTATGTTTCAACCTACAATTATATGGTAGGTTATTATTATGCAATGTAAACTATTGTTCACAATATATGTAATCTCTTTCACATATATAGACCAACCATATCATAAATTATACTTTCAGAATTTAACAGTCCATATATTCAACAAAATCTAATTAGTAATTTAGCAAAAACATATATCAGTAATATTTTAAAAAGATGAATAAAAAATATTACACGTTTTAAATCGCTAGACAAGATTAGAACTGAGTTTAATTTAAAGGAGATGGGTGTCAAAAAACTGTCAATTCAAAGCCAAAAAATGTTTAACATCCATAACTAACGATTAGAGCTAATCCATCATCCAAGACAGTATCTAACACTGTGGAACAAAAATCAAGCTAACAGTATGAAAATATAAAGCTCCTTTAAAGTTGCATATATCCAAAATTGTGAAAATCAGTCCAGTTATATTTAACAAACTAGTTTAATCCATCTTGGATTGGAACTGTGCATACATGAAATCCACTTCAGATATTAAAGCAATAGTCCAATATTGCTTTATACAAACACTTGATGTTCAGTGCACGATGAAATATTCTTATTTTAATTGAAACTATACCAATAATTTTACTCCTTGAATGTACATTTTTATTATCTATCACTTGTTAATTAAGCTAAAGTGACAGTGGCTTATAGATAATGGAATAAAACAAATTATAGAAATTATCAGCTATAATGACATCTGGTCTTTTTAGTACCGCATGTTTTAATTTTTATGCAGCTTAGTTCATAACTGGTATCATGATTGTCCAAAACTTTTCTCGCCAATCAGCTGGCCCAATAATTGACAAGCAAGAGTTCAATCTACTTACAAAACCTGTACAGCTTAGTTAAATGGCTCCTTAGTATCACACTGAATACTTTAAGAGACTGTCCAGCTGAGATTCAAAATGATTTCCTCATTTTTGTCAAGCATGTATTCTATCTACTCAGCCATCCAAATGGAACTTAAGGCTCATTTCTTTAAAATTTCAAGAAATTACTTGAAGCTCTACAATAGAACCAGGGCCTTTTTAAAGAAAATTTTAATGAGGGGGCAAAATTTAGAATTCATTAAAAAGACGCTTCATTTCTTAGAAAGGAAACTATAACATGCTGCCATTATAAAACTTTCTCGTTTAATATAGTGATGAATTTTTGCAATACAATCATAAGTTGAGTTTATAAATGTGAGTAAAAAAAAAAAAGAGGAGATGGTAGCACCCAAACATTTCATATCTGACATGCATTCTATGCCTTCAAGATGAGGGGATGCTGAAGCCTGCTTCTTATTATTTGGGGAACTTGATCTTTTTTCTTTATGATCTCACCCCAACGAATTCCTTTCGTCCTTTCATAAACTTTATCATCTTTATCATCTTGTATGTTTAACTTATTTTTAGTAATTTTCTACCAAATACATCTAAATCATTTTCTATGCTTTTTGTTGTTATTCGTAATTCACTGTTTAATAAAAATACACGTTTTACTTAAGTATGAAATATTTGTATTCTAAATTTGATATTTAATTTTCTATTACTTAATTTAAATGTATTATTATATGACATCATCATCATTTATTACTATATGACATCATTGTTAATTGTTTTCTATGACTAATATCATTACTAGCATCTAACAATTTTACATTTTTTATCTCCATTGTATATCTCTCATGTTCATTCCAATAAGTGTGATTTTCTAATTCTTTAGGTATATCTTCTTCCTTAGATTTATATTAAGTTATTACATTATTCTGTTATTTAGTTAATTATTAGTTTATATATTTGCGACAAGCACGCAAATCTTTTCTTTAATTCCCTTATCTTTGGACTGATTTTTAGGATTTTGGAATTTGTACCGGTTTGGACTTCTTTTAGTTCATCGGCTTGGATTTGTCTCAATAGCGCTTGATGTTGTCATGGACGACAGTAGCGCTCTAGTTGTTGTTAATTAATTAATTAAGTGAAACACCTGAAATATCAATGAACAAAATGTAAACACGGATGTAAACACGCCCACAAACTTATTTCACAATCTTTATACTTCTTTTTGCTTCACTAGAATATCCAAATTACTGTAGAGAAAAGTGCATAGTAATCCATTGAAGGTGTTGTAATATACGGTATCTTGTAATATGTTAATCTAAAGATAAAGGTAAACGCCCTCAGCAGTTCAGCTCCGCAGTTCAGCAGTTCAGCTCCGAGATTATACCTTAATGTCTTATATGATTGTAGAATGTCTTCATAGCCTAGATGTAATGTCATGAAGTTTTAACCCTCGTGGATTCGAATCCCAGCCGCGCTGATCTGAGAGTAAAATCTCAGACATTCGCTGGACTGGTTAAACGGAAAATGGTCTAAATTGCGTAACGGTTTAAACATGTGGTACTATAAAGTGATATACAGTATTTCGACGATGTTGATCATTTCACTATAATGCGCGTTCACTTTACTTTCTTTTTACCTCAGTTAATGCAATTTATTTTCCCAATCACTGATTATTCGTATACTGGGCTATTTTGTTTAACTATTTATAGAATTTTTATTAGGTTTCAATTTTGAGCAAATTAAGTGCTACTCTGTGTTTTGTATAGTTTTCTGTGTTTCTCTGCAGTGATTCTCTGTAGCTCAGATGTATCGGCAGAAGCAATATTCTCTTTTTAAATTCCTGTTGTTGTAATTTCAAACTTTATCAACCGTTTATTCCGTTTGCTTAGTTATTTTTCAATATGTATGATTGAGGGGTGGTCAACTAGAGAGATTACTTGTGACATCTTTGACGGCCTTGTTTGTGTATATCACTCTCTCTCTCTCTCTCTCTCTCTCTCTCTCTCTCTCTCTCTCTCTCTCTCTCTCTCTCTCTCTCTCTCTCTCTCTCTCTCTCTCTCTCTCTCTCTCTCTCTCTCTCTCTATTTCAGTAGTAAGAACGCTGCTGACGCTAGAGGACTGTCGCTTGGAACCAGCTTTATCGTGTTAGATAGGCCCTACAGCAAATCAGAGGTGGCCAAATTACATACTCCGATGCAATTGAATTACAAATTACTCGAGAAAATCTAATTTAATTACAAATTATACTATTCGTTAGTCAAAATACGTAAGTTAAAATTAGACCGACATCAAATTACAATTTGCACACCGGGTTTTCCAATAAGCTACTAATAATTTATTTATAAATGATGACAAACTTAGCAGTAAGCTGTCAATAAATTCATTTTTAAATTATTCCTCTAAGTAACGGGCTTCCATGAAGGATACTGCGAATTTAAACAATAAATGATTGAACACGAAAATTGTAATAACAAATACCAACAAACTCGCATTCATTAAAAGTAAATGTGTGCATATTATACATATATTATGTATAGGCTGGCTAATTATTTTACTTTTTAGACATGTGGACATTGTTAGGGCTAGTATAGGTTAATTAAGTTTATTAATGTCAAAAAAGGATATCCCCTTACTAAATAATTTCAAGCTTTACAGTATTTTAGGCCCCAATTTATTCCTTATAAACTATAATTACCAAACTTTGGTAAATTTTACAGGTATTTAATTTCTAAAATATTGTTAATGTAATCAACAGCCTCCCATAAATAAACTTGCTCTTTAAGCTAGAAAACTGGTTGAAAGTCAAATTATACAAAAGACAATGTACCAGCAGACTTACTAAGTTCTAGCAGTAAGCCTATATATCCTTCACTACCTTAATTAAAGCATCATTGAAATTTTAGAAATGGAAGAATTAATTAACAAATTTGAATTGATAACAATGTCAGGGAAATTTTAAACCATCGAAATATATCCATGTTTTCAACAATCTCAAAATCTGCAACGTAGGCCTAATTGATAATAAGTTTTAATCGGTTCGATACTATAGATCGGTTTTAGTAAAAATCAGGTCATGTGGTACGGTCAACCGCACCGTTATGTCTCAGATAATGTCGGGTGCCCTGATACTACATGTAGGCCTACATAATTATATTAATTATACTTATTATCAGTATATTATATAACTAGTAAACTTTTAAATATCTAGCTAATAACAAAGTATAATTTGTTAGCTAATTTTTAGCCAACAAATAAAGTCGGTGTCTATTCTAGTGACTGGTTTTTGCAACATATTAGACGTATATCACAGATGTGTAGACTGCGGGACTTAACTCAGTCTCTGACGTCTCTGACATTGCTTTGTGGCGAGGAACTGGACGCTAAATTCTTATTGATTGATTGATTGATTGAGTCTCGATCAAGAAATGGACTGAAGTCTAAAAATTGAGGACTCAGACTTTTTGTCCCTATAGGTCAATCATTTCAAGATGAAGTAATTATGGAATGAAGTCACCGGCGATCCTTTGATTCGTTTGACAAATGCAGAACTCAGGATGATCGCTGATATACTGGATGTTATGCAAGTTGAACGTAATCTAACACAATGTGTTAAATCAATGCACTAGTGCGTAGTGGCGTCAGTAGCGAGATAATGCTACATTAATTATTCTAATTTTCTCGCTAAATTATATGTACTCTAGACATACATGTGATTGAAATCAAAACCGGAGTGTTAACACCATCACCAAGTAAAATATCTTCAATATGCTGATTTGGTTTAACAGGCTTTGCTGAGTGCACTTTAATAGAGCAAGGGATCGAGCGACAAAGAAAACGAGAACGAGAGAGAGAGAGAGAGAGAGAAAGAGAGAGAGATAAAATCAATCAAATTTCACCAATCAAATGGTTTACCGGTACTCATAAGTTCAACTGTATGCTGACGTGAACGGTAGATCGAGCTGTAAGCGATGGTTATAGATGGTATCATCCATTACTAAGCCAGTGATAAGACGATAGGGACGCGCCGAGGTTCATGAATGGTGAGGGGGTCTAATTAGAAGGAGGACTCAAAGCGGGTTTGATCCAAGTCCATTCTAGCTCCTGTATATAGCTTATGTAAGCAAGAAGTTGAAAGTTGGGGAAGCACAGCACCGAATATAGGGGAGCAAAGCACCGAATATAGGGGAGCACAGCACCGAATATAGGTGAGCACAGGCCACAATGTTCCCCTCATTTTAGCCTCGTAGGACGCCACAACTGATCCTGCAGCTAGGCCTCTAAGTATTCTGAGCGTTATACTATTTTGCTAATTTTCCTACTGTCATATATATCCTGCTGTTGCTTTCGGCGCTTCTTACTAACAAAAAAATATATCTGTAGTTAATAAGTTTTACTAGTCCCAAGTTGACAATCGATCAGCTTATGCAATTGAACTACATACAGTTGTTTGATGTATAGCTCAGCTGAGAGTTCTATAACATCACCTGCATGTGTGAAACCAGACATTAAATTCTCGTTGAATTGCTTTGTAGTATCTCATCTCAGTCACTCGCTAATCGATACGTCAACAGCTGCTAGTGATCAACATTAACGGACTAATGCTTCTAATGCGTTTACTGACGTGTAAACGAGTTAGGCTTATTATAAATTTCTTTTCTGCATTTTTTCTGCATAAAATTCTATTGTAATAATCACTTATATCACCTTGTTAGTGCTGCCCGATTTTTATTGTCTGGCCATACTATCTGATCATAATATATCATGGCCTTGCTTAAGGATTATTACAAAGCCACAATACCACTGGCAATACGATATAATACCTTTATCAAAAGTTCGAAAATTTTTATAGTAGACATTATTGTAAGCATTGGAGAAATCTTTCAGTTCAGCATTAGACAGAGATAAAGCATGAATACCATAAAGTAACAAAGGAACCGCTTGAGAATGTATTAATTTCAACAAGACATCAATTGCTGCCTTTGAACCAAGTCTCCCTAGTATCATATTAATAGCAGAGTAGAGTTTGCCTCTACTATCATTCCAGCGACATTTAAACGACTTTGTTCTATTTATATGCCCTTAGACGAGTAAATTGTAAATTAGGAGGCCTACCCAAACATCACGCTTTTGGCCCTTTACTATGGTTTAGTTTATATTCATTTAACTTGGGTCGGGAATTTTAACGCACTCTGTTAAGCTGCGCGTCAGATTCACGAAGTTAAGCTCCATCGCGCCGGTTAGTACTTTGTGGGCGACAACATTGGAAGACAGAGTGTTGATAGCTTGTAAAGAAAAATTCTGAGGGTGTTGGAAGGTTATTCTTAAATTCGCGCCGGCTGCAATTGATGCGCCAACAAAAGGCAACGATTACTAGTAGCCATGGAGAGAAAGGAGGAAATAACGAAAACTACAAAAAAGCAGAAACCAAGAAAGGAAACTATGTAGTACATGCGGTATGTCATGTGTGCAAACTATACGAACAAAAAAGAACTTATTGAAACATTTTGTGGGGTTGCGCATCTAGATCTGTAGGTCTACTATTTACGGCTGGAGCCAGTGGCGAAGTCGGTAACATACCGCGGTTCAGTATATGCGGGGTTCAAATCCTGGTCTCTCCCGTCACTGACATCACTTTCGAGTGAGGAAACTGGCGTTAACGTTAGCTTTTTTAACTTTAATAGTAGGTTCTTCTTTCATTGCAGTCACTCTCTGATAGTCTTATATCACCAATTCTTCTTTTAATTTAAAATCTTCCGCAGTTGGCTCTTGAGCATTGTCATAAAATCCTACACAAATTTTCTTCAGCTTGCTGCGACATCATTTTTAAAGTCTTTATAGTTCCCCATATTTGTTATTTATACTAATTTTTTTGTTCCTTTTTTCTTTCTAAAAAATAGGACAATTACTAGGGTAGTTATATAGGCCTAGATTACAGGACAATTACTAGGGTATTAATTATGTTAACTTGTGTAAAATTACAGCAACAAAGGCAACAAATAATTATAGTGAAAGCTTTATTCTATTCCCTAGAATTGGTGCGTTCAACGCGTAATCGACTCTTAACGAGCTGCTAGATTATTATAAGCCAGGCATTAATTATTCCTGACGGAAACACTATAATCACCTACTGGTGATCTGCTGTAACAGTAAACTTTATTTCATGAAAGATGACCCTTGCGTGCCTCAATGACAAGTGAACAAGTGCTACACCCTTCAGAAACACCTTCGTAGTCAACTCGTTTACGAACATTCAGGTAGCTCAATAGTTATATAAGTTACTTAGTTTCAAGATTACTCACAAGAATTATATTCTACTACAAATGATTATTATGCAAAGATAGGCCTACGTATATCTCTGCAGCTGCAAATGAAAAGCAATATATTTCCCGATGTCAAAATGGGTTTAATGGTCTAAAATGCATTAAGTAACCGATACTAATAGCGTACATAGATTAATGTAAAATTGGTACTAATTCTCTCTTTTTTTCTTTTTCATTCTCTCTTTCTCTCTCTCTCTCTCTATCTCTCTCTCTCTCTCTCTCTCTCTCTCTCTCTCTCTCTCTCTCTCTCTCTCCTCTTTCTCTTATTTTTCCTCTCTTTGCGTCTCGACAACGGTATGCAGTTTTTCCTAATATCGCTGCGCAGACGTAACTGTCTCTCTCATTTTTCATTCTCTCCATTCTCCATAGCCCTTCCTTACTATTTTGCTGTTTTATCTCCTCTATCTTCTATTCTCCTTCACTCTTCCTCCTTCTAAATCACTCTCTTCCTCCGTTTCGCTCTCTCTTTCTCCGTTCTCTCTCTCCCTCTCGATCTCTTATCCTAACTCTCTCTCTCTCCCTCTCTCTCTTTCTTTCTCTCTCTCTCTCTCTTTTCTCTCTCTCTCGCTCTCTCTTGCACAGCTCAGCTCAAATGGGCGTATTTCAGATTGAGGAATATTAAGATCGCAGGCAGTGATGCGCTAAAATTCTGATAATTTAGTTGGATTGAATAGCTCTCAATTTGTCCAGGTGTGAATTAATCATTCATTAATGTAAAATTAGGCTGAATATCTTTAGATATCGAACTTGATGAATTTAAATTTCTCGTCCTATGTGAATGCATATGATATGGGCCTAATTCAAAATTTTACTTAATTCTGCCACATTTTGTGCCGTAAATAGGGCTCTCAATGTCGCATACTTCATTTCAATTCCGTGATTAAGTTGAGTTGATAAGTTCACATGCTCAACATTTATTAACTTTTGGAACTTCCAAAACTGCTAATCATTTTTCGGAAAAGCTTTTGCCAGCTTTACAGAACTATTGAACTTACCAGAAACTCCATCGTTTCATCTCGCAAGTTATACGTCAAACATTAGCGTCAGAAGTGAATAGAGAATTAGACCTAGGCTACTTACATTGCCTAATGTAAGTTAACTAAAGCACATGTTCAGTCAGGAAGCTGCGGTCGAAATCAAATATTTAGAATTAAGACTAGATTACTACAAGTGAATGGCAAAATCTCATTTGAGTTTGATATAAAAGTCTGGCCCAAAATTGAGTCACAGAATTTAATTGTTTTTTTCATTTTTCATTATTTAAAAATATTTTTAGAACCAAGTTAAAAAAAAATCGAAGAGAAATCACAACATACAGACACATCATGCAAACATCATATCAAATAGCATAATGCATCAGGCATTTAAATCTCATCAATCATTCAAATCAAAACCAAACATCTTAATCATTGAATCCTGTGGCCAAATATAATTAGATTGTTAGAATTTGATTGGAGAGGATTAGCTGGACTCAAAAGGTTACAAATAAGGAAGTCCTGGAGAGAGTTGGCACAGATAGACAGTTGATAAATGTATTAAGAGATAGGAAGAAGAGATGGATAGGACACATTCTAAGGGGAAGGTCTATTAAAAGAGGTCATAGAAGGTAGAATGGAAGGAAAAAGAGGCAGGGGCAGGCCGAGATTAGGTATGTTAGATGATTTAAAGACCCACTCATATGTGGAAATGAAGAGGAAGGCGGAAGACAGAGAAGAGTGGAGGCGTTATGTACCATGGACCTGCCAGTAGGCAGTGCACTAAGAGAGAGAGAATTAGATTGAAATAGAGATCGGCTTATTCTCATATAAATCAATCTTTACTTGCAATAGCTTATATAGCTTTCCGCTCTAGGATGATTTCTTTCTAGCCCATAAAATAGACTAAAATTAAAGCAATGTCACAATAACTGGTTCCATAAATGAAAAATTTGGAGACCAAATAACTAATAAATCCTGGCTATATGGACTTATCGCTTCATTAGACTTATAGACTTTGTACTGAGCCGGTAGCGTGTTGGATAATCAGTTTGGGCATCAGTAGCTGCTGGGTTTTAATTCAGCGCTTCGCTGAATTAATTCAGTTTCACTGACATTCTTTTAATATATGAAAGTGAAGCAAAACTTAGTTCTGCACCGTTTTTGGACCTTCTTTTTGCTCGCCGGCTTGATTTTGTCTCAGTAGTGCTTGATGATGTCGTTTATGACTGTAGCACTCTAATTGTTATTATTATTATTATTTTGGCTTGCTAGAAAGTAAAAGTCTTATCAGAAATAATAATAAGCCTAGTTGTGGCAATTATAGTATTAAAAATAACAACAATCTCGTGTAAATGCAGGTTTTTCTCAAAAGCCATTTGACCGAAGTTAGTGAATTTAGCTTTCAAAAATTCTTTCAGCTTAGTTCTTCTATAGGCCATTTGACCGAAATTTTTGCCACATTTAAAATCCTTTAATCCTATTCTCATTAAACACCGAGTGGTCTTTCATGCAGAAATGTTATTCTATTAGGCCTAATGTTCGCTGCTTTAGAAAGAAAAATGTGTAAAACATTTTTTGTCCTCATGAGTAGTAATTCTACGAGCTCTTTTCTTCCAGTGCACTGCCTAACGGCAGGTCCATGGCATACTCTTCCAACAAATTCTATCCTCAGTCTTCGTTTTCATATATATATCTAAAAGGTAAAGCTGGTAAAGCTAATGCTAAAGTCAGTTTCCTCACTCGAAAGCGATATAAATGACGGGCGAGCCCAGGATTCAAATCATGGCTCTGACAATGTTCCTGACAAAGTCTCTGACAATATCCCTTGGTAAGTGAAACAGGCCCAAATTTGTTGCTATGTTTTCTTCAGTTGATATACGTGACTTGCAGCAGAATGTTGAGCGAGACGGTGAACCAGGAGAAGGCCTATGACCCCAGCCAGCTGACCTTCAGGGACTTGGCTGCCAGGTTTGATGCATTCAGCACAAACGTATCGCTGATTGGAGCGAAGAACGCTTTCGGTGGTAGCGGCTGGACTACGGCAAAGTTGCTTTGGAAGTTGTTGTTGATCGCCTCACTCGCACTGGCTGTGTACCAGATACAGGATCGTATACGAGACTACCTATCGTACCCAACAGCCACAGACGTGCACGTCGTTCAGCCGTCTAGACTCAGGTTCCCCCAGGTTACCTTCTGCAACGAGAACTTCCTGCGCAAGTCTGCGGCTGTTAAACTGGGTAGGGCTTCTGTAGGGTTATATGGCGCTTATATAGGGCTTATTTAGGGCGTATGTTGGGCTTATGTTGGCTTATGTTGAGTTTAAGTATGGCCTATATATATATATATATATATATATATATATATATATATATATATATATATAGGCCATACTTATATATATATATATATATATATATATATATAGGCCATTTTATATATATATATAGGCTATATTATATATATATATATATATATATATATATATATAAGTATGGCCTATATATATATATATATATATATATATATATACATATATATATAGGCCATTTTATATATATATATATATATATATATATATATATATATATATATATATATAGTCCATACTCTCTCTCTTCAGTGCACTGCCAAGTGGCAGGTTCAAGGTACATATTCATTCTCAAAGTCTGTTCTCTCGCTCCTTAAGAGCACACCTTAGATTAACAAGTTAATCCCTTCACAAAAGTTATGCCTTATCCATACCTTCTGTAGCCTATAGCTTGGGAAAACTTGGCTTCTGAGGTGGCTTGCCTTTGCCTTCTTCAGTTTGGTGGATTAACTGCCATTTGATCCTGGGGAAAATATTTCATGGTGAGGTGAGTCCCTTCTTGGCATCCTCAGCTCTTGACTTTAGTCGCCTCTTACGTACACGCGGCAGATTGTTTGCGATTGTTTGAGGCAGTGCACTAAAAGATATATATTTCTATATATAGTCCATACTATATATAGAAATATATATCTTTTAGTGCACTAAAAATTATAAGAATATATATTTCTATATATAGTCTATACTATACATAGAAATATGTATCTTTTAGTGCACTGCCTACTGGCAGGTACATGGTTCATAACGCCTCCACTCTTCTCTGTCTTTCGCCTTCCTCTTCATTTCCACATATGAGTGGGTCTTTAAATCATCTAACTTACCTAATCTCGGCCTGCGCCTGCCTCTATTTCCTTCCATTCTGCCTTCTATGACCTCTTTTAATAGACCTTCCCCCCTTAGAATATGTCCTATCGATCTCTTCTTCCTATTTCTTAATACATTTATCAACTGTCTATCTGTGCCAACTCTCTCCAGGACTTCCTCATTTGTAACCTTTTGAGTCCAGCTAATCCTCTCCATGCTTCTTCAAATCCACATTTCCAATGCCTCCAGTTTCTTAATATCTTCCTTTCTTAAGGAATATGTATATATATATATATATATATATATATATATATATATATATATATATATATATATATATATATATATATATAATACATATATACGTATATATATAGATATATATATATATAAGAACTACTAACAAAAATCTAAAGAAAAAAACAAAAATTAAGATAATGAAAACTTTGGTTTGGACCACGCAATTATATAGTTGTGAAACATGGACCTTAAGGAAGGAATATATTAGGAAACTGGAGGCGTAGGAAATGTGGATTTGGAGTAGAATGGAGAGGATTAGCTGAACTCAAAAGGCTACAAATGAGGAAGTTGTGGAGAGAGTTGGCACAGATAGACAGTTGATAAATGTATTAAGAAATAGGAAGAAGAGTTGGATAGGACACATTCTAAGGGGGGAAGGTCTATTAAAAGAGGTCATAGAAGATAGAATGGAAGGAAAAAGAGGCAGGGGCAGGCCTAGATTAGGTATGTTAGATGATTTAAAGACTCACTCATATGTGGAAATGAAGAGGAAGGCGGAAGACAGAGAAGAGTGGAGGCGTTATATATACGCTCGCCCGTCACTGACATCGCTTTCGAGTGAGGAAACTGACGTTGACATTAGCTTTCTTGCTTTTGAGATATATATATGTGTGTTTATTTCAGCATCAACACCAAATCACTGACAGAATACAAATAGAAAGAAACATTTAAAAGAAATAATTTTAAAAAATTCCCAGAAACACAGGGTATCAAACAGTCTTACGAAAATAGAACAACGGCCGTCAGGGTAGGATGGTACACATCTTATCTAGCTGACCACCGTTTATAACTATATTAATGTCATGTATAATGCAAAATCAACTGAGATACACACTTTAGCTAAGCAACAATTCTAGCTGGACATTTACACAAAAATAACAAAATTTAGTAATTTTCAAACCATCAATCAATATATATTTGTAACGTTTAGTGAATTCAGTTAAGACCTCGAACTGCGGATATCAGGAGGTATTTGGTTCCAAGAATTGATAAACTTATAGACATAAGATCTAAAAAATTCGGAAGTTGTTCTAGAACACAAATAATTGGTCTCGGAGAGCCTTGTATTATACATAAACGAGATCTGATTAGCAATAAAAATACATTTTACGAATTCTGACATAGTCAGATCGGGGAAATTAATACATTTAAAAACAAGTTTACCAGCATGTAATTGGAATAACTGAAAAATTGGTAATACATTATAATTCATATAAAGTTGCTTAACATTATGAAACTTATGCTTATTCTGTAAAGTTCTTAGAATACGGTTACATGCAACATGTAAGGGTTGAAGCAACTATTGTGGTATAAAAAGGAAAATATGAAGAAGTGGAGAGAGTGGTGATATAGATTGGATAATAAAAGAATAAGGAATAATATTAAAAAGTATGGCTTAGTTGGTTTGGATTTGGCTTCGTTAGTCAGTGGTGTCGGTCAGCGGATCGGCACGCAAGGCATGGTTGTCAGTTCGACCATTGGTCACAACCAATGGTCGAACTTCGCGTGTTCCTCCTTTGTAACTAAGATAGCACTTGAAAAATAGAATAAAATAAAGAAATCTCTAAACACTATGTTTTTTAATCTCTATAAATAGTGTCATAAACATTAAAATAATGTCTTTAAACACACGCATACAGTAAAATGTCAAAATGGGAAAAATACGACAGCGATACTGGTTACCGTTACTTGAATTCGGTTCCGTGCCTTTTCTTCTAGTACCGGAAAGATATGACTGAACTAAAGAAAATGAACTAAATAACTAACTGGAATGACTGACTATGACTAGAATGAAATGAACGAATGACCTAAACTAAGTAAAGAGATGAACAGAATGAACTACGAATGAAGAATCCCACCTAAGAAAAGACCCAATCAATATCCGCCCACTGTCTTATATAGTATAATTAGCATAATTAGTCAGATTCAAATTTGAATCTGACCGAACCTAATTGAGAGAAGCCTCGCGGAAAGTTTCAGAAAGGATTGACCTACAAATCAGAACTGCTTCAAACAGGCTTACGTGGAAAGTTTACATTGTGTCAAATGGCATAGTCATTTTTTACACAATACAACTGTTTGGTTGTATTGGCATAAACTTCAATACCATATTGTGTCCTTGATTGCACCAATGAAAGGTATAAATTTCTACGACAATTCAGAGGAATAAAATCTATACGATTGTATAACATACTATTAAAATTATTAATTGTACAGATTAATGATTTAATATGATCACCAAAAGTCAAATTTTCATCTAATGTTAAGCATAAAAATTTGGTAACATATGTTCTATTAATGCAGTTATTATCAAGGGATATAGTTAAATTGTTAGTTCGAATAAGAGCTTCATCGTCTTTAGTGGGGTAGAACAATACATATGAAGACTTAGAGCAATTTACAGTTAGCTTGTTACTTATAAACCATTTACTTATTTCAGAGCAAGCTAGATTCGCAGAGATAAACAATTCATCAATAGACTTATGTTTAACAAACAAATTAGAATCATCAGCATACAGTTTTATGGACCCAAATGTACAGGCATTATGAATATCATTCATATAGATTATAAAAAGTAAAGGTCCCAAAATCGAACCTTGAGGAACACCGATACCAACAGATAACACACTAGAAATGTTCTCACCAATTAAGATGTATTGTTTTCTTCGAGATAAATAAGAGTTAAACCAATCATAGGCATTACCACGTATTCTATAAAAATGTAATTTGTGAAGCAGAATGTTATGATCAACAGTATCAAAGGCTTTTGAGAGATCTAAAAATATACCAAGTGTCTTGTTTTTATGTTTATGTTCAGTAGATAAAACATTCACACTAGATAAAAGAGCATCAGGTAGAATGGCCGAATCTAAAACCAAATTGATTTTCATTAAGGATTTCGAACTTATTTAGAAATGTAGTAATGCGTTTATGCATGATTTTCTCAAATATTTTACTTAAATTATTAAGGATGGAAATTGGTATATAATTTTCCACTAAGTCATGTTTACCCTTTTTATAGACAGGGATGACCTTGGCTAATTTGAAATTCTCAGGAAAGTAGCCTAATTCAAACGATTTATTAATGATAAAGGTAACTGGGTTTGCGATGTAATTAGCGGATAATTGTAAAATTTTTACTGGATATTGAGTCATTGCCAGTAGGATTACTCTTATTCAAGGAGTGAATTAAATTTAAGACTTCACTGTTGGAAGTTGGAGTTAGGAAAATAGAGTGCGGTAGAGCCCTGCTAAGAAAACTCTGATATGATACATCATTTCGTGGTATACTATTTTGTATAAAATATTTATTAAATTCTTCTTTTTGCTTTTATGTATTGCTAATGTTGGTCTTATGTAGGATTCGCTAATTAGAGCTTGTGTCACTGTTGTTTAGACTTAATCCTTGTTGTGATAAATCCTTACCCTTCTTCTAAATTTATTTCAGAATAAAATCTAAAAATAAACTTTGAGACGTTTGAAGAGCAATCTTGCATTGGGCCTAACTTTTTATTTTAAATGTTATATTAAATTAACGTTAATTAACGTAAAGCAAGCAATAATGCTACATTTCCTAGACGTTTAATTAATAGTAAAAAGTATTATATGTGACTGTGTATGTCCTGTTAACCTGTCTGAAATAAAACAGTGATATTTGATTTGATTATAAAAAAATCTCTCAAATCTGAAGCGAAGTTTAGAGTGATTTCAATATCTGGAAATGTTTTCTGTGATAGATTCGCCGTGATTTTGAAATCATATATTTTCTGGCAATCCAGTCTGTGATCAAGTGCGACGCTATTCATAATAATATACATGTAAGAATATTCATATAAGAATATACTATTCACGTGTCAGTTGTCATGGTACTCGTGGATTAGTGGAATCAGTTTCAGTTTATTACCTGCATAAAATTAAATTATGACGCAGGTATTTACGAGGACATGATAAAACAGCAGCAGCTCTCCCCTAACGAAGTTAAATACGCCAACTTCACCAATCTCGACAGATTCGCAAAGACCCAGGAAGAGTGGGACACTGTGTGGAGAACTGAGTGCACCCAACCCAAGGAAGAGGCCATCGTCCAGGTGAGACCATACAAGCTCTTATAGCGTCATCATACAGGTGATAACTCGTCATCCAAGCTCTTATAACGTCATCATACAGGTGAGACCTCGTCATACAAGCTCTTATAGCGTCATCATGCAGGTGATAACTCGTCATACAAGCTCTCATAGCGTCATCATACAGGTAAGACCTCGTCATCCAAGCTCTTATAGCGTCATCATACAGGTGATAACTCGTCATACAAGCTCTTATAGCGTCACCATACAGGCAAGAACTCGTCATCCAAGCTCTTATAGCGTCATCATACAGATAAGACCTCGTCATCCAAGCTCTTATAGCGTCATCATACAGGTAAGACCTCGTCATACAAGCTGTTATAGCGTCATCATACAAGTGAGACCTCGTCATACAAGCTCTTATAGCGTCATCATACAGGTGAGACCTCGTCATACAAGCTCTTATAGCGTCATCATGCAGGTGATAACTCGTCATACAAGCTCTCATAGCGTCATCATACAGGTAAGACCTCGTCATCCGAGCTCTTATAGCGTCATCATACAGGTGATAACTCGTCATACAAGCTCTTATAGCGTCACCATACAGGCAAGAAATCGTCATCCAAGCTCTTATAGCGTCATCATACAGATAAGACCTCGTCATCCAAGCTCTTATAGCGTCATCATACAGGTAAGACCTCGTCATACAAGCTGTTATAGCGTCATCATACAAGTGAGACCTCGTCATACAAGCTCTTATAGCGTCATCATACAGGTGATACCTCGTCATACAAGCTCTTATAGCGTCATCATACAGGTAAGACCTCATCATAAAAGCTCTTATAGCGTCGTGTTCAGCATGTACACGGCAGGTTGTACTGTAGTTTACATATGTGCTGTATTAGAGTGATTGCACAGTAAGCATTTCCAATAATATTGGATCTTAAAGGGCGACTAAGCAGGAGCTGAAGAAGAAACGGTATTAGACACCCTATTAAACTTTATTTAAGCCAATGGCTTTCTGACATCAGAGATGTGCAGGAAACTGACATTAAGCTTGGTTTTAACATTTAGTAGACAAATGCGTCGATTTTGCCTACAAATACATGTACATGGTTTCGTTGACATATGGATGATGGAGTGCACATGAAATCAAAATTCTGTTGGAAATTATCTGGTAGCTGAAGTAAGAAAATTGGAGAGAAAGAGACAGAGAGAAAGGAAGACAAAAAGGAAGAGAGAGAGAGAAGAGAGAGAATGAGAGTGCAAGAGAGAGAGAGAGAGAGAGAGAGAGAGAGAGAGAGAGAGAGAGAGAGAGAGAGAGAGAGAGAGGAAGAGGACGAGAGAAATTATAAAACATTAGACACAAATTTAATATATCTCTACGACATCTATCGTTGTGTTTTAGATGTTTTGGCAGGGCAACCCCATAGATCTCTCTTACGTGGAGAAGATTGAGACGAGCGCAGGCGGGTGTTTCACCTTCAACACATGTAACCATTATCTTTCTTTACTTTGTCTATCCATCGCCAAAAATAAAAGTGAAAGTTATTTTTAAATGATAATCCAAATGATAATCACAGTAATAACCATAATGATAAACACATGTACAATGTTTACTGTTAAAATATTACATCATGCAAAGGAATCCGTATACTTTGCAACAGTTACGGTAAAACAAGCAAGTATAATATCAGTGATAATCACAGTGATAACCACAGTGATAACCACAGTGATAACCACAGTGATAACCACAGTGACAACCACAGTGATAACCACAGTGATAATCACAGTGATAATCACAGTGATAATCACAGTGATAACCACAGTGATAATCACAATGATGATCACAATGATAATCACAGTGATAATCACAGCGATAACCACAGTGATAACCATAGTGATAATCACAGTGATAATCATAGTGATAATCACAGTGATTATCACTGTGATTATCACAGTGATAACCACAGTGATAATCACAGTAATAATCACAATTCTAATCACAGTGATAATCACTGTGATAATCACAATGCTATTGACAGTGATAATCGCAGTGATAAGTTGGCTTGAGCCAGAGGTGATATCGGCAAGATATTCGACAGCGGATCAGTATGTGCGGGGTTCAAATCCTGGTCTCGCCCGTCACTGACATCGCTTTCGAGTGAGGAAACTGACGTTAACATTAGCTTTAGCTTTACCAAGTGATGGTGTGTTTCAGTGAAGCAGAACTTCTACACGTCGGTGCCGTCAGAGCAGAACGGGTTGAAGCTGATGCTGTACATGAACGAGGACGACTACCTCAACGTCAACTCTCCTGCTGTTGGCTTCAGGGTAGCTTGAATTACATCTTTCTTCTGTGTTTAAAAGAGAGAAAAGAGAGAAATATGTTTTTATTTTACAAATTTCATCATAAGCAATATTTTCAATAAATGTGCTATAAACTTGTGATATAACCATTACCAAACACCATGTAATAAAGCAAATAAGTGCAAAATAGGATGGAGGCTTCAATCTGATAGCAAGGCTGGAATAAACCGCCTATAAATGTTTATTACTCAGTTGCTCTCCGTAGATTTGTGTCGAGTTGCAGCCAGGTTGTTACTAATATTCCTTCCGGCTAAGATATCGCGTGCTTTCCATTACGGTTAAGTAATTTTTATGTGTACAAAAATTGTGCATAGATTTGTAGAACAGTAAATGAATATGTTACCTAAATATGTTAATAATATTATCAGCCATGTTAAAATTTCGAAAAATTGGGATAGTTCATGAGGATTTGAGAGAATTTTAGAACCAATTAACAAAATTTGCAACTTTAAAATTCTTCGTTTGGCAGAAAAATGGAAGTGGGGTCGAACCCCAAACCATCACGAATTATATTCGACATTGCTCGAATTCAATATCTTCTAGATAATTTGCATGAGTGTCGCTGATCCACATGTTACTTACCAATTGAATGAAACGTTTAAACAGGAATAGACCAGATATATAGCCTAGTAAATAATGAAAAGCAGTACAGACTTGTAAGGGATTATGCCTAGAGATTAATTTTGCCTCATTTTAGAGAGAGAGAGGGAGAGAGAGAGAGAGAGAGAGAGAGAGAGAGAGAGAGAGATAGAGAGAAGAGAGAAATATGTTTTATTTTCACTTTACAGCTGCTTTTTCTCTAGCTTATACTATATGTGTTTAGTGCCATTTCAAAATACCTTACGGAGAATAGTAGCGCTCTTGTTATACAGTAGATATTCAGACACGATTTGCATTTCTAATTACATGTACATTGGAACTAGGTTCTGGTTCACGACCCCTACGCTTTTCCGCTCATGTACGAGTATGGATACTACGTGGGACCTGGAACCTACACATCCATTGCCTTCAAACTAGAACTGGTACGTTTAACATTAGTCTGTTTGTCATAAAATATTAAAAAATAAATATAAAATGTTAGCCATATCCCAATATGAACAGAATGAACACAATCTAAATCCAGCTATATACGAAATAAAACGATGAAAGATTCTATTCCTTAATAAATATATATATTATGTCTTTCAGCAAATCGTACATATTCATAATGTTTTAGTGATCCAAAATAAAAAAATTTCTTCAACCATCTATCATTCTCGCAGCTAGTTGTCCAAGCGCTCCTTCCAGCTGAACCACAGGTCTTAAATTCAATTCCTTCTACTTTGCGCATTCCTTCATCATCCCCTAATCAGCCTCTCCTTCTTTATGACCGTTGTCATCTGCAATACTGATTAACATTTAATCAGTGTTGTCGTGGATAACAGTAATACTTTACTTGTGTGCTGCTGCTACTGTTGCTGGTACTGGTGACTCTGAAGCATGGTTAAGGTAGGCGGGATCCCATGAAATACGCCATCCTGGGTTCTCTGATTTCCGCCAATAGAGATTCCACAACAAATTTTTAAAATTTTCCACCGGAGTCGATTCAAATACTTACAGTAGTGTATTCTCATTAATTATATACAATCTGGCTTAGTATTAAAAGCTCGTAGAGTCGCACAAAGGGTCCGGATATTATTCATAGGAGCGCAGAGTCTGATAAAGTTTTAGGGCCCGGAGAGTTTTAGAGATAACATTACTGAACATTACATCAGGAAGAACAGATTCTTGTTTTAAGGCAGATTTCCTCAATCCGTACAGATCCCATACAGAAAATGTATACTTTGAACAGTGCTCTGTAGCACTGCACTATAGGTGGAGATATGAAGCTCATTACTATAGGTGGAGATATGTAGCTCACTACTATAGGCTTAGCTATGAAGCTCATTACTATAGGCTTCGCTATGAAGCTCACTACTATAGGCTTTGCTATGAAGCTCATTACTATAGGCTTTGCTATGAAGCTCATTACTATAGGTGGAGCTATGAAGCTCACTACTATAGGTGGAGATATGAAGCTCACTACTATAGGTGGAGCTATGAAGCTCACTACTATAGGCTTCGCTATGAAGCTCATTACTATAGGTGGAGATATGAAGCTCACTACTATAGGTGGAGATATGAAGCTCACTACTATAGGTGGAGCTATGAAGCGCATTACTATAGGTGGAGATATGAAGCTCACTACTATAGGCTTCGCTATGAAACTCACTACTATACGCTTCGCTATGAAGCTCACTACTATAGGCTTACCTATGAAGCTCACTACTATAGGCTTAGCTATGAAGCTCATTACTATAGGCATAGCTATGTAGCTGATTACTATAGGCGAAGCTATGAAGCCCATTACTATAGGCGAAGCTATGAAGCTGATAGACCCAATCTTTAGCTACAGACTGTTGTCTACGTGTAACATGTCTGAGAGTTGTGTTGATTGCACTACGACGTGTTACAGAGTACACAGAACCCGAGCCCGTACAGTGACTGTATCGACACGTTTGGGTATCGCTCAGCCACGTGCACTCAGGACTGTCAGGCAAAGTACATCAAAGACAGCTGTGGCTGTCACCCACCATCAGCCGACAGTAAGTGTACTCAGCTGACTGTAAGTGTCTTTAGCTGACTGTAAGTGTCTTTAGCTGACTGTAAGTGTCTTTAGCTGACTGTAAGTGTCTTCAGCTGACTGTAAGTGTCTTTAGCTGACTGTAAGTGTCTTTAGCTGACTGTAAGTGTCTTTAGCTGACTGTAAGTGTTTAAAACTGATAGTAATTGTCTTCACCAGCAGCAAATGTCATTTTAACAGTGCTGATGATTTAACATTCAGTAATAAATCCTCATAATTATACTGAACGGGGTCGATGCCTTGAATTCGTTAATCATAAATAGGTACTAGTTAAAGGACAGTATTGGCAACACTCTTGTTTGTTACGAAGGAGGCAATTGTTTCGAATTCCAGTCAGATTGCCTGTGACAATATCCCTAGTGATAAGGAATGTATGATTTTTTTCACTGTGTGAACTAGGCCTAGTTAGAAATATAAATCTAACGAATAGACACAAAGTATAGTATAATATATAAATATCTAATTTATTGAAATTATTAAGTTATTTTAAATAATCAAAATAAATAATATATGAAAGTTAATAAAATGAACATTACATAGAGCCCTAATCCTCGAAGTTTGGTATAGCGTCAAAGAGTTCCGTAAGACGAATCTTTAGACGTTTTGATATCCCGGGGAAATGATTTCCTGCTGAGCCGATCAAAGTATAAAATCTCAGATACTCAATAATCCGAAAGAATCAATAATCGCAAATGCGTTAAGAATCAATAATACGCAAATACGCAAAGAATCAATAATACGCAAATACGCAAAGAATCAGGGAATTGAGAATCGACTAAACTTCCTAACAACTTAAACTTGCGCTACTAATAGTGATAGATACCAGCAGTCAAGAACATTTTACTATAAATTGTGTTTTACCTTGATTATGTGATCATAAATAGTTTTTTAATTATTTCAGACTCGACCAGGTACTGCACGGTACCTGAAGTGCTCAACTGCGTCATCCCAGCGTTCGTGGATTACCTGCAGACAGCCGGATCAGAGACTGACGACTCTGAGCCGCTCTGTCCCTGCCCTGCAGAGTGTATCCGCACTGACTACCAGTACACAGCGTCACAGTCTCGCCCCTCCGCCATCTATCTATCTGACGTCTACAAGGTCTTCAACATAACCAACGCAGAATTCATGAAGAACTATGCCACGATTAACATCTTCTTCTCGACACTGTCCTACCACAACATCAACATAAACCCCGCCTACAGTTTCATGGGATTGTTGAGTGACGTGGGCGGAGCTCTGGGGCTGCTGTTAGGCGCCACGCTGTTGACATTCTACGAGATTTGCGAGTTCTCTGTTATGATCCTCCTCGACTACATACGGTTCAGGATCTTCAAATATTACAAGAAAAACAAGACAAGCAGCCAGAATCAAAAGAGTGGTACATATATGGACAAAAAACCTTGAACTAGAGTGAAGCAATTTAACATTGAAAATGTCTACGTAAACTTAACTTACTGAATACGTTATCTGCCGGTCTTCAGAAAATGCTTATTTTATTACTCAAATAATATTACTGTTGCTTTGCAATACACATAACATTTCTACATTACTTGCACGTTAATGTTTTGTCTGTTTATATGCATTGCTTTTGAATTTTACTGGTTTGCTCTTACATCAACACTACGCTATAACCATGAAGGTACAGACGAGAAATTCTCAATGAATTACAGTGCAATTGCATAAGATTGCAGTTGAAAGTGTCGAATTTATGTGAAATTAAATTTTAATGTACAACTTCCATTCAACTGCACTTATTTTTGTAAACTTCGAAACGCCTAATTTATAGTTGAAAATCACTACTAGTCCCATTTAGCATGAATTGATTCGGCAAGTTGTGAAGATATTATTATTTTATTTCATCAATTTGCAGCTGGACCATGTTATATTTAAGTTCAACTTGAATGGTGCACTTCGGTTTCGTAGCCTTTTAGTAAATATTGGCATTTAATATTTCGAGAAAATAAATTTATTTAAGTTTTTATGTGAAGCTTGCTTCAACTGGAATAACCTATATATAGAACGTTAGAAAGTGCGTATTTATAGGAAAAATGTCATTTTGCTGAATGCCTCTTTGATTTTAATAAAATGAAATGTAAAATGGGTTTACAAAAGTTTTAGTAAAACAGTGATTTAACTAAGATTAATAACAGCCATGTAGTGCATATCGATCACTTGAGAGAGGTCCATAAGCTGAATAAAGTCAAATATGAATATGAAGCAAATTCCAACGTTCATCAGGGTTATCTGAAAGTTATTGAGTTTTGCTATACTAGACTCAAACATCGAGAAATATTATTGTAAAAATTGATTTAGATTATGATGACAATAAATTCTGTATATACTGACAAGAATTTAAAAGATAATTAAACCACTTCAGATGGTTTCCAAGATAGACCTATAGTCGTTATCCCTCTCATAGTGCGCTGCCAGCTGGCAGGTCCATGGCATATAGCGCCTCCACTCTTCTCTGTCTTTCGTTTTCCTTTTCATGTCCACATATGAGTGGATCTTTAAATCATCTAAAATTTATAATTATAATTAGGAATGTTAGATGATTTAAAGATCCATATATGGTCTGTCACTGACTATCTTTCCTTCCATTCTACCTTTCATTCCACCTATGGGCTTAGTCCCTGACTCTTTTGACATGGAAAAAGCGACACTTGTATCTACATTTAAAATGTAAAAAGGATGTAGCTTAGCTGATGGTTTCAGAGGATTTTACAGAGATGTTCTGATTACAAATGTTCTGATTGTTTTAGAGGAACAAATTAATCTGTCGAATTATGCACTATTTGGAAATGTTATGACATTTCCAAATAGTGCATCAAAACACTTGTTAGTATTGAAACTTTAACGAAGCAATTTGGTTTAAACAAAACAATTAAGTCGTTCATATAATGCTACACATTCATTACGAGAAGTTACAAATTATTTAAATGACAGGGAAAGTCAACGTTTTTTGTCATTGACCTTCGTTAAAATCGTTAACAAATATAATATTAATAGTATTTTGCATTATGTTACAATGTAAAAAGTTAATTAATATTATTGGTAATCTCGATAATTGATTTAGTAATAATAGTAGGCCTACTACTGCTACAATTAACTGTGAGGCAATACAGATGTGCGTTTCGACTTAAGACCTCGCTACTAGTAAGAGTTGGTGAAGCTCATTCCTCCCTGCTACAAGGCCTAGTACTTTTCGTTTTCATGTTAGTCATGTCGTTTTAGACAAATTAGACCTTTCTAAATGTGATTGTTTTATTAATTTTCATTGCTGCAAAATTATGCTTATACAGACGATATTGTTTTACTAAGTATTTCACTCAATGATCTATGAACATTGGTTGATATTTATAACAATAATATTATTTTACAGAATTTGACTTTCCCATTAATATATCGAAATGCTATTGGTTTAATAGTCAATGTTCTAGTACATCCATCAGTGCACTTTTGCAATAATTGTATTAGGCCCTAATTGGGTTGATATCATGAATTCTTCAGAAATTATTATTTGAAGAGTTACGTCGGCATAATTTTAATGTCAATGGAACGATAGCATAAGAATGAAGCGAAGGCACAAGAAAATATTTTACTTCATTAAAATCTGTTTTAGTAAGACTAGGAACGAAGGCGTCCATCCTCTCTCCCTTGATTCACTTACTACCGTAGTACTTTTATAAACGCACTACGTATTCAATGTGCTCGATCTCTTATAGATGTGAAATCCATATGAAATAAAGATGAAGTCAGTGTGATTTGCTCATCAAAACATTCTTAGTGCTGCCGTCAAACATGTATTCGACAGAACTGAAGTAGAACATATTTGACAAGTCTCAGATCTGTTAAAAGAGTAACCAAACATTCATTCTCGAGATTTGAGTCATTTGCCTGGCGTTTTAATAAGGTAGCGAATTTAAAAACTAAGAGCACCTAGTGATACCATTAGACTTGCAGCTAATTGAGACAATCTCGTATTTGAATCATCTACCTCTTTCTGGCTCGGTTAAGATTATTCTAGACTGCAGATCATTGGGGGGGGGGTTACTATCAAAACAAGAGATCCTTAACTATTTCTCTCAGAGACGAAACTCACGGTAAATCAGCCTTGAGCTGAACATTATGTCGTTCAACGATGACGTTCTACATATAGTAGCTATTAGTCCTATGTGTAAACTCTTATTAGATAAACTCATACATTCACTGTATAGAACATTTGAAGAAGTATTATATTTCAACATAAGACAGTGACATCACGACCATTTAATTAAACTGTTCAAATGAGGCTTTAATTGTCAGGCCTACTGATTTGCATATATATGGCATAGATTAGTCATTATAGTATTCACTAAAATCACATTTCAGTTGGTACAAGGTCGTTACAATCCTATGCGTCTTCATTGTAGAATCAAATTCAGATAGATTCATTGAATGGTCGCACAAACAGTTGTGCTGGTTTTCATCTACACGTCATCAAGCTCCTAGTTGAATCATCAATGCTACCTTGAAGCAATCGGTTGCATTATCAATGTTGCCAAGAAAATCAGGTTGAATCTACAACTTTACCATGAAGCATAAGGTGGAATTTATTTATGCAATTACTTCAAACTGCACGTCGTCGATTGTCTCTCCTAAAATTCAAACATTAATTTAGGATAATAGAAGCTAAAGCAAACTAAAATACAATAAAACCTAAGGCGTTATATTATGAATCTCTACACTTAATGCAATACAGCAATATACATTATGCTATTCACACATACGTGTAAACGCAATATATATTTTTTATTTCTTAGTTGAATTGTAACCTACTCAATATAGCGTCATACATATAAATATGCATATATATATATATATATATATATATATATATATATATATATATATATATATATATACAGGGTGAGTTAAAAAAGTGATAACACCTGCAAAAAGCATGAATATCTCAGGCTGTTCTTAATATTTTCAAATAAAACTTTTACCAATGACTAAAGGACTAATTTTGGATTATGTCGCCAATTTTCAGCAATTCTAATACATAGATTGGCCAGTTATGAAAGTTTCAGCAGAGAAACCCCCCTATTTTGAATGTACTGTAAAAAAATTATTTTCTTTTATTCTTTTTGGACCCGAAATGGGGTCGTTGTGCTGGTTCAGAAAGAACCAGTTGTATCTGCTACCATTACTGCTTATTCAATATGCTTTCCTCCAGTTGCTTTTCAGGACTGCAGCAGTTTTCGGAACTCTAGGACGGCCTTGTTGATTCCAGTTTGGGGCAGTCTCTTCCAAATTGATGGTAGCTAGCACTTCCTGTAGTTCTGCCTTGTTTTTAGGCTTCGATTGGTGTTTCTGATAGAGGTGCAGCATGGCTCCCCAAACATGGTAATCCAGAGGATTTTGATCGGGAGAGTTTGGAGGCTACTCACGCTTCATGATGAAATGCAGATTTCTCTCGCTGATCCATTCATGAGCATGACGAGATGCACGAGTCGGAGCATCATCCTACTGAAAGATGAAACCATTTGGTAGAAGAGCATAGCAATCATCAAACAGCTCGCAAAGTAAACTATTGACGTAATACTGAGGGTTCACCTATTCCTTCTCGCCAATGAAGTGCAATTTGCCCTTACCGTTGTAGCAAACGCCATTTTTAGGTAAAAAATGGGGGTTGCTCTGCTGAAACTTGTATATCTGGCCAATCCATAGATTAAAATGGATGAAAATTGGCAACTCCATCAACCATTAGTCCATTACTAATTTGTAAAAGTTTGCTTTGAAAATATTAACAATAGCCTGAGACGAGTATATATATATATATATATATATATATATATATATATATATATATATATATATATATATATATATATATATATACAGTAGAGACAACTCAATATCGCCTCCTGCATTTAAAGAAATCTCACATTAATTAAGTATAGTCAGTATTTTACAGTGTGTTTACTACGCATCTATATCCACTGAAGTGGAATGTTTAAGTCTTGATGTTCTCTTTTTATTCTATTGACCTAATATGAAAATACAAAATATATATAGTTCTACCTTTATCTCGAACATCTTGCACATCTACACCGATATGCTATACTTAGGGACAGAAAATATATTATTTTTTGTGATGTACGTAATCCATAGTGCCACAGCTGTAGAAAGCCTATTTTCATATCTTGAAGGTGCCACATAGTGCAGTATTTAGAGAGTAATATAATAGTCTATATATTAAGGATGTTGTGTAACTTGTGTGTAATATTTACTTTTAAATTTCACAATTACGTTACAGTTCATAACAATATTTAGAGATATTCTACATAATATTACTAGGGGTAATATTCTTGAGTATAAGGTAATATTTAAATTACCCCATAACTCATAGCGCTACATTTAACTGGCTCATCGCGACATCGCCACAGGCTGGAGCCAGTGGCGATGTCGGTAAGACATTCGACCGCGGATCAGTATGTGCGGGGTTCAAATCCTGGGCTAGCCCGTCATTGACATTGCTTTCGAGTGAGTAAACTGACGTTAACATTAGCTTTTTTAGCTTTATATTTAAGGATAACTTAATATCACGTACATCTTGAATATATGCAGTAATGTTAGGTATTAGGGGCAATATTTACTATCTATTTCTTGCGCTTACCCCACAGTGCCGCCTTTACAGACAATCCTTTGGTGCCCTTGAGGCTTACTCCGAATATTGTTTTCTCAGGTCTGCCCAACTGCATCAGCCAGGCTAGCTTACCCTGATAGTCAAATATGTTGTCATTGAGCAGAGGCATGCCAAGTTTCTGAAAGAATGGGTAGGCTGAAGCTAGGTTATTATGTGGCTCATCTGCCGTAACAGCCATTAGTATTGTCTAAAAGATAAAATAATTAATGTATAAATCAACATATCATTCTGTTCTCATTCAGTAAATCAACTGACTAACTATTAATCAGTTAATTTTAGACACATACGCTTTAACTTACTGCCGTCTTTTAGCAGAAATTCAGCTCTAATTCTTGCTAATTCAATACTCCATTCATAAATTGATGATCTACAACTAGAATTGCTATTGAAAATATGAAAAGGAAAAGCAGCTTGTGTAGGGATTTCTAACGTGCCGACTGAATTTAGGAAAGTGTTAGAAGGAGATGCACCATTTAAGACTTAATGCATTGAAGATAACAGACAGTAAGTAACATCTGGTTAGAAGACTAGAGACAGCGGCGAAGCGATGATTCTATTCCCAGTGACTAGTGCTGTGGAATGTTTAGGTCAGTTAGAACAATAAGTTAAATAACACATGAGTCTACAATCTTATTAATAACAATTTTAAACAACTAAACAGCAAGAAGAGCGCAGAGATAACGAATACTGATATATTAACATATGAACAGGTAAGATGAGGAAGAAGTTGGCAAAGTGAATACACAATAGAAACAATATTTTATAGAGTAAATATTGTATTAATGATTTTAAAGTATAAATATTTATAATTATTGAATTGTTATCTAATGATATGAACTTTATTGGTCAAGTGAAAAAGTTGTAATTCAGCAGTGAGTAATTCAGATTCACAATGAATAGAACGAGTCTTGAATCTGCAGTCGCTAAGACAAAGAGTTATGGAAACGTACCTAGAGGTCAGTTTCATAAGTATTTATATCTTATTTTGCTGACACTTACAATGTTCTTAATTCTGATTCCTGTCGATTGCTTCTATATCTGGTTAGGTGTCAACCTTTGCAACAGGTTTCCTGTGAACTAATTATATTAGTAGCGTGCGATTGTCATTCCCATTGCATGTCTGTTTGTATGTGTGTATATGTGTGTGTTGCGGACTATATAAGCTTAGTTCACTTGGGCAGAAAGGAGTTACCTAGTTAGTAGTTAGGGCCTAGTTAGTTGGCTAGTTAGTTAGGACGTTGAAGTTAGGGTTGTCGTACGACCTACTTAGCACCCTCATTCCCGGTCACTGACTATGATTGTTGTTGCTGTCCCTTTCGGCCTTTAGGTCCTCTATCTCTAGCTTCTTGTCTATTTCTTTAGTTTTCTCTGACTGTCTTCTTTAGTTATACTTATGACTTTTAGTTCAATAAATCTATTTGTTAAATTAAATCAAGTGTTACAATCAACCTTACTAAATCCCTTTATAATGTTAATTACTTCTATATGATCTCCCCAAACACTTCTCTCATTAGAGCTATTTATCCTGTTCATTTTAGACGGTTTTCATAACTAAAATTTTTGCATTCATTAATCATCTTGTCTCTCTAGCCTGCGCCTTCTCTAATTTATTTTTAGTGTTTATGGATAAGGACACCGGTCTTTAACACAACAATGGAGAATGACCATGGCAACAAACCTTTGTCGGTAGACTTGATATGTACGACATTAATCTGTTCACCTCGGTTACGCCACCGTTGTGTACATCAAATCTTACAACGGATCTGCCACTGCACGTTTCTAAGTCAAACGTTACGATACTTATTCCGACGTAATAACCTGAGTAACCTGAAGCACAATAGAAATTCCCATAGAAGTACTCTACCACATGTTCTTGTTGATAAATTACTGGCTGCGGTTAAATTCTGCTGTAATTGATTTAAGAAAAAGATACTATGGCTAACTAATTAACTTATATTAAATTTATAATCGTGTACTACAAACATTCTATTATGAACTTATACTGATTATGTCAGGATGTCATGGTCCTGGTTTGTGGCGTGTGTGCTACGCAGGCATGTCGTTATCATGTTAACTGGTTTATGATATTATGAATGAACTTGGATTCTGTACTACACTGTTAGCATTGCGTGATAATTACACGTCGTTGCTTCGTGGATTAATATGACACTCTATATGCTTTACCTGATTGGTGGAGGGTTTCCCGTCTGGTGGGGTCCTCCTGGTGTTAAGGGAATTTATGTTCACTCTCTGATAGACTGACGGCTGTGACGATTCTATGTATTGAGTTATACAATTTTGATAGATGAATTTATTATCTTTGTCAATTTAAATGTATTGTAGATTTAATATGGTTATTAAATTACTGCGACACATTTAGAAGCCAGATATTGTAATATATTCTTATATTTATATTTACACCTGAGCCATTCGGTTCATTCAGGGAGGCTTCACTGTTGGAACTATGCCAGGTATATTTATAGTTTGAATGTAGAGTTAATATTGTGTGTATGCAAACGTTTTAAAGTTACTTAGAAATGACCGTGTGTTTGAGATAAGCTGTGTGCTAAGGTACTGTTCGTATAAGGCCTTGTTGCGTATCTCTAGGTCCACTGATTATCAACTGAGTAGTTGTCACCCTGTTTAGCCCCTGGGTCAAGAGGTATTGCCCTCTGCCTTAGGAAGTGGTTTAGGAGGATTTTAGTGCTCATGAGAGAGCAACGGCATTTTGCGGTTGTAGAGTTGACTGCAAGTTTGCTTAGAGTTATGATATAATTAGAATTAAGGCATCAACCGTTCAGAGCAAGGTACTTTTGTTTAAAGAAGCCCTATGAGAGGAAGTAGCGCCTAGTAGCGAAGTTTTGTAGAAAAGATTATTTCTAAGAAATCATTTGTTAAACGGGGAAGTTGACCCCTAACCACAAAAACCCTGGACACACATAATATTATGCCTGGTGTAGGAACAGAGGGAAGTTAGAGGCTATAGATATCTTGTTTAATATTTCATATATATATATTTGAGTGACCGATATATAGTTATAAGTGAATATTTTAGACAAGTTATAACTGCAAGTGGATCTTGTATGCCTAACATTGTGAACTGAATACGTGAACGTTCCATTATTATTTTCCTTTAATATTCTATTATTATCTTTGAATTATTATTATTATTCGTTATTACTTTATAGGTCAGTCCTATTGTTTGGTTTATTAATTTATTTAGGCTATTTAGTTCATAGTTATACTTTAGATATTTATTATCTAGTTCTGTAATTTATATGGTTATACCACCATTCATTGCTTTAACTCCTTACACTTGTTATTACTTATTGATGTTCCTATGTATATAAATAGTTTTATAGAGACGGTGTAATAGTGCATACAGCTACTAAAACACGAATGAGAGACTGTAGTCATTAATTCACCTAAGGACTGAGTAATGTATTATTTAATATTGTATCATGTCTCAACTATCTAAGTACTGTATCATTTACCAATTCACCTAAGAACTGTATTATGTATTATGTATCAATTCACCTAAGTACTGTATCATTCACTCAAGTCATGTATTAGGTATTAATTCATCGAAGTAATCACATTAGGAACTAAGTAGCGCGCGTTAACTGTATTAATACAGTGAGAAGCAGTATGTATTATCAGTAGAGTATATAAGAGACAGAAGAAACAATAGGAAGCCAGTCAGTTCAGTTAGTTGAGTTTGAGCAGTTCAGTTCAGTTGAGCAATTCGGCAGTCGATCAGTGAGTCAGTTGAGTGCAGTTAGAGGCAGTCCGTTAGTTGAGTTAAGAAGAACTATTTTGAAGAGTTGATCATTTACTTGTTGTGGACATTTCCAGCTAGACATTCTATATTTGTTTTACAACTTATACGTGTGGTTCTGTTGATGTAGTTGCAGTAAACGTGTTGTATTGAAGTTACTCTTATTGTTAATCGATTATACACTTATAATAATCTAAGTAGTTTAGGTAATCAATCAATTACTTAGTCCAACTGCCACCCAGTTTATCACTCGTCCACTTCAACGATCAGTTAATATACTAAGTAGAAAATCGGTTGCTTCACACATAGAATCAATCAGACGTTGACTAGCCCCAGGGGTTTCCAAGCTGATATACAGCTCGCCACACTTAGTCGTCTGCAAGCAATTAGTCTCTCCTACGATCACGATACAAGAGGCGCGCTAAGTAGGAATTAGTAGTACCCTTATAAGTAGTCTAGTTAGGTTTACCGCCCCAAGGTGGGTCCACACTCGATCCAACGTACCTCGATCGTAAGTTCCCAACTACAAGGCATAGAGTAGAAACGAATAAATAACCCAAAGTCTGACAAAGTGCCGACTCATACACAGATAAACAACGGGTAAGGGTCTAAATAGTTTAAATAGACATAGAGTCCCGTTGTCTGTACAGTTTCTAGTAAAACTTGACAAAACTGTCTAAATTGGAGTTTGTTATCAATTACTATTATTATAAATAATTATAATTATATTAATATAATTATAATATTATATTAATATATTTATTATTATAAAATAATAATTATTATATAATAATAATATAATAATATTACCATTATATAATAATAATATAATAATAATATATTATTATTATATTAATTATATTAATATAATTATATTAATATAATTATAATATTATATATAATTATTATATTATATTATAACATAATTACTACTAGCCTATTATAAATAACGTCCCTGACTTTCTTCTGAATCAATAATTCTGAACCGTGGTCCACTCAGAATAAAGTAGAAATACAAATTCCGAGAGTTTTATGTCACAGCTACAACAAGGAATACCTATTTCGAGACATTATTATAGTCCCGTACCGTGGCAGTTTGGTTAAAAGTTACAAATACTTTAATTACGTCTTTAGTTTAAAGTTGCAAATTGCTTAACTACTTCTTTGGTTAGTGCCCATCTCTAGACACAGCAAATATCACATAAAAATCCCATTAATTGTAGACAATAACTGAGAACGGTCTTGTTTGGTTTCGAATGTCTGGTTTTGACCTCGATCTCGGTCTCGATGTGTCTTACTATTGGTCCTGGTCTCAGAATTTTGATATTGACTACAAGTCTGATTATATTACAACTCTATTCAAGAATTAAAAGACATAGCGCGCATTAACGTGAAATGATCAACCATATCACTGTTAATACCACATGTTTATGCCGTTAGACAATTTAGTCCATTTTCCATGCAACCAGTCATATGAATATCCGAGATTTTACTCTCAGATCAGCGTGACCGCGGATTGAACCCACGAGAGTTCAACTCTCCTCAGGATCTGTCATTTAAAATTTCATGATATTACCAGACGCCTCTAATCACTATGCCATTGAGACATTAAAAAATTAGAAATATTGAATAGCCAATACAGTTGCATTACACACTGCCTTGAATCATAAAAAAATTAAAATGTTGAATAGTCAATACAGTTGCATTATACACCGCCTCTCCGAAGTAGCACCAAACTACAAAAATCACTAAATTAGTTGTATTGTCTATAGGGTTGAGTAGTACCTACTAAAGCAAGCGATTTATAAAATCATCGTTTTATTATATAATTATTATATACTTTAATTATATACTTGGGTTTGTGCCGCTGACATCGCAGTAAACGACGTTGTTTAGTTTGACGTGACCAAACGCCCCTGTGGGATCAGCGTTACCATAGCTCAGTAGATCAACAGTACAGTCTGCATCACACAATATGACTATGTAGTGCATCACAGCATTGCTACAAAGCTTGGCTTCTCTTCTCTGCTATAACCAGCTCACCCCTAACTGGTAAAAGCAGAAATCTAGAACCTTCAGTTAGGTGAATTTAGTGATCATTTAAAAATTCAAAGTTAAGAGCGGATGATTTAAAAGTATTTTATGCATATTTTTAGAACCACAAAACGTCTAACTATAGTGAAATAAACACCTAAGATGATGGTGTCTATCATTTCTAAAGCACAAGTTTAAACCGTCAGACAACTAAGTAATCAAATATAATAAAGCGGCATAGCAACTAATGAAGCAGAGGAGTCTGCAACAGGGAGCCGCTTTCAATTTTGCATCTTCGTAGCAATCCTTAATGATTAAAAGGCTCAATTATTTCAATTTCTGGCAAACCTTGATGTATACTTTTTCACTTGGCCGATTCTTCATAGTTAATGTTTATGATACCATTAAAAGCTTTTGCCACTGTAACAATTATTTGCGTAAAGCACTTATCAGTATTTGGATACTAGTTGACAGCCTTACTTTGAATTTTAGTTTGATTTAATACTAAAACTCTAGTACATGTACTTGATGTTGTTGAGATAATACTGGCTTCTGTTAAATTCTGCATGTAGGCCTAATTGATTTGAGTTAATTAAATTATACGATGAGTAACTAATTAACAAATGTTAAATTTATAATCGTACTACAAATGATATATTATTAATTTATAGTAAGCTTTATTTAAAGTGCTAAAAGGTAGTTACAAGCGACTAGTTAGTTTATATATCGGAGTTTAATTAGCGTTAAGAAAGTTACAAATACTTTAGAAGAAAAAGTTACAAATACTTTAGGCCTAACAAGGTTTTTAGTTTAAAGTTACAAATAGCTTAGCTACTTTTTCAAGTTAGTGCCGTTCTCTTGAAACAACCAAATATCACACAAAAATCACGAGATCAGCGATCAGTGAGATCAGTAACAGTAATATCAAGAGATCAGTGAAATCAGTAACAGTAAAATCACGAGATCAGCGATTAGCGCGGTAGCTCAAGGCAAAAGTGAGAGTTCAGTCCTATAGTTGAAAGTATTTTAAACTCTGGTCAGCCTACATACGGGACCCAAGCTCACAACTCACAAGAGTGCATTTATTCCCCACAGAATGTCAAATTAAATAGCATTTTACAAGCCCTTGACATCTAAACTATTAAATATTTGTATCATTTGGATGAAAAAGTTGTCAGCACGCTCACCATGTCATGTAAATCATTGATTTTTGCCCCTGCTGGACACATATATATCCCAATCTACAATAGATGGAATTAATCTTCAATCAAATCTTTAGCAAGAATAGGCAGGTTTCAGAGAAATTACATTGCTATCAAAGATTGATCGATTTCATAAATATGATATTTAGTAAATTTAATAGTGCGATTAATGTCGTTATTTTTCTATCGATAAAACTTCAAATCCAGTTTAGGTTCAGTTTTACAATTCGCATAGGTAGTATGTATCAACAACGGACGAAACGGGTTTAAATCCATTACTTTATCCTTTCAAATCGGAGAGCTAGAGACATCATCCTTGTATGAGGAAACGGACGTTAAACCTTTAGTATTATATATTATTATAATACAGCCACTAGCTCGGCATTACTGTACCCATCGTATTTGCTGACAGGTTGTATAATCTATGTGTCGAAGATCAGAAATCAAGAAATGTATAATGTTTCTCAATCAATGAGAATATGCTATAGGCTGTTTATTCATCCAAGGATGGCATCAGGAAATTGTATACAATATACAAACGTAGTAAAATGTGTGGCGTATCACAGTGGTTACTAAAGACTAGCTGGATTAGAAGCACAATTGTGTGATTTAGTTTATAAGTCATCAAATTAAATTTGATTTAATTAAGCAACACGATGGCTTTGTGATAATTTTTCTGAGAATGTATGCATTTGTTAGCAATAATGATATAAATCTGACCTCCTTTAGCTTTTGGAGGATTGTAACGCCCGTACGTACTTCGCTGCAAAGTTAAAAAATGAAGAATTAAAAAATTTAATAATTTAAAAAATTTTAAAAAATGAAGTGAAAATTTATATTTCTTAGAATGAAATATCAATGACAGACTTATTGAAACTGATACACTGATACACAGTGACCGATACACTGACATATAGTGACTGATACACTGACACAAAGTGACTGATACACTGACACAAAGTGACTGATACACTGACACAAAGTGACTGATACACTGACACACAGTGACTGATACACTGACACAAAGTGACTGATACCCTGACAAACAGTGATTTATACACAATGACTGATACACTGACACAAGTGACTGATACACTGACACAAAATGACAGATACCCTGACAAATAGTGATTCATACACAATGACTGATACACTGACACAAGTGAGTGATACACTGACACACAGTGACTGATACACTGACACACAGTGATTCATACAGAATGACTGATACACTGACACAAAGTGACTGATAGGCTAGATCATTGACTCGCAGCAATTGATACCTGGGCACACGGTAGCTGACGGTACCATATGGTTAAGTCACAAAAAGGAAAACAGTGTCGTATGAATGAGAGGAGGTAAGAAAAAAGCTAATCTGAGTAGGCTAATGGAGATAAGATGCCTATAGAATGAAGGAAACAAGAAAGAAATGGAGTTATTAAAGCCCAAAGTCAAAGTTAACATCATTTTTCTCATCCAAAGGAATATCAGTGACGGGTCAAGCAGTTGGATTATAACTTAGCACCCACTGAATGGCAGCTGGACAAATTTGTTATGTACTATACAGGCTCGTAACACACATAGTTGAATGCATTACAGTAGGCAGCTAACGTGTAACCGTGATATTTAAATTGAATGAAACCTGAATTTGGTTAACTAAATATGAACTGTGGAAGTATTTAAATGCAAACAGTGCAACAGTGCAAATTATTTAACTAGTTATATGCGGACGTTGTAACTAGTTAAATGCGAACTGTGCTACTAGATAAATGTAAGCAGTGAATTAAATAGTTAAACAAATTGTTAAATGTGAACTGTGTAATTAGATATATGTGAACTGTGTAACTAGTTAAGTATGAAAAGTACAGCTTACTGCGAACTGTGCTACTCGTTAAATTTTCTTCTTCCCTATCGTCGCTCACGTGCACTTCGCTCCACCGATGCCAATCTTCTGTCAGTTACAAATATTCTCACGTCATGGGGCAGACGTTCAATTTCTTGCGCAGCACTCACAATCTGGAACTCTTTACCTGCTAATCTTCGCTCTTGTTTTTCTCTTTCCAAACTCTCTAGCAAGCTTAAAACTAAACTTTTCCCACCATAGACATATCAATCTACCTTGACCACTTTTTGATCACCGGACTGGCTTTCGTTTAGAACCTTACTTCTCCTCAGCACATTTCTTTCGCAGATTGATCTGTGTGAATTGATCTGTAGTGATGTGTGTTGTTGGGGACGTCCCTGACATCATACCTGGATGAGGAAACGGATGTTAAACCATTATTATTATTATTATTATTATTATTATTATTAAATATAAATAATAACGCTTTTGTGACCCATGAGAATAGTAATATGTTATCTATGAAATTACTGTGATTAAATGCGAATTATGGAGTTAGTTCTAACTGTTTAACTACAGTTAAATGCTAACTATGTAACTAGTTAAATGTGAACAGTGTAACCAATTAAATGCAACGAGTATATATATATATATATATATATATATATATATATATATATATATATATATATCAATATAGGAGAGATAATATTCTGATTACAAACCCTTTGGGAGATACAACCAGGTACGCGGCAGTAGTTATACGTTACATTATTAAACACTTCACATTTAGTGGAAGATTTGAAATAAGTGAAGCTCGCACAGGCATTAGCGAGTTTAGTAACACAACGTTGTAGACAGTCTGCCTGTGTACCTCCATACGTGGCGGGCAGAGACCCAGCCTCTGAAGTGCACAGGGCGGCACCTAGAGAATCTGAGACGTAGGAGAACTTCCAGGCCACATTGCATTGCTCCGACCCTCCTGATCCTCTAACTGGACTTGAGCCGATGATCAGAAGTATTAGTAACATTTCCATCGAAATTTCCATCAGATCTCGCTGTATACTTAATTTATGAAGAGAGAGAGAGAGAGAGAGAGAGAGATGTGTGTTTATTTCAGCATCAACATCACTGCCAAATACAAATAGAAATAACCATTTACAAGAAATAAAATAAAACAAATTCCCAGAAACACAGGGTATCAAACAGTCTTAAGAAACTAGAACAACGGCCGTCAGGGAAGATGATACACATCTTATCTAGCTGACCACCGTCTACAACTATATTAATGTCATGTTTAATGCAAAATCAACTTAAATACACACTATTATTATTAACAACAATTGCTAAGCAACAATTCTAGCTTGACATTTACACAAAAAACCAAAATTTAGTAATTTACAACCCATCAAACAAAATATATTTGTAACGTTTAGTGAATTCTGCTAGGGACCTCGAACTGCGGATATCAGGAGGTATTTGGTTCCAAGAATTGATAAAGTTATAGACATAAGATTTAAAAAATTCTGAAGTTGTTCTAGAACACAAATAATTGACCTCGGAGAGCCTTGTATTATACACAGACATAATAAAGAGAGTCCTTAAGCATAAAGTGATAATGTCAGTGTACGTTAAATCGAATTTAATCTAAAGTTCCTAATTTGCTGTATTTCATCCTGAAAGTTAGTAAATACTGAGTGTGTTAAATTTCGTTTCAGTTTAAGAGAATTAGCGAAAGATGCTAAAGTGATCATTGTATAGAGTCGGAGCAAGCTCTAACAATATTTTTCTATCCTCCATCAGGCTACTTGTCGATTTCAAACCCTATATTGTGAGCAATGACTATATTAACTTTGTTTTGATTTTGCTTTTATGAATAGCTTCGAAGTTTCAACACATTTCGTTGTTCTTACTTTGCACTCTTCCCATCCATCTAAAGTCAACGTAAAGTCATCATTGTATGTATTGAATACAAGTAGCGTTCCCAAAATTGCGGATGTCAAAAGGAGATTCTAAGTAATTGAGAAGAACGAACTTGACCAATAATGACAGATTTCGTGCGATATACGACGTGCGAGATTTTGAAATTTATTCAAAATTTGAAAATATTCAATTGTATTATATTTATATTGTATTGTATTATATTTATTGCATTGTTTTACTGTAATTGGTATTGTAATAGAAATCTTTTGTATTTCAGACTCAACTAGACTCTGCTATAGCTACTAATTATGATATTACCAGACAGAGCTCTGGCTCTTTTATGGTAGCCTATTTTGTATTGTTATTTATTTATCTAACTACATGCACGTTCCTATTGTTTGCGTAGGCCTACTGTGTGCTGTGGTGAACAAATAAACGATAATAAACGGAAAAAGTAAACGGAAAAAGAGATATGATGGGAGAAGAGAAAAAGCAGAATCAAAAACGTCAAGCAGGATTTTTGACAGTTCATTATAATTAGGCCTATATAGAATATCATGGTCAATTGCATTGAAGGCAGCAGAGGGATCTATAGGCCTATGTAGAAGAATCAATGCAAAAACCTGTTTATTACTTATGGCCAAGCTAAGCCTGTACCCATTACACATGTACAGTAATTTATACTGTGCAAATGTAGGCCTCCTTCATGTATACTAATTTGACTTTAAACTTTGTTTTTGAAAGAATTTTAATTTTTAAATTAGAAATCTGAAAAAAGTAATCGAATTTCCAAGTTAAATTAAAATGCTAATAAGAGTCGTGATCCCTTTAACTCTTACTTATCTATATCACATCTGAGCTCAGCTATAATACAGTGCCTAGAGAATCAGGTGTAATATTCTACAAATATTCACCTGAAGAATAAGAACTTATTTTTAGAATGAATCCGTATTCTTAACTGTCTGCAACTTTGTTGCGTTATAATTGAGGACGAATGAATGAGGTACTCAGAAAGAGTCGATATGAACGTTTGGAAAGTTAACTGTAGACCTATATGCAAGTGGCGTAGCCAGGATTAAATCTAGAGATAGGAATTTTATGAATTTTCAGAGTTCGGGTTCGGTTCGGTTCGTTGAAAATGAAAGTTCGGTTCGGTTCGGGTTCGGTTAGCAATTGGCAATTTGAGAGTTCGGTTCGGTTCGGTCCGCCGAAAATGAAAGTTCGGTTCGGTTCGGGTTCGGGTTCGGTTCTAACAAGGGTTCGGGTTCGGTTCGGGTTCGGTTTGCTTTCCAACTCGCAAGAGTTCGATTCGAGTTCGAAATGGTTTGGTTTGGATAATGTTGCAATTGTTTAACTTTACTTATAATAATCATGGTTATGACAAACATATTTAAATGGTTTATAGTAAATATGCTTAAAAATTCATTATGTCATAATAACTGCCACATTTTTTCACCTGAGTAAAAATATGACAATGAAAAAAGGAGAGAAGTGATATTTATTCCTGTACATTTCTTTAAATATTTTTAGTTGACCAACAGATGTTCATAATATAGATATTTAGCCTTTATTATTGTATCTGAAATATTTTCCTTGATTATAACAAGCAAATAGAATACATCATCAATTTTTAAATTTTTATTGTCACTATAGGCCTGTTAAGGGTCTATTCGATATATAAGAGTATGCATTTAGTATGTATTTGTACTTGTAATTGTACTTCTAGTAAAGTATTTAATGATACTACTAGATGAGTAAAGTTAATATTTAAAGAATTGAGTTTTATTAAAGTGAGATCCTAAGAGGTAGCTAAGCTAGGACAAGTGACCAATGAAGGCAGGCCTAAACAGGAAGTGGAGGGAGATCCAAGAGGGCAGAGTGACAACACGGACGTAAAACGTGCCAAGTTGAAAAAGAGATTTAGGAGATTTGAGGAATCTCATTATTAGACGAATTGAGAGCAATTCGAAGGGTTCGGTTATTCGAACTAATTTGTAGTATATCGGTCAGTCGATGAGAAGAGATGGATTTGTATAGGATCGAAGAGGGAAGAGAGTTCCATCGAAATATTCTAACCTAGGGATAATATTAGAAGGAATCCTAATAGGCGAATAGTCGAGAGGAAAGTTAAGTAAAGTATAAGAATTTATGCTAGAGAGCGTATGAGTAATTTGTATGTCAAAAGTAGTTGTATGTAATATAAAGTACTCACTCTAGCGATATTTAAAGTGAACTGTAATTCGATAGAAAGTGTAATTTTAAGTTATATGTAATTAGCTTCCACGTGTTATTTGAAATCGTTTAATTTTCGTTCTACTGTATATCTGTATTACTTTATTTCTTTTCGTAGTAAATTAATATTTAATGTAATACAGTCGTTGAAGTTATCAATCACTAAGTAAGATATCTAGATTCAGTCAAATCGAAGACAGGTAAAAATTTCAAAAATAATTATTAGAGGCATTTTATTAGGAATTTGAATCCTGGACCATTTGATGTCAGGTCCTCATTTTACCTCAGATTAAAAATTGTAGAATCAGGTTCCTGACAAGGCCTATATATTTGATACATTTGTAATTAAGTGGAAATGTCTTGGCTAAAATTTGATCCAATATTTCAGAGACAAAGTGCAATTTAGTAACATAAAATATCAAATAAAGATGATTTGGTAAACACGTGTACTTCCATAGAAAAAAAGATCATAATATACACAGTTTGCTATCAACTGACCAATAATAAGCTTCATAATTTACCTTAGGGTTTCAAATTTGAAACTCTCAGATCAATTATGAAGTTACGAAAAGAGTAATTAAATTAATGCATCGTTATGGTGAAAATTATCTACTCCAGATAGCCTTAACATATATAGAATGTCATATATAACCATTTGTAAATCTGGCTGCAAAAATATTAAGGTAGCACACTAAAATATAAAAATATTCATAATTTGAATTTAACAAGAACAAATCCAACTAGATTGAGTCAAGCATTTTCAGATTTTTACGGGATACTCTCATCACTTTTGTCTCTTTGGTGTTAATTTTCATTCAGGCATTTTCATAGTCGGCATATTTCAATGCCGACTATCCATTATCTTCTTTAGGGCCGTCTCGCTTCCCGCTACCATTCCTTTGTACCGCTACCATTTTAAAATTTGTGTCGTAACCAGCCTTACCTTAATATATGCTGTTAGATACTGTAAGACATGTAAATGCAAAAACTAATACATATTTGTATTGTTCTAATTATCTTTATTTAATGTCAGGCTGGTGAAGAAGAAAGGAACACCAAGAGTTTGGTTCAGTTGGGTTTGGACGAAGTCTGGGTTCGGGTTCGGGTTCGGCCAGAGTCTGGGTTCGAGTTCGGTTCGGTTCGGTCAATATTCTAGATTTTATGGTTCGGTTCGGGTTCGGTTCGATTCCCATCTCTAATTAAATCTTTGGAGGGGCACTTTTATACTGGAAGGCACTTCGGTGAGGCACGCATTTTAATATACAATTAATGGTGTGTACTTTACTGCACAATTATTTTCCGGGTAATATAAATTGTACATTAAATCTTGTGGGGTACATAACACCCCAACACCCTCGATCTGTCACTGCAATAGGCCTTGTACGTTGGGGAAGAAATCAATGGTGCTAAATGTTTCATATCAAACTCTAATTTTAGGAATTTATGGAGGCTCTAACTATTGTAAATTTCTATATCTCTGTTAATGTTCTAATTATATTAATTTCAATTTCTCTAATAATGCTAGTTAGGAATTTAGGCCACATGTAACTAACGTAGGCCTATGTAATAGCTTTAGCAGATCGTCATCTGTTTTAATTGTAAAATAATATTCCATTTTTTAATTTACCCCGAATGTATATTCAATTTGAACAGGGTCTAATTTGTTCATGCATAGTTTGAAATATCTTTTATAATATTAAACTATTAAAATAACTAAGCTACAAATTTGATAGAATTCACTGTCAAAAATAAAGTAAGACACAATTTTCTTTAATCGCGCTGAACGCGTATTATAGAAGAGAATTGCATAAATCGAGACGCAATTGATTAGCAAATTTAACAGTTGCAATCCATTCAAATAATATTAATGAATTAGTCAATGTCACACTTGTGCAGACTTGCTGCATAATCCACTTTCACTCATTGTTAATGACGTTATTCTTAGTCTTTTACCAGTAGGCATATAATCCAGAACTTGTGAATATTTAAATTATTTCATTGTCTTTGTTAGTTTATCCTGTCAGCTTCACAGAACACGATCTGCCTGGACACATTTCTAACTAAAGACAACATTTGTCATTATCGCCTGTAGGCTGTGTATCATAAACACATGACCTATTTAACGTAGCCAACTTGTTGAGCGATGTAGTGCCTCTCTAGTAAGCGTTGTGATGGATGGGGTTAAACATATGTTCATAAACATCACCTCAAAATGAAAGAAAAGTTAACTAAAGCTGCGCGTGTATTAAATGGCGACTAAGCTGTTATAGGACATCAGAACTTTAATTAA